>CM031392.1:12431961-13031961 GCA_018350135.1 Citrus trifoliata | reverse complement strand
GCGTTGGGCGCTGGGTAATTTTTAAAAACCTCCCTTGAGGTTTGAGGCTGATGCAAGAGGCTGATGCAAGTAAATGTCAAAAATTATTTTATTTGTAAAAGATCCTGGGTAATTTTTAAAAATTTCTCTTGAGGTTTAAGGCTGTTGCAAGTAAATGTCGAAAATTATTTTATTTGTAAAAAATTCTTTATCATCAGTTAAAATTTTTATTGACTAACTGTTGACTTTGAAAAGATAATATTACATCCAATAATAGTTTATAGACCGACAACTAAAGTACAAGAGCTGAAACTTATGATGTGTAAACCACTGACTTTATTTTTTTGACATTTTCGCCCTTTACACTTCCAAATATTTATAATTTCATAAGTAATTAAAATAATTATTTTCACCATGATCAAGTTATTGATATTTCCTTAAAATCTTAAAAAAATAAAATTACAAACTTAAAAAAATTATATTTTTATATCAAATAATTAAGATTTGTAATTTTATTACAAACTTAAAAAAGTTATTTTAAGATTTGTAATTTTATTTTTTTAAGATTTTAAGGAAATATCAATAACTCGATCATGGTGAAAATAATTATTTTAATTATTTATGAAATTGTAAATATTTGGAATTGTAAAAGGTGAAAATGTTGAAAAAATAAAGTCGGTGGTTTACGCATCATAAGTTTCAGCCCTTGTACTTTAGTTGTGTCAGTTTATAAACTATTATTAGGAGAAATATTATCTTTTCAAAGTCAACAGTGAGTTAATGGAAATTTTAACTGACAGTAGGGATCTTTTACAAATAAATTGATTTTTATCATCTACTTGCAACAGCCTCAAATCTCAAGGCTGGTTTTTAAAAATTACCCGTTAGGCACTTAAAGTCTTAGCTTTGGAAAAAACAATAAACTTAAATGGCATTCACTGTTAAGTCAGCAAACATACACAAACAAATTGCCGGCTACATCATTGTGGACCATAAATTCGAGCACATAAAACACTGCAAAAGCTGGACCAGACACATTTATTTATCCAGCACATTCCAATCTTATTCCTTAGTAGTGTGGTTCGAAAGCTGTGTGACAACGGGCGCCCATCCGTAGCCTCAGGTCTCCAAACAAACCCACCAGATTGCCAATTATTTTGTGGGAGAGTATACAATAAACTCCTTGCAATCGCTTGTTAAAAGAAAGAATATCCATATATTCTAGAGGCAAGAACAACTTATTCCATTAATAATGGAAAATATTAGATGGTAGGCTCCCAAAAATCACTACACAACCAAAATGTAATACCACCGCACAATTTGAGGAGAATCAAAATTCTATACGACTAGAGGATGAAAATCACAATCAATAGCCAGGAATAGATGACCATCTTCCCTCCAAATTCTTATTGCTTGTTTGTTTGTACCTTTTTACAAGGTTTACGGTTGTAAGGTTTGCTCAGTTTCAAAACTCTTCAGACAAGTTCAAATTTATGGAAGCACGCCATATCCCATTCCCAATCAAAGCCGAGTTGTACTTTTTGGGTTAGAATATTTTCCATGCACCAAGGTATCCAACAGGTACCTATTGTAATGTGGCTCAACCGTGCCCATCCCCAACACATAACCAAACTTCATAAAGTGAATATCTTGCCAAGTTGAACCCCATCGGAATGAAGCAAAAGCAAAGACTCAAGGTGTTGAAATCTCCAAAAAATATTTTGATTACTTTGCACTGCCAACCACATCCATACTTCTTTCTGACTTGAATATATTTCATACCGCAAGAATATAAGATGAATCTATTGAATGTAGGATCACCCATGCTTGGGCTAACTCCTGACAAATTTGGCTGCATATGCTCTTACACGAAGTTCAGTCTAAAGGTTTTCAAGTCATAATAAAACAACAAATCTTATAAATATAACACCACTTTCATCAGATTTGATAACCAGGATTCATTGGACCAAATCTAAATAGTTGCGAGATTGGGATTACTACTTGAAAATAATTAGTTTCTATTTTCATTCATAAATTTATAGAAATAATCCATTCAGGTTAAATTGCAATATAATTTAATGTAAATGCCATGGTTATTTAATAATTTTAACTCATCATTTTTTCCTCTTTTAACTTATCCTGCATCTCAATAAATCTTACATTTTTTGGTTGATGATTTATTATTTTTAAAATTTTTATTATTACACAATTTATCATTGTCACCATCATCATCATCGTCATAATTATAATATTAAGCTTTATTATTATTATTATTATTATTATTATTATTATTTTGGGAATATCATGGCCTACTATTTAAACTACATGGATAAAATTAAAATTAATTATTACTTCAAACCTCAGGGTTAGGGAATTTTTCCCTTTTTTTCCCCACCAATTACTTTTCTACTTTCGCAATGCATTGTCTCATCTCTTCCAAAAAATTTCGTCACTTTTTTTCAAAATTTCATTTCCATCTTAAGCTCAACCCAAAGTTGCACGCTTCCACCAAATTGTTTTGAACCAATAGTTGCATTACTTGCATCCACCTGTTTGCCGTTTGTTTCAATACATGTCTACTTAACTCACTTGGGACCCAATACATGCCTAGTTTTGTCAACTTCTTGTTTCCCCTCTACGTTACCGGCCCATTACCTTCTTGTCCAGTTAAATCTAATCGTCTCCGTGTCACTTATTCAGCCGTGAGATTATATCCAAAGGCTCATTTACTATAAGACAAAGGACTGGGATACCAAACCCCTGACGCAAATTAGTTGTCCCCTTCAAACGTTCTTTCACAGTAAACAAAGCTTGAATTTCTTCAACTAACATAAATAAATAAATAAATAAAAAGCTTTCAATTAACAAAGAATAACCAATGCACCAATCTAATTTGCTGATTATTTTTTCTCTTTATTTTGAGTTCAAATACAATTGATGTGTCAAAACAATAAGAGAAACTATTCATAGAAACTTGTATTTACAAAGAAAAGTGAAAAACTAATCATTTCATCCATATGTAAATTGATGTAATAAATACTACATCAATTTGTATATATAAATGTTACTAAGTGTTTGTGGCTCTATTAATATTAGAATAGTAAATGCGTTCAATTTTTTTGTGGTCATTTATTAAACGATTAAAAAGTAACAATAAGGAAAAATATAGTCACGGGAGTTTGAATTATATTTGCATAAATCAACTTGATCACAATTAGTCTAGTATCATCCAATGGATAATTCAATGTCAAGGTGGCAAATAATACTTAAAAACCAAATGGTATAAACACACTATTGAGAAAGCAGAAATGGCAATTAGAAGATGTTGCATATTGGTTCAAACTTCATAACTTGAACAAATTTTCCCTTATAAAACGACAATCTTCAAAATATTCTAAAATTATTATAAATATGAACTTACTCTTATTTTTGTTAAGAAGATAAATTTTATTTTTATCAACTTGATCCCATTTTGCCCTTATATATTTGCACAAAAATTGATATTAAGTTGAGATTTACAATATTTTAGGTGTATTTTAGAGATTGTCATTTAGCGAGTGGGGTAATCCAAAATTTACCATTTTCTTAAAGAATTGTACTTCAAATTAATAGTGAATTGAATAAGGACCAGTTCGATAATGCTATTACTTTCAAAATAATTGTTATTAGCTATGCAGTAGAAATAATGAGTTATAAAGAAAATCAGTTAAATATTAAACAAAATTTATTTTTAAAAATACTGTAAATTTTAAAAACACTTGTATATGTTTAGTTTATCGTACTGGGAATGACAAATCTCATTCCATCCCGTCCTATTATCACCCTATATAATGTTAATAAAATTTAAATAATTACAAACATGTATTATATAACTTTTTTACTCTGTATATATGAAATAATTGATAACTAAAATAAATATTTTTACTTATTAATTTTATTTTTTATTTTTGTTATCTCAATATAATTGGTAAGAATAATAATGCATTTAAATGCAATGATTTTATTTCTTGATTGAATAAAGCTAATCTTAAATTTTTATAATATTTGTGAGGATGTATATAAAATTTTTATTTAGTATTAAATTGATTCTCAAAATCATATTTTAGAAAGTTTTTCCTTCCTTACTTTTTAAAATGTCCTATAGGATGAAGTGATTTTTAAAAGTCAGTTTTTTTTTTAAATTTATCAAAGACAAATTAACTTTTACCACTTTTGAACCTCTTAAAAACAATCTCAAATGAATCCTACTATCAATAACAATGAGATAAATATTTTATGTATAAATTCATTTCTTCGATGTTCTTCCTTTCTATATAGGAATTGCAAAAACCCAAGCCGATCCTAGGTATGACAAATGCTTGGATCCAACCTGAACATGTTTTTTGCAAACCCAAGGCTGGCTAATTTTTATAATATTAAATATATTTTTTAATTTATAAAATCCAAATTTTATATTTTATAATTTTTAAATTTTTTATTTTAATGAAATTATATTTAAAAATATGAATTTTAAATATTTAAAATTTTAAATATATGTAATAGTTACACCAAATAAATATAATTATTTAAAATAATATATAATTTATAATTTTTTTTTTTATAAAATTCAAATTCTAGACCGAACCTCAAACATATCAAGTGAAACTCGAATCCGGCCCAACCTCATTCCCTACCCCACCCGCATCACCCGAGTTCGGTCTAGGCAGATGTTTTTGACATGCCTAGTTCTGTACTTATCTTTCCATTCATACCTTTCCCCATATACTAAACTATCTATGCATACCTTTTCCTGTAAACTAACTTCTTACAAAATAATGTTATGCATTAACAAACAAATAACCATTTAAAATCAATCGACACAAAACAAATCCACTCTTTTATGTACAAAGTAAAATACAATTCATGGATAGTCTAACAGTGCAAACTTTACATGCAAACCAATCTTACCCCCCTCAGTCACTAGCTTGGCAGCTGTTACTAACCAATGTCCTGGGACATCATGGGGACCCCGCACAACCTCTGCTGTTTCCACAAATTTAAGAACCTTTCCCTTGCAAACCTGAGTAGGTGGACCATCTGGAAATACACCAGAATTTAGCACAACTGGAGCCTGCTTTTGGGGCCCAGTGATACTCCTGTGAGTGAATGAGAATGTTGTACTCAGATTCATAAGAAAACTAGACTTGTGAGTTCTTGGTGCAGCTGCCCACTCTGTCTTTCGGATTGCACAGTTGGGTAAGTAGGTGAAGAGAAGACGAAGATGCAGCACTGTCTTGGGCCGCTTCCCTTTGGTGAGGAGCTGTGCACCAGTGACAATAAAAACACCACTTGAATCTCCATGCAACCAGTTTGGATCATACTTAACCACTGACGTGCACACATTGGAGTATCTTTTCCATTTCATAGGTTCTAAAAATTGGTCACTAGATTTGTAGTCATCAGAACCACACCATTGACATGGTCTGCATACAGAGCTGTTGGCTGCAGGAAAGGTCATGATATTTGGTAGGCTCGTGAGATGTTGTGCATGCAATGCCAGCCGATTACATTTTTTTCCTTCCAAGTATAAGCGCAGGCCAACCACTGGTTTTTGATCACTTGAAACCTGATATGGCACAAAGAGAGAAATTTGAAGTACCAAATCAGCAATGGTAGGCTTTTAACAGCTGAACTTGTCATAAGACATAAAAGGTATGATTTTTTTAATACATTCATAGCCCCTCAACCCACACCAAATTAAAGAAATTTTCCCTCCAAGGTTAGTGTCAAGGGTAAATGGAACCAATGTCATACAAACAACACACTCACACACACACACACACACACATATTTAGTGGCTTACATACTATATTGTAGAAAGTATCCCCAAAGGATAGCTCGGTTGTCCTCTTTCCATGAAGCAAGAGGTCAAGGGTTCAATTCCATGGGGACAGTGCTGCATGTATGGTGTATATATGTGTGCATGGTGTGTGTGTGTGTATACATATATATATTGGAAACTGCTATGATGCTATGAAATATTCAAACACTAAACACCCAGTCATTTGCTACAAACTAAAATTGTAAGTAGAGAACACACGGAGATGGGTTTTTAAGTCGATAAGAAAACAAGAAGGAAAGGGAATAAGATCTATATTGAAAACTGCTACAATGCTATGAAATATTCAAACACTAAACACCCAGTCATTTGCTACAAACTAAAATTGTAAGTAGAGAACACACGGAGATGGGTTTTTAAGTCGATAAGAAAATAAGAAGGAAAGGGAATAAGATCTATATTTATTATTGACCAAAGGAAATATGTCAGAGGAGGTATCCAGCCTTCTAGTTCAGTAAAATTGGTAAAGATTTCTTGGGTTGGTAAAAGAGGTTAAGGGTCGGAAAGGGGCATATTCTACATTAACATGCTATTTACATAATTTTTTTTTAAAAAAAGAATAATTCAAATAAGGGCTGTAAATGAATATGTTCACATTAATTGAACCGTCAAAATTTTTTATTCTATATTAGAGAAAACTTGTATATAGTTATAAGAATAGTCAGACATGTCTTTGATTAATCATCAACATTAAAAGTTTTATAACCTTTTACACAGGAAGTTTAGGTTACTCGAGATAGTACTACTGTATATTAGATCAATTAAATATGGGTTAGATCACCAGTTATTCTTCAGAGAAAATCATGCACAACTAGCAGACCATTAGATTCAAACACTTCAAATGTCTACAATGGTCTGCACTTTCCACCCTTTTGTTCTAAAAAATAAAAAATAAAAAGTAGAGTGATGGCCAAAGCCCAAATCAATTTTTTAACCACCTTCCTCCCTCAAAATTCAAACTCAGATGGCGACCCAAATAACATTGATTGGAAACCACTTGACCGGGGCCCTTAGGGGCCACACTTGGAATGGCAGAATTCTTCGAATCTAATTAGGATTCGGGATCCCATATCAATTGGGACACAATTTGGGAAAAAAATTTTTTAATCCCAATTTAAAATCGATCAGGACTCGAGAGAAAAATTTCCTTATTTTTCAATCGAGATAGGCTTGGGATCAAATTTCAAATCCTGTCAGGATCATGACATCTCGATTCCACCATTTTTTAATTTAATTTTCATTAAATAATTTTTTTAAAAAGAACCTAAGTGACATATTGACCAAACCACTACCTTATCCTCACCAAATCCAAAACACAAGCTTAAAGAACCAATTAGTTACAGTCTCCCCAACCTTATCCTCACAAGCTCACTACTCCAGCCGTCAAGATCTCCACTCATGATAACACCCTCACGACTGTCAGCCCCTTAGAGGCGGCATGCACAACAGCCTCACGTGGTGATGCCACCACCACCTAAAACCAGCAACCAGCAACGGTGAGCCATCACCAACAAGAAGCTACAGCCTGGAGCATACTCGCAATAAAACGCTAAGCCCACAACTCTCTTATCTCTCCCATATTTGTAAATTTTAACATACAATTTGTAAGTATAGTGTGTGAATTTGATTCAAACTTGTAAATTAAAATAGTGGTTTTTACTTGGGGTTTGTGATGGATAAAAGGATATGTTTGAATTAGAAATTTTGTATTTATTGATTTGAGTTTTTTTTTTTTTTAATTAAATGGGACAGGATTGGGAAAATAGCAGTGCAGATGACGATTTTTCAGTCCCAACTATAAAAAACAGGATCGGATACGAGTGATTTTTTTGTCTCGTTTGAATACTCAGGACATGATCAAGATTGCCAAATCCCGGCCTGTCCTGTCCCGTTGCCAACTCTAGGCCACATTTTCCTCTCTAGGGATTAGGTTTGATGAAGTTATGTAATTCTTTTTAATTTCGTTCATGTTATATTTTGTTTAATTTGCTGTTTAATTGGGTAAAGTTGAAAATACCCTTGACTCAGTTAAAAATCAAGAGTGCAAAAGACCGAAATAATCTTAGCACCATTAAATCTAAGGGAGACTTCAGGGCATTTGAGGGGCACATAAAATCTCCATTATGTTGGGGTAAATTGAAGATTACCAAAAGCATCTAGCTGGTAAACTCAAATTTTTGCTTTTATTCCAATAATTCACCAAGTCTCCTAACTACTACTTAAGCAAGCTTATTTATAGGGTTGGGTTAAGAAGAAGAAATCAATAGAAAATCCTAACCTAAGATAACCTTAATACAAGATAGAATCTTAATATTTCTAGAACTAAAAGATAAAGACAACAGTGATAAAATAAAATCCTAATTTCTAAGAGAATAATGATCTCTCAAATTTTCAAAGCCTCAAATTATTAGCTCTTGATTCTGCATCACATATAAACTAATCCATATTCGTAGAGACTTTACACAATGAACACTTATTGGTTAGAAGTTAAAGGAAACAAGATTGTGCTATTAGACTTAGTAGCGACATTTGTAGGTAGAAAATGGTTAAATTTTCAACCCTTTGGAACTTTATAATATGAGACCCCTTGTCCAGACAAGGAAAGAGGAAATAGCAGCTGGTTTTATTAATTTTTGGGTCACGATGACTTTGGAGTCTGATTATAATTTAGGAACACCCTGAGAGCTTCCTCACCCAAACCAATAAATTTTTTCTCTTTTTCATCAAATATTCTGAATCAATAAAAAGCCAGTTTGATTTCAAATGAATCTACAAACGAAAATGCAAGTTGTTTCTTTTATTACTCATAATCTAAGCAATCATGAGATTTCCTCTGATCTTCAAAAATTTTTTGCTTTATGCATCTCTCTAGGTTCAACAAGATAATATGCCATCATTCACAACATACATTTAATATAGTTATGTGACTTTTGAGAGCTAATAAATTAATAAGTCTAGAACTTTGTTAATCATCAAGTACCTGAGTCGGGCTGACATGAACCTTTGGACCCATGAAACTGAATTGCAGGGAAGGACAAGAACCCTTTTTATTTTGATGCCGAAGCGGGAGCTCACAGAACATAGGTGCCCATTGCCGGGGAACTTGAAACTCCAAGAAGTACTGCAAATCCTCTAGGGCTGGCTTGTCTGGAAAGAGACAACCCCATTAACGAAAAAATTAATTTAGAAGATGAGAAACTTATAAACTTATGAATATAAACATGCTACAATGACTAAGGAAATAAATTTTTATGCAGAAGAACGTATAGAATAAAATAACTCCACTCTGTGCTTTAGTACAGAGATTTGAGTGACTTTAATACTGCATTTAAATGACAGAGAAAAACAGCCAGTGACTAGTAGAAATTAATTCTAATATCGAAAGCCTTCATCCTTCTTTTAATTTACTTGATCCTTGTCAACTATTGAGGTGGTTTTTGGTCTGTTTATGCACTCATGCACGCATGGAAACTAATGCAATAGACATACAAGTCTAAACCATATACCCAATGATACTTCTAAAATAGCGAAGTCTGAGCAATTAAAATAGAACAGTAAATTAAGAACTGAATTTCAATTGACTGATTCGGTATGGAAGCACATACAACGCAAATACAAGTTGATTGCATGACTAAGGTAGCCGCTGCCTGGAATTCCAGTAAGCAGAGCAGTAATGGGTACAAACTTGAAGAGAATTCCTTCTGGTTTGGCAGGAACAGTCTGCAGCCAACTGGAATGATTCTGCAAGAACACATCGCCACCTCTTTTTGAACAGACAATGGTGAGTCCCTGTAAGTGAAAATTAAAGACAGAAAGATTCAAAGCCTGCATATTGATTCAGAATTTTTTTTTCAATAAGAAAACTATAAGTATTTGTATTAATGAATAATAGACATATTACACTTTAGTAGTGGATCAGGTATCCATCCAAAATTAATCAAAGCTAAACAACACAGTATCAATCCCCAAAAGTCTGATTTAACCCAAAAGACACTTCCTAACCCTCTACAAAAATGAGCAGAATACACTGTAAATCCCTAAAAATCCCCTCCAATTAAGATGAATGAAGAAAAATGAAGTTTCCTGGAAATCCTTAGTCACCGACAACCAAACGAAGCAAAAAGGTGAACTCTATCCCACAATCTATCATAACTGTCCCCTCTTGACTCTTTGAGGCTTCTACTGCTTCTTTCATTCCAAATGACCCAAAAGATAGCTGAAACTGCATTTCTCCAAAAAGTCATAGCTTTCCTCCCTTTTCCAAAGGTATCAATGCTCTCCATTAACAAAGCTTCACAAGGACATGGAATAATAGCCCAAGAAAAATTTACTTCTTTGCATAATTTTTCCCAAAATCTAGAAGCGACCTCACAACGAAGAAACAAATGATTAGTGTTCTCTTCACTTTTTCTACACATCACACACCATAAAGACAAAAGATGCATAGATGGATACGTTTTTTGAATCACTTCACTAGTGTTAATTTTTCTTTGAGCTAGGGCCCAAAGAATGAATTGATTTACTATTTATCTATCTATTTATTTAATTTTATTTATTTATTTATTTATTTATTTTTTGTGGTGGGTGTGGGGAATCTATCTTTCCATATCATTAATTAGCAATCCAAGATAGGATTCACAAGTGAAAACTCCAGAAGACTTCAACTTCTGCACTCTCTTCTTTCCCTTCATCAATAGTAAGACTATCAATCAAATTCATAACATTAGCAAACTTTTGAATTTCTTTCTCTCTCTCAAGTTTCTTTTGAAATTCAAGTTCCAATTCCAATTGGAAGGAGAAGAGAATTTCACAGAAGAATGGATTGCACCATTTTTATAAGAGCAAAGTCTATAAAGATGAGGTGCATACTCACACAAAGGAGCATCTCAGATCCATTTGTCATCCCAAAATCTAATAGATTTACCATTTCCCATGATTAACTCAGTAGGGGTAATGTAAGATTCATATTCCTCAGAAATATGAATCAGAACGAACACAGGCATCTCTAACAGGTAATGACTTACATCCTTGCTTGATGTTTCGGTAATACTGGTTAACTGCATCGTGTTTGAGCGAAGAATCTGACTGAAAATTTCTGGAACCTACAGCAATATTTAGCAAAATTTATCATCAAGGCAAAATAACATCCAATTTTGACTGAAGCAAAAATACCTTCTGTTCTGTATTTATTTATTTATTTATTTAAAAAAAACCTTCTGTTTTCCATCTCTTGTTTTCCTTTCCAGAAACGAAGGGCTTTTTCCATCTGAAAATAGATAATCTCCAAGATCCTCTAAATATCTTCTGAGATCGGCAGGAGGGATCGCTGAAGAAGGTTTCTGTCTAACACAAATTAAATCTTGACCTCCAACAGCCATCCCCACTATTATGTGTGTCCCATATGTTTGAATGAACCTGCCTAATAAAATGATTAGCATCCAGTACCACACCAAGGCAAGTTTATGAACAAATCAATGTGGCTTATCTACCAAACTATTTAGAGTGAACAACAAGTATACAGGTCTGACCAAGCAACATTGCCCACATAATGATGTGCTGCACACCCACACAGGTGCCTTGGACACATGGAAGCAGCAAACACTCCAAAAAGAATAATAAATAACTACACACATTCCAAGGCACCCATGTGGGGATCTTGCTCACCAGAAGTAAATAAGTAATATGTCTAGCCAGATCAATTCTCTCTCTTATGTTAGTGTGTATTTTAACACGAAGTCTGAATAGTGAGGGCGCCCTCACCATAAAAAAATACAGACCAGGCTATAAAAAAATATAAGAAAAAAGGACTTCAATTCAATAAAAGAAAAAAAAACAATGCATTAGTAAAGCACTTTGTTTCTTGTCTTTTAGTTTGGTCCTCACTTTATTAAAATGAGGCTCCCTCATTAGATAATTATTCATACATGTGTGTGAGTGGAGTGTAATAAGGAAAGAATGGCATTCGTATTTTCAATTCAAAAAAGCTTAGCATATGGCATCCACTGTAAAAATAAGTTTCTAAAAATCCTTTTCTAATGATAATCAAAATATAGTTAAAAAACAGAGTTCTCTTGAATACCAATTTCTATATGCTTCCACAATTAGCTTTAGAAAAATTAAATTCTACACAAATTGTAATCATATGATTAATCAAAAGCCTCTAGACCATAAGGCATGATTATTCAAAGTAGAATCCTAGTAAGGATCTGTCAGTGTAGTAACAAACTCTTGGGAAAACAGCTGAATAGTAATCATCACTCATATTTCACCACAATATGGAAAGTCAAGGCCATTAGAATTGCCCACAATAGCATGTAAATGGTAACACAGATGAAAGGCCAATACAGTTAACGAGTCAAAAGAAAAAGTCTAGGCAAAATGAACGTTACTAAGTCAAATCAAACTTCAATTTTCATGTAAGTCAAATCAGACTTTGATTTTAATGCTGGAAATTGATGCATCATTGACTCATGAGAACTATCATAGTAAGAAAACAAACATGTTATCTACTAAAAAATAATTGGTAGAATGCTTATAAAATAAATCTGCTACAGGACATTTCTTCAGTACATAATTTTAGAACAAAGCCCTGTAACTATGTCTTTCTACCACCATCGACATGAATATGCCATTCACTAAGTGTTTCAAAGTTCTTCATCTGCCATTGCAAGACCTTTGTACTGCCAGCTATGGAACTGTCAAAGTGACAAAATGGATAGAAACCATTCTAAATTATCATTAAAAGTTTTGCTGATTTCAATAAAGATGAGACAATGCTTACTCAATATGAGTTGAATTCACCAAAGACAATCCTCACTTATAATGTGAAAACAATAATAAAAGATAAAAATCCTCCAGAATAGGAAATGAGCAAAATATGATGACTTCAAGAGTGTCAAAATTCTAGTAGCCATCTTAAAACCATGCCACTGGATTCTTCAGTTGAGAAACATAAGAACTCCATAAGGATTATTACAAAACTTCTGTAGATTCCAGATCTAGTAAGTGTAAATGAAATTAAATTGCTTGGTATTTCTTTATTCAATTAATGAGCAAGATAGAACCTAGATCTCCAGTACCAACCCATGTAATTTTACAAGCAAACTAACTACCCCGATAGAGGCCCCTCCGTAATATTTTGTATGAATTTGTTAATTTTTATAAAATATAAGTAAGCACTAGGTCCAGTCATTAAAATGAATGATTAATAAGTCAGTTAAGTTTCATTTTTTTTTCCTTGTTTGCCATTAAACAGGTCCTTGATCTTCTCGTAAATGACTGCAGTAGGCTCTAGTTTGGAGTTATTTTCCCTAGATTGTTACAGAAAAGTTTTATAGAGTGTCTATTAAAAATCTAGTCACTTGAATAGGGTAAGAGTCATATTTAATAAAACGTGAAAACTCAGAGACCTAAATATTCTTTTAATCTATGATCTGTTAAAAATTTGTTCTGCTAGTTGGAACTTTTGAGAAAGCATTTTAAATGCACAAGGAACTTTGAATCATTAGACAATAAATAATGTATGAAGATTTCAATTTAGCTATCCACCTAGACAAAATGCTGGAGAATTAGAAACATGGAATTGAAACACGGATACTATTCCATGTTATAGGGGGGCACATATTCATATTGTCACTCTATCAAACATTGAATATCAAATACTTGACAAGTTGAGTGTTTCCAACATTTGTTAAGGACACATTCATACGATAAACATAGGTAAGAATTTACTATCTTACTTTTAAAATTGAAAAATCGATCTGAAACTAAAGTGATTAGATGTGCTGCAACCCACCCACATTTTGAATGCAGGAATATATTTTAATTTCCTTGTTACTTGGGCTAGAAGAATAAGAAAACTTAAAAAAGTGGAATATTGTGTAAGCAAAATGCTATCTACTAAAGAAATGAAGAGTTAAATAGCTACCTAGCCAACGATGCTGGATCCCAATGGTGAGGAACTGCCATCTTTACATGGTCTTGTAGTTCTAAAGAAGATGTTGTAAGGTGCAAATAGTACAATGAAATGAAGTAACCATCAAAGGCAAGATATTTGGTGTCTGCAGCATCATGGAACCAGTCCCCAGTCAAATCGAAAATAGCATTAAGATATCCCGAAGGAACTTTCCCTTGAATTGAACATTTCTGATTTAGTAATTCAGACATCTGCAGAGAAGGAGCAAGATAACAGGGAACATAAATTCTTTGAATTTAATAAATATATATATATATATGTGAATAATAAATGAAAAAAGGAGTATAAATAAATACACCTGATTGAATTCAAGAACATCGGATTTAAAACGAATTCGATCGCCTTTATCCACGCGAATATCTTGAGAAACAGCTTTGATGGTGACCCCAGTTGGAGGAATTAGAAGGTCCCGTTTGTTAACCTCATCAAGAACCACCAATCTCTGAGTTCCCTTTGCAAATCGAAGTCTAAAATCACTCGTCAGATCAAAACCTTTGCCTAAAGCCTCCATCGCCACCTCCATCGATGATTGATGATTGGTGGACTGCCTTTCTGTAATTTCGGGGTACGTCTACTTAGTTTGAGCAAGAAAAAGAAGATTTTTAGTAGTAGGTAAAAATTGTTGGATTTGGTAATGATTTTAATATGTGTTGTCTAATTAATTTCTCTGGAAGCCAGAGACGTTGAAATGAAATGCATTTTTTAGGATGGAAACAAACAAGGATGTGGCAGTAATGGTAATTTCGTCGAAGAAGAAGAAACGCCTGCTGCCCAGCGGCACACGTGGTTTTGACCGTAGAAAACTTCCTCCTCCCCTCAGTTAATAATAATAATGGTAATCTTTCAATAACTACTGCTTACCTACTCACCACTCTTAAGTCAACCTAGCATGCAGCGCTGTCAATAAAAATAACTCTAGCAACAAATAGTGTCAATAAATTTTAATTCGACACGTCTCCTCTCCTTGCAAAGATTGCAGAGTCCATACTGTTGTGCAAAAAGTCTTCGTTCATTTTTTAAAATTGTTCTAGGTCTTTCAAGATTTAAATGCACGTAGTTAATTAAATAAAATTATTTTAAAATTGTTTTATCTATTTTCTCTTTTAGTCTTTTCTCACAAATATAAATAGAGGTAAATATAAGTTGTATCATAATTTAACTATTGGAGCCGATTGTTTTCTTAATTGATTGAAATTAGGTTATTAAGTTTGTTTATTTTCTCAATTTAATGAAAACTTCAGTTTTTTTATTTAATCTAAAAAATCTGAATATTTTTGTTAAAATATATTCTCTAAAATATCTATATCTAATCAATTTATTTTCCTTCTTATCTAAATAAAAGCTTACTAATTAGCATTATTTTTCGTTTTTATAACTTGTGATAGTCTACTAGTATATTATTATTCTTTTGATTTTTCGTTTTCTTTAAATTAGTATTATTTATCTTTACAATCTTTTTATGAAAATATTTCATATATAACATCATGAACTACCATAAGATTGATTAAAATGTTCAAACTTAGAAAATTAAAGGATTGTATTCACTTAAACATAAATTATGTTATGATAAAATATTGTCTTATTTATATTCTTTGATATCATTATTATTTATTTAACGCTCAAAATTTATAAGTTCACAAAATGTAGAAGTATTGGATTTCAAATAATTTAAGTTAAAAAAATAAACAACTAAATTCTTATTGTCAAAGAATCAAATAAAAAAATTAAACATGTCTTTCATATTTAGACATTTTGATTTATTCATAATTTAGTTTTATTCAGGCCTGTTTTGATTTCATATTTAAAAAAAAAAGTCACCTATGATAATTGTGTTATATTTCCTTGGTACGGAATTGGTTGAAATCAGAATAGGAACACGAATAAGAGTAAGAGTAAGGTGTTTATTTAAGCTGTAAGGATCAAAATCCAAATCGAAATGAGCTGTATTTTCATTGATATATTTACTTTGTCTTTTAATTGAAATAGATTGTTTTAAATTACTAAAAGCCATCAATTAAATTTATGCATTTATTTCTAACAAAATAATAATTAAAAATTTTTTTAAATGAAATATATGCTTTTTTATTATATTATGGAGCTTAATGTCATGATCTTTGAATAAACTAGTTATATTATTATTTAATATATAAATGAGGTATAAAGAAATATTTTATTTTCTTTAAGGGTAAAAATATCAATTCATTCTCTATTTTCATTTTTCCATTTTCGTTCCCACATCTCCATAGGAATGAGGAGGAGATTTTCATTCCTCTTACCTAGTTAATCGCAATAGATCTATTGATTGTATGTGTTTGTATTCCTTATTGCAACGATATCAATGTTATAAAAAAAAGGGAAAATATCCACCGTCCACCTATTTTTTACATCTTTTTCAAAAATACACAATTCCTTCATTTTTTGGCTGGAATCCACTTAAAGTTACATTTTTTTTCACTTTTCCACTTCCGTTTGGAATCCGTTAAGAAAACTAACGGAAACTTTAAAAAATGACCATTTTACCCCCAAAACGAAAATTATAATTTCACCCTAAAAAATGCCAAAAATAATAAGATTTAATGATGAATATCATTATTGGTACGTTAATGAAGTACAAAAAAATCTTAACTACTAGAGATTATAACTCAATGAATAATAAAACTTTACTTATCTTAAATTCAATTGATGGTTTGTGAGATTGGGCTATTTTTAATATTACTGTTATAATTTAGCATTCTAATTACCGACATATTTTTTTAAAAAAACATGCATTTGATGGTTGTGGAATTAATTTCTTTATTGACCGATAGGGAAAATTATTAGATTTAATCTGATTATTTTTTATAATTTTTAAGGTGAAATTGTAATTTTCGTTTTGGGGGTAAAATGGTCATTTTTTAAAGTTTCCGTTAGTTTTCTTAACGGATTCCAAACGGAAGTGTAAAAGTGAAAAAAAATGTAACTTTAGGTGGATTCTAGCCAAAAAATGAAGGAATTGTGTATTTTTGAAAAATGTGTAAAAAATAGGTGGACGGTGGATATTTTCCCTAAAAAAAATCACTTTAGTTTGATACAATTAATTTTGTTGATTGCATATGTTTGTACTTCTTTTTATATCAATATTAAAAAAATTACATTAGTTTGATATGATCAAAATCACAACATCAATATCATAATTAAACACAAATTGTGTAAATGAAATATTAGAAAAAACTTGTAAATCAACATTAAGTTAAAAAAAATATATAAATTATATAAATGGAATATAAGACTTGTAAATAGAAGGTAATATAAGTAAACTAACATAAGAATGGTAAATTGGTATATTACTGGTGAACAAAACAAAAACTTATAGATGTAATTATAAAACTTGTAAATCAATATTAAATGTGAAATAAAACATAAATTGTGGAAATGGAATATAAGACTTGTGAATATAAGGTGAACAAGTAAATCAACATAAGAATGATAATTTGATATATTATTGGTAAATAAAGTAAAAACTTATAGATATCATGTAAAACTTATAAATCGACATTAAATATAAAATAAAATATAATGCTTGTAAATGAAAGGTTAAAAAAAATAGGAGTGATAAATTGATATATCATTGGTAAATAAAATATAAAGGTTATCGATATAATATAAAACTTGTAAATCAACAGTAAGTGTAAAATAAAAGATAAATTAAATATATAAAACATATAACTTGTAAATAGAAGGTCAAACATAGAAGTGATAAAATAATGTATTACTGATGAACAAAAAAAGAACTTACAAAAGTTATATAAAACTTGTAAATTAATATTAAGTGTAAAATAAAATATAAATTATATAAATGAAATAGAAGACTTGTAAATGGAATACAAAACAAGTAAATTTAGTGGAGTTATTAAAAAAATAAAAACTGACAAGTATAAAATAAAAACTCATTATAATAATAATTATCTTATATATGTACTTTATATATTCACTTTTTTTTATTTGTAAATTGAATAATGATAATTATTATTTATTTAATACATGTGATGATATATGTGAAATTTTATTAAGGTTAAAACTTATTATAAAAATCAAATTTTTGAAAAATTGTTCTTTTCGTATTCCTCAAAACTAATTAAAAGATAAGTAATTATGCATCCTTCTAAGCATCCTCGATAGTAAGCCCAAATGATATTTTAGTTTAAGTAAGAAGTAAAGTTTAAAATAATATGAAATATGTAAAAAAGTGAAAATTAGATGTAATTTTATCGATATTTTATACAAGTCTAGTAATATAAGAGTATCCTTTTATTTGTTTTGGCTTGATCAACATCAAGAAAAATAATTTTGTTTAAATTAAAATACTATTTAAGCAACCCAAGAGGGGGGTGAATTGAGTTTCTAAAAATTTTGCAGAACTTAAATAAAACTTAATTCAAATATGAAACGAATTTCAAGCATCAATAAGTAAATCAACCAAAATGTAAAAAGATAAGGAAAGAGAGATTCAAATACAGAGATTTTTACGTGGTTCGGCCAATCTCGCCTACGTCCACGCCTCCAAGCATACCAGACTTGAGGATTCCACTAGTTAAACCTTCAAGGCTTGAAGAATACTTACAATTGACTTTAAATGTGTCAATCAACCTTTACACCAAGAGATTATCTTCAATCTCTTAATCCAAATGTATCCCAACACTTCCAATCATTCAAAACGAAAATTACAAATTTTTTTTTCTCTCACATAATATATATGATTACAAATCAATGCCTAATGTGTGAATAAATGAAACAAGAATAAATTTAAAGCTCAATGGATGTTGTATTCTTGATTATAAGCTCAGTGATAACGTTGTGATCAACTCTTATTTGAATTTGATTGAGTTTATTTATAGTTGGAGCTGAAATATAGCCGTTGTTGACTTTCTGTACAAAATCGGATCACCGTTAAACGTTATTGGTTAACCGTTTTGACTGGTCCACGTGACCGTTGAGCTGAAATTTAATTAAATGGTTGACCGTTTGCCACTATCGGTTTGCCATTAATTTCCAGAGACCTGCAAAATAAATTTATGTTATCCATTATTGCTAAACAGTTGAAGATTAACATGAAATGACATTCTAGAAATTATCGGTTAGCCATTTGAGATTAAGGGTTCGTCGGTTTGCTGTTAATATAATGAACATATACATGTTAACATTTAAATAACATGTATAATAAACAAACATTATGATAGAAAATAAAATAAAAATTATAAATGTCCTAGTATATAGAACTTATGGTTAAATTGATTCAACAAAACTTATTCCAATTGTTTTGAATACAATTTTTTTAGTTTTCAATTGATGAGTATTTCTTTTTTGCTTAGTTAAATTAAATGGATAAATTATTTTTAATTAAATTTTAATATAACTTATAAGTTTTATGTTTATTTTTACAATTGTTCTTTTTTATAATTTTAAAACACCAATTTATCGTTCTTATATTAATTTACTTGTTTTACCTTCCATTTACTAATCTTATGTGTAATTTTTAAAATTTATGTTTATCAAAGCATTGATACCATGGTTTTTATGATGACATCATAGAATTTTTCTTCTAGTAATTAACTTTGGACCAACCATCACCACTAAAGCGATTAGAACATTACACGTGGACTTGCACTAATATAATCAGGGATAAATTCCTCTGTATATCCATTAAAATCAATATATTTCACATTACTTCCAAAATTACGAAGAATAGGCTGCCAACAAGCATTCCATTAGATTTTACCATTGAACTTTATCAACGGAAGGGCATATATATCTTTGAACATATTTGAATGAATTTCAATTACAAATAAATCCCTATAACTTCAATGAGTGTGCAAGAGAGAAGCTACCTACGACAAAGAAAAATGTGGGGCTGTTTTCACTCTAAAAATTACTCTAAACACTCTAATTTTAATAAAAATTTTATTACAAAAAGACTCACCATATGAATTACTATTAAAGACGATTTGTTATAAGCCAATGTTATATAATTATTTTGAGCACTCATATAGCTACTCATTATTCAATATACATAATTCTTATAATTTAACTTTTATTTCGAACATCTTAATCAATAGTTTGATGAATAATGATGAAATCAAATATTTTTATTTTTTATTTTTGCATTCATTATTTATGGAATTTTATTATTATTATTTTCTCATTGCAAGTTATTTTGGGTGTAAAATCCAATGTTGAACATAAATAAACAAACAAATTTAAATAATTTGTGTACAACTTCTTTATTATATTGTAATATCTTGAAATTGGTGCATTCACTAGCTTTACTAGGGTTTTAAATAAATAAAGTTAATAATTATTTAAATAGTTTGAGTAAGGATCTTTTTGAATTTTAAAAGAGTGTATAAAATAAAATTTAATTTTTTAAACTCGGTATATGAGTGTAAAAAGTAATAGTGTTTAAAATAAATTTTGGAGTGTAAATAATCCCACCTAAAGAAAAACGTAATGGGAAAAAGCATTTTGATTTGAAGCAATTGACTGTGGCCATAATATATATCTCATGGTTCAAATTGAATGTCCGCACACTTCCATTCATGTAGACATCCACAAGAAGGAAACCCTCAATAGTGTTATATATTTTAAAATTAAATCTTAAAAATATAGTATTTACTTATTAAATAATATGATGGTACGATTAATTCATTAAAATTTATAAAAATTATCAACCAAATAATGAAATAAGCATTATATACCACATCATAAAATAAAAATTTCAAAACTTTATCACTGTTGATATATATAGTTTAAAATGACATTAATGTACGTCCTGTTTCAGAATAGAATAGTGATAGACATACCACATCAAGCACCACACTGAGCACAACAAGGACCTTTGTGCTATATTTATCAAAACTTCCTAAGAAATTGTAAAAAGTTTTAAAATTTTATTTTTAAACTTCTCCTATTAATCCCTTAACTACTTGAATTTGGATTCCAGTAATTAGGATTCCTTTATGTATTGTACTCTATGTTTATTTTTAAGATAATCTAATACTTTTGTAAACGCACATCTACTAAGTTGAGAACTGCGGAATGTAAATAATGCTAGAGATGGATTATCTATAATACTTCTAATTATGGTTTCTTCTATATTAATCATTCTGAATTGGTGTTTTCTAATCCTATATTATATCATACACTTAATCTAGTATTACAATCTATATGATTTCCTATTACTGCTAGTCTTCCTAAATTATCGACTTGTTTAATATACTCACTAAATGTTTCAATAGAACAATTTAATAACATAAAGCAAGTGTAATTATCTAAAGGCATGCAGCTAACTTTTATTTTTTAAAATCTTATAAATAGTTGTTCTTCTCTACTAGGCACTCCCTGATTCTTTAATAAACTTTTGTCAAATTGATTGAGTAACAAATTATTTTGTCTCAAATACTAACCAAAATTAGTATTCTTTTTGAAAGTTTCTAAAAATTGTTTCCCAAAAGCTCTGAGTATAACATCAAAATTTTCAATATTAACCAAAGTTTTTTTCGAGAAATTTTCTTCCTCTTAGGGGCATGAAAATCCCAACACAAAGTTCTCTTCTTTCCTAAACACATATTCTTCATCTAAAACGGCACTTTGAGAGTAAAACTAGCCACTCGGAAGTCCTTCTTCAAGGTTATGGCTTTTTCTGCAAAACCTAAGTTTTTCTCTAGAGTCTAATTTTATTATTTACAAATAAAAAACATTCGTTGCAAGCAAATAAAAAGATACTTGATTTATAATGAAAGATTTACAATATAAAACTTGTTCATTTATAAACACAGAAATTTACAAAAGATTGGGATTTTTTCTGTTAGATGATCATGTGACTCTTTCTATTCATAGAGTTCTTCCTACCTGCTTATCCTTATCTTCTGCTACTTTCTTATTTTCTACTTTCTATGCGTGTGGACTAATATACTTCATGAGACTAAAGGGAGTGTCGATAGAATTATCGCCACAACTTTTCCCTTTTTAAAGTTGTGCTTTGAAAAATATAGTGAATGAAGGGTGACTATTGGAGAGTGGACCACTACTGAGTTATGGTTCTAGTATGTTGTCAAGCTTGTAGGCCTCAATGTCATCTAGGTTACTGTAGAAGTCTCTACTATCTTCTTCTTCTTCTTTGCTTGACTGATTTGTCATGAGAGATCTATAAGCTTTAATATCTTCTTCATATTGCTTTCAATAGAAATCTATAAGCTAATTATTTGTGGTCTTTGAGATAAAAGGGACTTTAAGTATATTTTGGCAAGAATATATATATATATATTTTATTAAAGTCTTCAGCGATCAGTTTTGGATGATCAATGAATTCTCTAATCTCAAATTCCTTTACTATTAATCTACTTCTCCAATGTCTAATATGCTTAGCTAAAGAATTATTAAGCAATATTAGAGCCTTCCAAGTCGTCAAGTTCACTAATGGTATTAGATCCCTTGAGGAAAATGGAATATTGTGCTTGAAATTCATAGTATACTTCTTCTTTGAATTGCCATTATGGTAGTTTTAATTGGACATAAGCTACCATGAACTATTTTCCCATTGCCATTAGATTAAGCACGGTTGATCCTACCCTCCTTCCAAATGCATCTTTCTGATTTGGATCTCTACTAATAACTTGGTTAAGAAAACAAAAATCTAATAATTGTGGAGTTAATATAGTGGTTTATCTTTGAATTTTAGTTTTGTTGATTTGTATAATCTCATATCAAAGCTGACTCTTGCAATACTGTAGATGAAATGCACTTGCAGTCTGTATATTCTAGTGGAATTTCTTGACAAAGAGTATCAATTCTTGGGCAAACTTTTTGAGTGTTGACATAATAAGTCTCCCATAGAATAAGAAATCCAAGTATTTGGAGGGCAAACTTTGGAGTTTCATGGTTATGTTTGGCATGGTCTTGGAGAAAACTCTAAATGAATTTCATTTTGTCACTTTGCATTTTGGCAAGATGCTCTTTGATAATGAGTCGACCATAGTGAGGTAGCTTTGAAAAGTTCAATATTTGCATAGAAAAGGTTAGACTTTCTCTCATTTCCAGCTCACTCAAGTTAAGTGTTTTACACTTATTATCTGCTTTAACTAGTGGGGTTAAAGGTTTTTTTTTGCCTTTATTTGTTAGTGGGCTGATAAAGTCTTGAGCTTATCCTTTAGAGAATCTCTTTGTATATATATATATAAATCTCAGCATTTTTCATTTAGTCTTTTAAAATTTTTTTACTATTGTTATATACTGATCGCAAAAAGACAAAGTATAGTGGAAGATGAAACGACTCCACTGCCTTGTGTATATTGAACACGCGATGATGGGTGCTGAGTTAAAAATGGTACACAAAACTAGCTATGTATTTTTGCTAATGGGCTTATGAAAAAGCTAAGACCAATTTGTTGTTTTGTAGCATCAAGGGCTGATTTGAAATCATAAAATCCTTTGTAATTAGGCTTGTAAAAATTTGTGATTTGTTGAAGAACTTTAGGTTAAGTATGGTAGATACTTGGTGTAAATCCTTTAAAAATCATGTAAGAACTAAAAATTTTTACCTAAGGATTTAATTTGATTTTTTAATAATAAAATTTAAAGCTGTTAAGATCTTTCTGCTTTCATTCTTTGCATTCCAAAAGTTGTCTAGAAGGCATTGTTGTGATTCATCTATGTGACTGCCAGGAAAAGGCTCAAAGGATAAATTGGTCCCTTTTTGAAATGTTGGTAGACTAATATGACCAAAGGTCATTTTCTTGTCGTTCACCTACAAAATTATAAAGTATGTTAGAATAAATTTCTTTGCTTAAGTAATCAGTTAATTTATTATCTACTCCTTTTATGTGATCAAATTCTATCTTATAACCATTTTCTGCTATGGTATTAACAAAATTTAACCATTTTTTACTACTTAACTCTTTCTCATTAGTTTTATTATAAATCTAACCATTGCTTTACAATCTCTCCTTACTGTGAAAGGTTGATTGAGAAATAATTAAAAAAGCTTTAATGACTCATAGTAATCTAGGTTGGTTAAATTATTTTTAAATTCTTTATAAAGTCCTGATGAGTATGTACAAATCTTTTCAGTATTATTACTATCATATTTACTTGGTTTGGAAAGTAATACTGCTCTCTATTCATTCTCACTAGCATCTTTTTTTATAACTTTATACACAGTTTCTGATAGTAAAGTTATATCTAGTAAATTCTTTACAAATGGTCTTTATTTTTCTAACCAATTCTATACCTGAAGAATTAAAAGATTTCTTGGTATCTTTTTTGTTATTTGGAAAATCTAGTATCTTCTTTACTATGTATTCTTATAATTTTATCTTTCCTTTTCTTATTTTCTTTTCTAGAAGTTCTATGAACTCTTTATAGAGTTCCATTTTCTTCTTATTAATTATAAGTTCGTTATTGACAAACTTATTAAAAACTATAAGTGGATGATTATAATGATATTCTAAATTTTTACAAAACACTAATATGTCATCTATATATACTAGAACAAATTTACTATTTTCTAAATATTAAAACAATCTTACGTAGAAAGATAGAAATGGCACTTTTAGTCCAAATGATATAACTATCCATTTGAAGTGTCCTTCAAGGCAGTTGAAGACAGCCCATAGAATGGAATCATCATCCATCTTAATTTGCCAAAATCCTAATCTATAATCAAACTTGCCAAATATATTTACATATTGGATGCAATTAATTAAATGAACTTTATCAAGGATTTTATATTGATCTTCATATTTATTGTCATTCAAACGCTTATAGTTTATGACCATTCACACTTTTCCTCTTTTAACTTTTGCATGGTTTCTAACCATATATGTTGTGCTTTTATGCCTACTATTACTATATCTAATCACTCTTAATTTTAACAATTCTGTTATTTCAATACTAAATTCTTCAATCTCTTGTGGATTACAGCCTCCTTTAGCCATTTTAATAGTAAATTCTACATTTTTTTTTGTCTAAGTAGACTTTAAATTTGTTTCTATCCCAATATTTAATTGGGTTTTCTCCTAAAATTTGTGTAGTTTCTGCTACTCTAATTATTTCTTATAAAATATTATTTTTTCAATCTTTTAAATTTAGGCACTTTTAATCTGTACATCTTTATTTTTAAACATGAAAATAAGATCATAAAAATCTTCTAGATCTTAATCACAAAAGTCTACGTCTTTATTAATAAACAGTCTTTCTAAATCTTCTAAGAAACTATCTATAACTTCTCTACTAGTTTCTATTATTAGGTCATGTTGAAAGTCTAAATCACTACTTGTTCCTGTTTTTAAATCATGTGAAAAGTTAAAATCAAAATAACTACTATTGGTTCCACCATGCTTTGCAAGCAAATTTGATTGAACATGTTGATGTTGTGGAAAATTAGAAAGGCAAAAATCAGTCGGGGTGACAACTGTCCTTTTAAAGAATGTAACAAAATTACTATTTATTAACATGCTTTCTTTACTACTATATATAAAATTTAATCATAAAACGAATTTAAATTTGTGATTTATTGGAATAACCCATACTTGTGGTAAGGGATAATATTTATCAAATACATTTTCTACTGCATAGAAACTTATTTGTGCATCTCTTATACATTTTTCATATCTTAATCAAGTTCCATTCATTTGTTTAGCAAATATTGGTTGTGACAATGTTTGCAAATAATTTGTTGGGACTAAGTTAATATCTATATGAGACTTGCTACTCCCTGTATTTGTCATGGCTAATAATTCTATAGCATTACTATTTCTAAATTTAATCTTACTAACAATACTAAGTAAGACTATCTAAGTTGTAAAAGGTGAGGATCGACAAAGAGGTTATTTATCATCAAATGGCTTAGAATGTTAATCTAGACATTTGTTCAAATATTCATCCTTTACCTCAATACTTTGTTTATTCTTTTGCCTATTTTGGTTATGTTTTAATTCAAGGATTTTTTTTTGTCTAAATTCAATGTCTTTTTTTTTTTAACTAAAATTATAATCTTTCTATTTCTAATTTTAATATCTCTATTTCTAAATTTTGGGTTTCTATAGTTTGCCTAGATTCTTGTATTTCTATTTTCTGATGGTTATAAGACTTAATTAAACAAAATTTACAAACTTGTATCCTCCAATTCTTTCATTTAAACAAAGAAGATAAATTACTGGAGTCATTTGGAATGCATTATTGAGGAGATGTAATTAATAAAAAATAAAAATAAAAATAAAAAAGGGAAGTGAGTTATATCGTGATAGTTAGGTGGCCATTTTTCCATTTGACTATCACACATTTCGATGTAAATATATAATTGAAAAGATAATAATAAAATAAAAGATGATGATATTTTGCTGCTTATTAAAGGCAAGGAGAGGAAGAACAGGGGGAGTGCAGAGAAGTGAAGAAAGGAGCTGAGATTGATGCTTAGAAAAATTTCTTCTTTTGTATAGTGAATTCTCTTGTAATATATTTCAGAAGTTTGTTAAATAAAATGAGCATTTCGTTTATCAATATGATTGGCCAATTTCTTAAGCTGAAGTGAAAGGTGAAGCACAAGAATTCAAATTATTAAATTAACTACTCCCTCAAATGAATCCTAAAGTTTATTTTATTTGTTTATACTTTTTTCTTTATCAAATTCTTTTATGTCATGTCAATTTATCTAGATCTCCTTGGATCTATATATAGTATTTTGACATAATGTTGACACTCCAATATAATTGTGGCACATTAGGTACTTGATTTCATATTTATCTATACAAATGGTTAGCTAAAGATTAAATGGCATAATAATCAACTGTCAAAATGAATGCAAAATATAAATATGAGAGGATATTGGGACAATAATTTGACAATCGAGAGAGGATCTCGTAATCTTAGCATTTTTTTGCAGAGTGATCTATATTAATTTCGTTTTCTGCAATTAATTTTTGTCTAATAATTGACTATTAGATTTTTAAATTACCTGTGGTTCGACCCCGAACTCACCAGGTTATGTTATAATTAGACACTCTTATATTTGAGAGTAAATAACACTTTTAAGATGTGTCACTGCCTTCTAACTTTCCTTCTAATATATCATCTATGTATTGGGTATAGTATTCTCTTTCTAAAACTTCTATTGTCTGATTATGACTCATTTCTAAAATTAATTCATCATATCTAGAATAAAGAATTTTATTCATTTCTTTCCATATAAATTCTTCTTCTATAGCCATTAAAGTATTTTCTAGATCATCATCTTGACTAGTGATCGTATTTGCTTGGTAATTATAATTTCTAAATCTTAAATCTACTGAACCATCACTATTATGATAAATTACATTATCTTCTTGTACTAAAATTAAAATTATCTAATTTTCAATCTAGTCCTGCATTAGTTTCTGTTGAGAAACTTTTTGCCTGAATAGCCTTAATTCCTTTAGTCCCTATAATGTTTATTATCTGGTTATTATCTAATTGGTATTTCGTTATGCTATTTTCACTAAGTCGTCCTATAAATCTTGTACAAATTAATAAGTTATCTTCATTTCTTTTTATATGTAACCTTTAGTTTTTTATTGCTATTCCTAAATCCTTGTAAAAGGTATTAGCTTTTACTAAACAGTTTAAGGTAAAATGTACTATTCATCCCTTATTATTCATGTCTAGTTTTATACTTCTTAAAGGTCTTTGTTCTATATTTGTAAATCCATCATCATAAAGACAAATCAAGACTTTTCACCTAAATTCTTTCTATATAATCCTTTTACTCCTATTGTAACTGGTTCTGTGTGGGCCTCTTTGAATCTTTATAACTAATTGATTATAAGAAAGTTTATCTATTAAATCTAATTTTATCATTTGATTCTCATGTGTGCATGACACATATCTTTCACTATAATTTTTATATAGTAAAGATTTACTAAATAAATTTTCCTTTTTATATATTATATTTGGTTTGATCATATCTAATTTATTTTGTCTAAACCTTTCAATCTGTCTGTCTATATATATAAGCCTTTTTATTTTAACATTCTCATCTTCGTCTTCTTTTCTTGCTTAATATTCTTTTTAAATAATTACCATCAATTTACTAATACTGGTTATCTTCTTTCCTTTATCCTTAGTATTATTTAAAACTCCTAGTTTTCTTAGGCTGAAAGCTTCCTATATCAGTGTGGATTTTTTTTTTTCAAATCTTCCTATCAAGTTTTCTAATTCTGAAGCTGGCATGGCTTCTGAACTCTTAGTATTATTTAATTGCTTTAATTTTAATTTTTCCTTCTTCTATTCTTGAAATCTTATCCAATTTTACTATATTTTGATCTTTATAAAATCTAATTTTTCTTCTAAATTCTTGAGAATTACTCTATTTTCTCTTCAAATATCTAAGAACATCTTAAAATTCTTATTAATTTTATCAAATTTTAATTTCAAATTTCTACATGAATTAACTATTAAATATACTAAACTATTTAACAAAGATTTTTTTTATGTAGATCGTGTTTAAAATTGCCTTCTATATTACAATCTATATAATATCTATCTAAAGTTGCCTTTTTACTATGATAAATGCTAAGTTCTAAATTTAAATATTCAATTCTCTTCATAAATTTTGGATCTTCTAGTTAGAATTAACTAATTAAATCATGCTCTGATATCAATTCGTGCACTTATTTTTTAGCTTAATTCTAATAAAGGGGTGTCAATAACTAATTTGTAAAGAATTAAAAACTTTCGTAATTTAACTATTATGAAACTCATTATTGGGTGCTTAATGTTTTCTTTGTGGTGAGAACATCATTTTCTTTTAGAACAAAAAAGATAAAAGAACATAAAAAAGACAAAAAAATTACATTCAGATCCCTAAAAAATTATCAATTTAGAAAATACACAGTTTTCTAAATAATTTGATAAAAACGAAGCTAAGATCAACAAAATGGTATTAGAGCCTAGTTTGGTTCAAAAGATTTTGGAATATTATGGCATATCAGCAAGAAACTAGCAACATATATTCTGATGATTAACCTGAATGGGAATTATATTAGTTTGTACTATCGGTATAACAAGCCACATACCTAATTATTTCAAAATCAAAGATAAAAATGGATGAAACAATCATCTATTTTATAAATAATTATCTAAGATAGATAATAAAACAATCAAGGATAATGTAACTAAACATAGACAATATTATTGATTGGATCAAAATGATTTAAATATTAAATAGTTAGAACAACTGTATTCATCACGTGTTCGTGAATTCAGAGTTGAAGAACTCATAATAACCATTATGATTATGTTGAAGATCTCAAAATAAATTATAATAGACAATTATCTATTAAACAAAGAGATGACTATAATTAGAATAATAAAAGGATTAGGGGTAAAAACTATCCTTTTTATGATACGCTTATAGGATGAAAAGATTTATTTATGCATAAACTTTGCCTTATACATAAAGGATTAGAAAAGAACTATATTCCCAAGGATATAAGAAATATCATATGTCATAAATATCTTATTGAATCTAATAAATTATTAGAAAGATGGTACAATAAATAAACTACCAGAACCACTAATAATTTTGTGAAGATATAGAAACTAGTAGGTTTCCACCTTCTAGTTACAGACATGGATGATTTACCTATGGAAGATTTCAACTATTTGATTAAGTAAATGATTCAGATATGTGGGGAAATAATAAGTTAAACTGGATTTCTCTATATTTATTGAATAAATTAAGAAACCCTAATTTATCTATAAACGATGTAGAAAGTGCAAATGAAATACCTGAGATTAAAAATTGTAACAATGAAAATATGAAACAAGTCAAAAAATTAGGAGAACAAATAAGTGAAGAATTTGATCAAGTTAGACAATTGATAAAATACTTCAACATTAAAGATCATGATAAGTTAAAATAAGAAATCATTAATGTCATGAATAGAAATTCAATAGATGTAAGATTAAATAAAATAGAAATTCAATTAAATAAAATTGAAAAATTTGTTGAGCAACTTGGTAATAAGTTTGCAATAAATACATAATGGAAAGTTACAAAATGATTGAAGTACAAGAGATCAATAACAATATGGACAAATTACTTATGGTAATTCAAGAACAAAATAAAATTTTACAAGATACCATAATTTATTATAATGAAAAGAAAAATAATGAAATTATTAACAAGTCTGAGAATGTTAAGTGAAAACACAGACAATAGTTTAAAAGAATTATCTAATCCAGAGTTATTTGATGAAGAGTCTGATGAAGAAGAAGATATATTTATAAATTTACAAGATATTGAAAATAGAAAAGAACATCTAAAGATAAATGAATAAAAGTCAAGAGTTTTTGAACAAGGACAATCTAGCAATAGAGTTTCTTATGCTAGAGAAGAAATATCAAATCATGAAAGACCACAGAGTCAATATTTTAGGTCTATCAAATCATCTATCAAACCTAAAAAAGAATATAAACTCTAGGAGAGTATTGAGATAGACCAATCAGTCATGATGGAGTATGGTTAGATTTATACTGTGTCAAAAATAGAGATAAAACAATAATCAGTTGGGTTAAATCTATGAAAATTGTTCTTGCATTTCACAAGATTAATAGAAATATGAGTATAGGATTCCTTAAAACTTCATTTATAAGAATAGTAGCACAATGGTTTATGGGATTAAAGGATACTAGTAAACATGGAAAATAGTATGGAGAATATACTGATCCAAACGAAAATCCAGATCAGATCTTAAATAGATTTGAAAATGAAATAAGAAAAGTAATTTTAAGAGAAAATTAGGAAGCTGATTTTCAGTAAGAAGTAAAGAGAAAAAGGATGGAAAATTTAGTGAAGCTAACATGGCTTGAAATATGTAATATATCTTATTTAGAGGCACACACATGTAGCTTCGAAAAATTGTATTATAAATGTTAGTTTGATAGTATGAAAATATTGTAGGATATTATAATGATTTGTGTTTTATAAAAATACCAGACCCATGTGGTAAAAGAATTATGCTAGAATATAGTAAAAAGTACTGAGATAGTACGGACACTAGTACCCTAGGAAATAGGATTAAGTTTGCTCGAAATAGGATAAATCAGTGGTTCGCTAAAATACGAAATAGAAGACTTATGACAAAGCAAAATCGAGGATTGTATTGTTTTATGTTAGAAGATCCACCATGATTTGGATGTTCAGATAATACTAATAAACATAGAAAGAAATTCAAAAAGAAGAAATTCTTTAAAACCAATAAAAATATTACAGGAAAATTAAATATAAGAAGAAATTCTTCTAAAGGAATAAATTCAAAAGAAAATCTAAAACCAACGCATTCAAAGAGTGTAAATGCTGGTTATGCAATGAAGAAGGGCATTATGCAAATTAATACCCTAACAAGAAAAAAAATAAATATCAAAATGTTTAAGGATTTTAATGATTTTGAATTAATCACTGATAGTGAAGATATTTGTGATAATGATAGCATATACTACCTATCCAATGAGAGATTAAAGAGCTCATATTCAAAATTAAATAATCGAGATTTATATCAAGATGAGGAATTAGAAGAACAAGGTTTTTTTAACAGAGAATTAATCCTTGACAAAAGATTAATACCATAAGATTAATAAAAAGGGATTAGAAACATCTATGACCTTAGTTAATAAGCTAGCAAAAGGAATTGCAAACATGAATAAAAGAAAAAATATAATGTATTTCAGTGCCACTGTAAGAGAAGAACCTATCGAAATCAAGCATGCCAGAGGAAATACAAATATACCTTTACTATTAAAATCAGATATAGAAGATGAAATTAATAGAATAAGATCTTGTGTAGACCTAAAATTGAATATGTTCATATTGGAGGAATCCAAATAATGATAAAAGCTTATTTTTGAGAAGGGATACATGGTCCAATAAATTTAACAATACTAAATAATAGAATAAAAGATCGAAGCATGCAATCCTTGCAATAATACAAGGAAATCTTAGTTATAAGAATTAATATTTAAGATATACCCCAAATATAAGTTTTAAAGATAGAAATATAGATAAGACATTTGCCCTATGTCATGATTTTAAATACTTCTATATGATGCATGATGGATCTTATCTATATAGCATAACATATGCTATAGAATATGCATTGACAAATTCAGCTAGTAGTGAAATGTTTGTTGATAAAGATTTTATTGAAATTGATAAATAATTTAATAAAGTTGGAAAGATACAATTCCTAAGATTTTAAGGGAAATTGATTTACCAAAAGAATGGGAAATGGATCTAAGTAGTCAACCTACTCTAATTAAGGAAATATTACTAAATCCATAGAATATACTCGAGAAGGAAGAATCAATATGGGGAATATGAGATCATTCTTTATGCCTAAAAGAGAACAAGAATTTAGTAGAACTCAACGTTTTACTAGATGTAGTCATCTTGTGATACCACCATCACATAAAATACTAGCAACAATTAGAAAAAAAAATCAAAATCTAAAAATTAAAATTGAATATAATAATGGACAATCGTGGCATGAGACTTTTGCTATCATCCTTGATACAAGAGCTGCAAAATCATATGTAGATGGAAAAATGATTAAATATTTATAAAGAAATATTCTATTTGAACCCGAGACATATGTAGGATATAACGAAGAAAGAAAGACGCTAAGTGAATATTGTGAGACACTATTAAAGATTAAGGAATATAATTTATCTTTCCATTTTTCATAAAACCTTATTATGAAACAAAAATAAGTTCTTTATTATTAAGGATGAACTTTCTTGAAAAATTCTCTCCTTACTGTATAGAAGACAGGAAAATAAGCATTTCAATTGAAGGGATTAAACAAAACATATCAAAATATGTCTAATTGTTTTATAGTATATATAAAAGTAATTATACCATATTATAAGCATAAGTCAACAATGGTTCCATGCATTAATTGTTATAGGTTCAGGAGTTAGTTTAGCTAATTTCAAGATTTATCCAAAATCTTATTGGAAAGATTATAAGCCCTTAACAATGTAAGGGATAAATAGTGAACAAATCACCCAAGAAAAATGTAAGATTAAAACCCTAATACAAATAGAGGATTATATTCTAAGTATATACCTATATTGTGGTCTTACGATCATATGGGAGCAAATATACTTTTAAGAGTTAATTTCCTTCATCAGTTCATTTATATAATGACTAATGAAACAATTATTGTTAAAACACCATGTAATCATTCTATTACAACACCAAGGATTTATTTTAAGGGAACAACTCAAAAATTACATTTTCAAAGCAGCCAATTGGCTTCAATATAAAAATCAATCAAATCATATTTGACTATGAAAAAATCTTAGAAAATCTTGAGAAAAGTTTTGGTGAAAATCCAATTCAATTATGGGAAATTGATAAAACTTATGCTGCAGTAGAATTAAAAGATCCAAATGTCATCATAAGAGTCAAGCCTATGAGATATGGGCAAGATGATAGACTAGAATTTGATAAACAAATTAAGGAGTTATTGGAACTCAAGATTATTCGAGAATCTAAAAGACCACATAATGGCTAGCCTTTATGGTTAGGAATCACGCAGAGATTAAACAAGGAAAAGCTTGTATGAATATTAGCTACAAAGAATTAAATAAATAAACCAAGTTTATGGGTATTTTTTACCTTATAAAGATATATTAATTACTTCTATAATTAATAAAAAGATATTTAGCAAGTTTGATTGCAAATTTGGATTTTGGCAAATCAAACTTGAAGAAGAAAGTATAAAAGACATGTTTGAATACAGTTTTTTTTAACCTTATTTATGTCAATGATGATTTCAGGGAATTAGAAGAGTTCCTAGAAAAAATTAAAGAGGCTGTAAAAGCCCTCAAAAGAATATCCAAGACAAAAGGAATGATTTTTATCAAGGTTCTCACTACTTGCCCTGAATACATAATAATAAATGGTATCCGGCACAACACATGATTCAAGTTGGCATTAGCAGTAAGAAAGTTAGTCTAACTATTCATATAGATCAAGTTTACAATGACTATGATCCTGAACTATTTGAGCTTAAAGCTCTCAGTAGTAAAAGGTCTATTAAAATAAAAGTCCTCTATGAATCACTCTAGAGAATAAACAAAGAAAAGGTGTGGCTCCATGAGGCCACAAAAGAACATATAATTTTTTCTTTAAGCAGAAAAGAAAGCACACTCGACTAGTAGGTAATATTGAAAAGAAAAAAAGCAATATATGAAAATCTCATAGAATTTAGCTTGCCAACACACCATGAGGTATGCAAGGTGCTAAAGCATTAATCATCATATGGCTATTGCTACGAAGGACCAAATGAGGAATCTACTGGGAAAGACATGTCTCTAGATGAGAACCTCATAATAGGCATATGACAGAAAAGTCATTGAAAAGATAAAAGATGCTAGCTAAAAGAAACAATAATTCAAAAGAAAAGATCCAAAATGATAAATTTTATCATAACCGTGTGAAGGTTTTCGGTCAACAAGAAAATGAAGACAACAACTATCCCCAATGATAGAAAGAGGGGTTACCTCATCTCCATGAAATCCATCATCAACTAGGAAAAGGTAACAAGTGTCATGTAAAAAGAGATAACCTTACCTCTTCAAGTTTATAAATAGAATCATGTAAGAAAGATAAGGCATCATATATCTAATCCTTTACCCGCAACTCTATTCTCTCATTTGTAACCTTCCTTTGTAAAATTCTAGTTATAAAATAAATAAAACTCTTTTTAAGTGAAATTATAATCTTCCATTTATTTTATATATTCTTAGAGATTAAACAAGAACCTTACATGCCAACACTTGTGATAAACGAAGAAAATTTCCTATTACTAAGCACTTTCCAAAGACAACTGCAAGAAATTCACTTAGACATATCTTATTAGGCCATTCTATTGTATCTCGTGTTAGGCGTGTGGAACAATTGTTGGAGTGATCTTGCATGATGAGAAGAGTTATGGAGGTGCTGATTGTGGACCTATCTATGGTTGGAGGCAATTTGTGAATTTATTCCAAATGTTTTCGGGATAGTACACTGGTTAGTAATTTCGAACTATCTTTTTGTATATTTTAGTAACAAACGAAAGTATGTAGGGCCTTGTTTGTTTTCTAGGATTTTAGAAAATAAGAAGTGATAAATGTAAATAAAATTTATAAAAATGGAAAGATCAGTTGACAAGCTTTTGGATATAATTGATAATTTAGATTATAGTCAAGAATATCAAGTTATTTATACAATTTCCATAATTAAAACTAAATTAAATAGAAGCAAGTGCTTGTATGAAGAAATGAAAATAATTAACCTTAATATAGATCAAGAAATATTTAATTCCTTTGAAGAGGAACATAGGATGCCCTTAATGGATTCGATTTTATCCAGTCTTAAAATAATCGAAGACAGATGCAAAGTTAATAATAGGATTCACGATCGTCCTTAAATGATGAATAACCACTACTAGAAAAATGGTCTTTTGTGACACTTGTCTTCTGACACTTTGTTATAAAGTATCAATAATTACATGTATTTGGGGCATTTTTCGTGTTTAACAGATAAGTATCACAAATTGGTAATACTATGGTGTTAGTAAATTAAATATCACAAATTCGTGACACTAAAGTATTAGTAGTTAAAAAAATAAAATTTTAATTTTGTATCTAGTAATAATCAAACCGAAGACCCCTAAGCCATAACCTTTTGATTTTAACCGCTATACCACTCGGCCACAAATTGCATTTTTGAACTTATAAATAAATAAATAAATAAATAAATATTAAAACTTAAAACCTAAAATCTAAAACCTAAAAATTTTTCATACATGGTCCGTGTGAAACCTAAAACCTAAAATTTTTTGTTAAGTCAAAAATCTATCTCACGGCCGCCGAAGCTTTCTTCCTTCTCTCTCCTTCCCTCTCTCTCGCTCTCTTTCTCTCTCTAACAATGATCTACCTTGAAAGCCGCCTCCGTCAACACCTTGAAAGCCGTCGTCCTTAAGCTAAAATATCCCTGAAAATAACCCAGAAAGTGCTGTGAAGAATTTGGACAAAGCTAAGGTTTGAAAGTCCGAATCAGTGTTGTGGTAACTCTTTGTCTCATTCTCTATTTCATTGTTTAAGTATTTATATGTTAATTGATTGATGTTTATTGAGTGCAAATGAGAGCTTGCACTTGTTTGGAAATCTAGCCATCTAGGGTTTTTGTTGCTTATAATTTAATTTATTGTTTAATAAAATAAATAAAACGCAACTTTATTATAGGTGGAATTCAGTTTATTAAGTGAAAGAATGATTACAATCAGTGATTATGGATTTAGGTTGAATGCAATTTGTTAATTAAAAGAATAATGGCAATCGACAATCATGGGTTTAGTATGTATTATATATTTCGTTTAATGGTGTGTATGAAAACCCAAAACCTAAAATTTTCTTAAGTAAAAATATTAATTCTCCCTCACGACCTATAAGCCCATCACTCTCTCTCTCTCTCTCTCTATCCCCTCTTTCTAGTTAACAACCTAAAACTTATTGTGAAACTGCCATATCAATCTTTCAAAGCTCATTAGTTAGCTGGTTATTGTGAAAAGTAAGGTTATTATTTGCTTTTATGTCTAATTTTACTTTAAACATGGGGATTGATGATATTTGAGTTGCTGGACACTTGATTTTGAGGTGAAAGGTTAATTAATAGTTTATGAAATTATGCTGAAAATTTGAGAATTGATAGACTGTTGTTGTGAACTTGGTTGTTTCCGAACTTGACTAAATGACTTTCAATTGATTTGAAATTTTGATTAAACTAAGTTTAAATGAGAACATTTTAATTTTGGAAATTTTGGAATGAATTGGGTTTATATTTGATTTTGAATAGATTTCTCAATACGGTTGGTTGTTGTCCAATTTTATTAGAAATTACATTTGTACCATGTTTGATATTGCAAACGTATAGTCTAACAGAGTTAGAATAAGCTGAAATTCAGATAAACTACACTTCTATTTGCATACTTCGAATCTAGAAAATTTCATTTTGATTGAACTTATAATTTATTTTTAATGATTTTTCAAACTTTGTTGCCTCTGCAGTAACTTCTTTTGACAGAATTGTTCATTAATCTTTGATCCTGTCAAACACCAACCTAATGATATTGGAATAGCCTCAAATTTTAATATATTGTTGACTTATATGTCCACTTAAAATCTGGAAACTATCATTCTGATATATTTAGTATTTTAAATTTAATAAATATTCAAACACCTGCTGCTACTTTTACAGTTTCATACGCAATTTTAACTTATATAGTTTTATCATGTGAGAAGCAAATGTAGAGTTTTCCAAATGACTTGGAAATATTATTTGTGGTGCATTGACATGTCTAATTATGTTTTGTAAGTTTCATAGCATTCCAAATTGAATTAAAAAAAATCTTAAATTCAAGCTGTCAATGTTTCCTATTAAATTTGATTAGTGATAAATCTACTAATTTGCAGTACTTTTCAGGAAAAAAAATGTGTCAACACGGTGAATTGCAATGGGAGAAGAAAGTACCAAAGACATAAATCTTTTTTCATTATATTTGGGACTATTCTTAAAGGTTAGTCTTTTCATTTTTCCTTTTTTTTATTTAAGGTAATCATATTCATTTTAATTTTAATTACAATCAATTTGGCGTTTTTAGACAACTCGCACCAACCAATCCAACAACAAATGAAGATAACATTTTTTAAATGCATTCAGTTTTTGACAATAGCAAAAAGAAAAAGAAAAAATGATACTAGTTTAGGCTTTAGGAAATTTGCATCATCATTCTTGCATTGCAGCTGCCTCTATCTCGGTGCTCTCGGAGAGGTAATCTTGCTTGATTTTGCGTGATAGTTGATACAAGCCCGTCCTAGCCATTGCAAAATTAACACTAAAAAGGTTCCAGTTTTTCATATTGTAGTTTGAAAAGTCTGCAATGTTTGCTATGCTGATGCCCCATTTGAATGTTGGAGCCCAAAAATGAATGGTTTTAGGACCAGTTGAGTGGTTGCAGAAAGATAGGAGCTTGTTAGCTATTCTTTTTAATTGAACTAATTTAACTTAAATATTAGCCTGATTATTGACTTCTATGGTTTGCGATTGATTTGATTTTGACATTCTTGTTTTGTGTTGGTTTGAGTTTGACTTCCTAGTTTAAGACTTTGAAGGCTTCCAAGAAATGGTTTTGGATGATGAGTATATGAGTAATAGTTTGAAAATTAATTTACTGTATCAAATATATATTTAGTGTAGCATATTAATTTTAAGAACTATGGATTATTCCATGAATATTCTAGTAAATGGTTATGTTATATATGCATGTCTTAATATATAATAATTATATTTTGAAGTTTGTTTTTTTTTTCCCTTTCTAGGTTTAGGAAAAATGTTTAAAGTGATTTTGGATTATGATGTCAATCAAGTTAAAGCAACATTACTTGTGAGTGGAAATATATAATGGTTATATTTTTATTCTACTTTTTTTTTATCTTCTTAAAGTTTTATAATTAGGCAAAATTAATGAATACTTAATTACAATTAAGGGCGATATTCTTTAAATGGTTCACATGAATAGATTTAAGTAGTATAATAAATCTCATACTCACTTTATAAAGGCTTAATTAAGTTTGCAAATATTATTTCTTTTAGTAGTAATAATTTTGGATCGAACTCTCAAATTATTGAAATATTTTATGTCCAAACTTTATTATATCTAATATAAATATGGAGATTCATAGTTATTTTATGCCCGATTTAAGGAAACTGCAGTTTGAGAACTTATTTTTGCCTTGTTAAATAAGCTTTTAAAATGAATAAATTGAGGAAATGAGTGGTGATTGAGCATTTGTGATAGCTTTTAACTATGCACAAAAATCATTTGGTATATGTAGATAGAGTAACATGCTTGTGCTGAAAGTAGATATTACATTGAAAACTTCTTGTCTGCTATAGTTTGCTATATATATAACCTTTACCAAAAGAGAATAATTGAGTTTATTTATAAATAACTTATGAGTATTTTTTTTCTTTCAAACAAAATAATTTTATTTCTATTAATTGTTGTTTCTCTAATGGCTAGATATGCAGATTTGATCAGTGTGTTTGAAGTGTTTATTCCTCAACTTCACTTATATTCTAATCCATACAGTCTATTGAATGGAGAAGCTGCTGCTGTGATAATACAATTATACTACTCATATTCAAGGAGTGAAAGACAGTCATCCTTCTCAATTTAGCTTCTAGATTTATTAAATTTAGCCACAAGTAGTATGCATTTGATTGGATGGTAGAAATTTTTATGTATTGAATTTGGATTATTTAGTTATGAGAGTAGGATATCTCATATTTTTGTTATTGAAGTTTTGGAATTTGTAATATATATTAATACTATTTAAATGTGAAATGAAAGATTTTGTGATATAAATCAATTTCTTTTTGTTATTTTGTGGTGCCTTTTAATTTTACCAATAAATCAATAGGCAATGATCCAATTCAATTTTTTATTTTTTTAAAATAAATTAACTAGTGATACCATGGTAACAGTAATCATAGACACTAATAAAATATCAATAACTACTAACACTATTATGTCATAATATCGGTGATATTGTAGTAATAGTAATCACTCACACCACTTACAAGTGTCACTATTTTTCTGACTCCTAAATTATTGACATAATTAACAAGTGTCAGTGAAAGTAATTTCTGACACTATTCTAAAGTCAGTAAAGACAATTTTTCTAGTAATGAACAACAATGATAATATGAATTTGTTGATGGAGGAGGCTGAATTTAAATTACAATTTCTATGTGAAAGCCTTGATCATATGATCCTTAGTTGGGAAAATAGATTGGATGTATATAGAAATATGTTAGAAGTAAAAATTTAATCTGTCTTAAGAAAGACAAATAATTATAAATGCAGAATCTAATTTAGAATTTATAGATTTATATGAATATGATAATCATTTAGAGAATTATAAAATTATAGTCAAAACTTTTAAAAAAATTTAGGATAGATGTAAAAAAAATAGAAGAAGGAATGATCCAACTATTAAAAATCATTAAGATTAAAGGTCATTAACATAAATATCAAAATCTGAGTAACCAAAACAATTAAAAAAAAAACTTGAAATTTGTTATCATTATGTCAAGATTCTGTTCTTCTAGCGTTACTCCTTTGAGAATATTGCTGAAGCTTGGGTGAGCAATGTTGTTTACACACGTCACCGTTGACAGTTTCTGGAGGGTAAGCCACGTCTACCAAATGTCGCGCCACGCGTAGCGCTGCATGCAATTGTATTTCGAGTCGCAATATATATTTATTGTTAAGAGAAAAGCGGCAAATCGATTTATTTAGAGTCTTGAAACAAATACAATAGCAGCAATTATTATTAGATTGCAAAAAATAAATAAAATAAGATCAAATTAAAGCCAAAAAAAAAAGCCATGCCATCAGCTCACCCTGAAGTTCCCGGCGATCCAACTCAAACAGGCACGGCCTTCCTTGAGACGAGTACTTCTGCCATTCAAGGCTTCGGTCCCACCAACAAAATCCACCAGCATCTCTGCGCGTGTGTACGGTCGTTTTAATGAGTTCTAATAAATTATTATTACTAGTAAATCGTTTTGTTGCCTGTTGTAGTTTTCATTTTTATGGAGACGATATGACTCGGCAGGTAGAGGCACACCACTTCTGCGGGCATCAAAACGATGAGATGAGCCAGTGCCTGATATACAACAGCGCTGAAGCCGACGCAAGGCTCATTGGCCTCGAGTACATAATATCCGAGAACCTGTTCTTGACTTTACCAGACGAAGAGAAGCCGCTTTGGCACACTCACGAGTTCGAAGTGAAGAGCGGAGTGCTTTTCATGCCCGGAATCCCTGGACCAGTACAAAGACAAGATCTTGAAAAAGTTTGCAAGACTTATGGAAAGACTGTCCATTTCTGGCAAGTTGACAAGGGTGACAATTTGCCTCTTGGGCTCCCACAAATTATGATGGCTTTGACTAGAGATGGCCAGCTGTATGAGAATCTTGCACAAGATGTTGAGAAGAGTTATGGGGTTAGCTTTGACAAGGAGAGGGTGAATCGGGCTTATATGAATGGACCTGAGCATGGGATACATCCTAAAGCTAATGCTGCTGGCAAGGGACTCACTTCCGTTTTGAGGGAGGTCGACTGCAAGCCCTTAGATTCTGTTACCAGGGCCTTTGTTTGAGTACTTGTCATCACTAATACCATATTAGGTTATATTGTATTGTGTTATATCATATGTTTCTTTTTAATTAAATTATATGTATATACGTAATGTGTATGTATAAGTATAACGTCTTTTGTGCCTTGTACCAGTTCACAGATCCCAGCTATGTGTTACGTCGTTATCCCTGCAGCTGTAATAAAATAGATATATTAATAGTAAAATGATTTTAATCCACCTATGTTATAATTTAGATTTTTTTCCCTTATGAATCGGAATAATTTAACACTCAAGTATTTTCTTAATTATTCACTACAGGAAAACAGGCAGGCAGGCAAATCAATAGATGATGTTTATGTACCCGACAAGAAATTTATGATAGTTTATCATAAATTCGTGATGGTTTCAATAGTTATATGCATAGTTTTCAACAGTCAACAGTGTATACGTATGGTTTTCACAGTCATATGTATCATATGTATGTAGTTTGGTTTTCAGCAGTCATATGTATGTCGCAACATTAGAGGGAATTATTTCAATAATTGTTATCCAAAATAAATATCAATATTAATTTTGAATTTTTTTAAATATTATTTGAATTGTACTATTATTATTTTATTATTATTTTTATTTTTATAATATTTATTTTTATTATTATCAAATTCCCGAATCCTGCAAATTTATTTTCAAATTTTTAGAACTGAAATAAATTTAAAATTTAATGATGATACTTATAAAATAAATAATATCATACTTGAAAATGTTATTTATTCAAACACAAAATCCATTTATACAATTACAATACCCTCAAATTGTTCAAGTATTGATACTACATCAACCCTAAATTATGTAAGATATCATTTGTTTCAGTTTCGTCTTTTATACAGTGAGGCAACCTTTTTTTTCTCTTTTTTGAAAGGAAGTAAACCTATCCATTGATTAACACGAAATCAGGTACAAGATATCTGCTGGAATTCATCCAGCCACATTACAGATTCCTTCTTTTGCAAAGCCAACTTAGCTAAGGAGTGAGCTATGCCATTACATAATCTAAGAATGTGCTGAGCTTTGAAATTTTGGAAATCATTCTTTTTTTCCAGAATTTCAAAGATCACCCAAACAATTTCTGACATGCTGCTAATTCTGTTATTTACAAGCTCAACTAATTAATGGGAATCCGATTCTATCAGTACAGATTTTCCTCCAACTCTAGCAGCAACCTGCATTCCCCAGTCCATGGCTGCTGCTTCTGCCATTGATACACTTCCAAAAAATCTACTTGTCTTTATAGCAGTTGCTATGCAGTTGCTCTTCCAGTCTCTAACCACTACCCCCAAACCAGCTACCTGTTTTTTTCCATCCACTGCTGCATCAACATTAACTTTCAGCCAGCCTTTTGGGGGAGGACACCATTGGTTTGCCTTATCATCCTCTTTCCTTGCTTGGAAGTTTTCAAGAGGTTTTCTGGAGTTTCTGAAAGCTTCCACTATTGACTCAGCCCTTGCCATCAGACTTATTGGATCATCTTTTCTCCCCTCAAACAACCACTTGTTTCTTGCAGTCCAGATTACCCATAGAAGTGCTGCAACAGTCTCCATCTTGCTGATATGCTGCTTTTTGGTCAGACCTTGGAACATCCCACTTATATCATGAGATTTACTCTCTACCAGCATCTCTGGGAATTGAGAGCTTCTCCAGATTTTCTTAGCCATTTTACAACCCAGCAGAGCATGAGATATAGTTTCCACATTGCTGCTGCAAATTTGGCATATTGGCTCCTGCACTACTTTCCTCTTCCAAAGATTTTCCGATGTAGGGAGTAAGTTATTGATAGCTCGCCATAAGAAAATCTTTCTCTTCTCAGGCACGACCAGCTTCCACAGGGCACCCCAAAGGTCTGAATTCTGAGATGAGCAGCAAGGTTGATCTGGAAATTTTAATCTCATCGCCACTTGGTAACCACTTGTCACAGAATACTTCCCTCTTCTGTCATAATGCCAAATGAGCTGGTCCTCTTTTGGTCTTTTAGGGAGGGGAATTTTTAGAATGGCTTCCGCATCCTCCCTTGCGAAGGAGTCGTGGATCAGCCTCTCCTTCCATCTTTGCTGACCATCAATTAACTCTGCCACTGTAGAGTCTACCCTTATTGCTGGAGCTGAGACAGGCCTGAAAGTTGAAGGTCTGGGCAGCCAACAAGAGAAGTTATTTGTTTGAGCAGGTAATCCTTTCAATCTTTATTACAATGCCAGTTCACTATGTTCCTGCTCCAAGAAAAAAGGTAAAACAATAAGCCTTATAAATTGTAACTATGAAGTAACATAAAGACTTGAGATATATAAGAAAAACTTCTAACTAATCTTCATTACAACATATACTAATAAAACCAAATACATCCACAACAAAATTACTCTCCAGCGGCAAAGCTAGCAACAACTAATAAGTAGAACAATAGCAAACAGCAGGTAGTAAATAGCAATAATTGGCAAGTAAAACAGCAACAAACAACATGTAAATAAATCTAAGACAATGTGCAGCAGGAAATAGTAAAAAAAGTTGTGAACAACAGGTAAATCCAAAAAAATAGCTGCAGAAAATTAACAAAAAGCAATAACGAAAAAGCGTAACAAACGACAACAAAAAATAGTGTGTAATATCAGCAGTAACCAGCAAGTAAAATAGCAATGAATAGGAGGTAAATCGTAGCAGCAAAAAATAGCAGTGAACAGCAGAAAACCTAAAATAAAATAGCAGCAGAAAATAGCAAAAGAAGTAATGAAAAACAGTATAAAATAATATTAGCAACCATCAAGTAAAACAGCATTGACAAGCAGGTAAATAAATAAATATGAGACAACAGCAGTAGAATATAGCAAAAATAGCAATAAAAACCAGAAATAAACAACAGAAAAATAGGTAAATACAGCAACTGCCAGCAAGTAAAATACCAGCAAACAGGAGGTAAAATCTAAGACAAAAAGTAGCAAAACATAGCAGTGAAAAATAGCAATAAACAGCAACAGTAAACAGCAAATTATAAACAGTAGCAATCAACAACCAAAACAACAGTGAACAACAGGCAAATTTGAGACAACTAGCGGTAAAAAATAGCAAAAAGTAGCAGCATAAAAGAACAAGATTTCAGCAGCAGCAACATGTAGCCATCTCCCCCAACTACATGCAGCCACAAAATAAAAGCAATAATATTGGTCTTTTAATACTTGAGTTTTATGTCAATTTATTTATAAAAAAAAGAAAAGGTCTCTTCATCTCTTCGAATCTATTTTTTCTACATCCAAAACCAATGCACTTTATTGTAATAAAGGAACAAACAAACAAAAAATTACTTATAAACCAGAATGTCAAGCCTAAATATACATTCTCTTACTTTTTTTTTTATATATATGGCATGAAAAAAAAATCAGTATTTAAGGAATGAAACATTCGCCTTGGATCCTTGATTTCCATGTTCATGATTATTATTATTCCATTGCATTTTCTTGGCCACGCTCCCTAATCTTCTCAGCTATCTCAGCATCATTGTTACTCTCTTTCATCAACTTTTCAACTGTTTTGGTCCTTTCAGGCATTCTATCAAACATTTGCTAAGCATAATTCTGGATCACCATTTTATTACAAAACTTATCTTTGCCTAAAATTACATCTAGATGCAGAAAATAATTCAAGCCTTCATGGTTTAAGACAAAAAAACAAAAAATCAGCCATAAATCGACAAATGACCTAAAATCATGTATATAATAACTTGTAATCAACCTGAGAGGAAAAAAAAAAAAATCAAAATCCATATGCATTTGCATTTAGCTACCCAAATTAAAACACAATCAATTTCTTCATGCGATTTCTACAAAAAATTTATTCAATTTCTATGCATATCCAATCAATTTCTGCACCCAATTAATTTCCATACACCAACAGAATTTTTTTTTTAAAAATCAAATTGAAGAGAAGATTCAAGCTGAAACCGTGAAGAGTCTAGCTACTACTTACCATCAAGTGAAGGAGTTGAAAAGCCAATGAGTAAGATGGGACGACGTTGACGAGATTGCAAAAAGAATCTAGTATAATTGCCTGCCTGCTTGTTTTAAAAGATAAAATAATTAGATATATATTCGACAAAATAAGCCACAAAATAATAATAATAGAAGTAGGAAAAAAAAATAAATAATAGCATGTGAAGGATGAAATAATACTCTACAACCGAAATAATAACAATAAAATAGGAAAAAATTAAAAGAAATAAAAATAAAGCAGCTGAAAATTTGATCCTTTGAATCTTATTGGAAAAGATAAGGGATTTTTAACTCAAAAAGACAATCAAGGTAATGGTTTCAAGCTAAAGCCTATGTTTCTCTGACTTAAGAATATAAGGTCATATGAGCTTCATGGAGGAGGAGGTTTCAATGGCTCTGTCTCAGATGGGCCAAACCAAAAGTCTCGGGACCGGATGGCTTGCCAGCAGGTTTCTTCTAAAAGCACTGGAACTCTGTAAAATCAGGTGTGATTCATACTTGCCTTCACATTTTAAATGGTAATGGCTTTGTTGCATCACTAAACCACACTCACATAATCTTGATTCCTAAAATTCCTAAACCTCAGCGGGTGACCGACTTCAGACCTATAAGATTGTACCAAAAGCAATTGCTACAATCTTATGCAATGTTATATATAGGATTGTAGCAAAAGCAATTGCGAATAGGCTGAAAAATGTGCTTAATCATGTAATCTCTCATTTTCAAAGTGCTTTTATTTCGGATAGGTTGATCACTGATAATATTATTGTGGGTTATGAATGTTTGCATAAGCTTAGGCATGAAAAAGGAAAAAAACATGGGTGGGCAGCTCTTAAGCTGGATATTAGTAAGGCTTATGATAGGGTGGAGTGGGATTTTTTGAAATGCACAATGCTAAAGTTAGGCTTCTCCTCCAAATTAGTGCTTTTGATTATGAATTGTATTACCACAGCATCATTTTCTGTCATAATCAATGGTATGGTCTCAGGGCTGATTCAGCCTCAACGAGGCCTCCGGCAAGGATGCCCCCTCTCCCTTTATCTCTTCATATTATGTGCAGAGGTGTTCTCAAATCTCCTTATGAAAGCAGAAGAACAAAAGTGTATCCGGGGTTTTCGCTTTGGGAAAGATTCGAGGATCTCTCATCTCCTATTTGCCGATGACATCCTTATTTTTGTTAGAGCAGCAGTGGAGGATTGTCGCCACCTTAAGGAGATTTTCGAGTGCTATGGAAGAGCTTCGGGGCAGATTTTTAACTACCAAAAATCTTCCATGTTTTTCAGCAATAATACAAGAGACGATCGAATCACGACAATAAAGGAAATTTTCTAATTGTTGGTGGTGTCCCGCCATGAAAAGTACCTGGGGTTTCCATCTATGATAGGAAGAAAGGCCAAAAGCTTCTTCATAGATGTAAAGCACAGAGTGTTGAACAAGATCCAAAGTTGGCAGCACAAGTTCTTCTCAAGCGGGGGCAAAGAGGTTCTCATCAAAGCAGTTGCGCAAGCTATCCCAGCTTACGCAATGAGTGTCTTCAAAATTCCCTTAGGTTTGTGTGAAGACATCCAAAGAGCGGTGGCTAGATTTTGGTGGGGGACAAGTAGAGAGAAGAAGGGAATTCATTGGGCAAGATGGGAGAAATTAAGTCAAGTAAAAGTAAGGGGAGGTTTAGGTTTCAAAGATTTCTCATGTTTTAATCATGCTCTAATTGCTAAGTAGGGCTGGAGACTCATTCAGAGCCCAAATTCATTGATGGCCAGGTCATGAAAGCCAGATATTTCAAGCACCCTGATTTCATGACAGCAGGCCTTGGCTCGAAGCCTTCGTTCATTTGGAGGAGCATCTTATGGGGAAGGCAGGTGATTCAAAAAGGTTCTAGATGGAGAATCGGGAGTGGGCAGAAGGTGCAGGTATACTCAAGCAACTGGATTCCTAGGCCCTCAACATTTAGACCCGTTTCAGCACCAAAATTAAGAATAGATTCTGTAGTGGCTGATTTAATTGATAAAGATCATCTCTGGAAGGAAGCTGTGATAAAAGAATCTTTTATGCCTGCAGATGCAGAAGCAATCCTGCAAATTGCTCTTCCAATCAGGCCAAGTGAGGACCAGCTTATTTGACATTACGACAAAAGAGGCCAATATTCAGTGAAGAGTGGCTATCAAATAGCAGCGAGAATGAAGTTTCCAGAGTTACCCAGCTGCTCCTCCCAGAATCTAAATCATTGGAATACAATCTAGAAGTTGGATATTCCTGAGAAGCTAAAAATTTTCTTATGGAGAGCCTCAAATGACCTGCTTCCCACGGCTGAAAATCTTTGGAAGAAAAAAGTGTTGCAAGAGCCCATGTGTCAAATTTGTTGCAATTCGGTGGAAACAATAGCTCATGCTCTGTCAGGTTGCAAGTTGGCAAAGAAAGCGTGGAATCTTTTCAAAGCTGAAGGGAGCATTCCAAACTGTCAATTTCATGATGTAATTAGATTGATGGAAGATATAACAAAGCAGCAGAACAATGTGGAGAAGGAATCAGTTGCAGCCCTACTTTGGGTGATATGGAATGCTAGGAATAAGTGGATTTTTGAAGGGAAACAAGAGGCCCCAGCCATTTTAGTAGCAAGAGCTGAATTAGTAATGGAGTCCTTTAAAAATGTCAGCCAATATGATGGACTAAAGCCAAATCAGAAAAGGGAGGGTAAGGATATCCAGGGGCACTCTATTCCAAATGGGTGGCTAAAGGTAAATGTAGATGCTGCAGTGAATGCTGAGAAATAGGTAGCTAGGCTAAGGGTGGTAATAACGGACGGGAATCAAAATTGCATAACTGCTGCCATAAACACTGCTCGTTACTTTGGCAACGTGGCAATGGCTGAAGCTGCAGCTGTGAAATGGGGATTGCAGGTTGCATTGAGAGTGGGGGGAACCTCTGTGTTGCTTGAATCGGACTGTCATGATGTAGTTGAGATGATAAATAGCAGAGTCAGCAGTATGGCGGAAATCTTTTGGGTGATCTCTGAAATTCTAGAAATTAAGAAAAGTTTTCAGAATTTCAAGACTCACCACACACATAGATCTTGTAATGGTATAGCTCATTCTCTTACTAAGTTGGCTCTCCAAAAAATGGTTGAGTTTGTTTGGTTGGATGAATTTCCAGCCGAAGTGTTGTATATGCATTCGAGTTAATATATGGAAAGGTTTACTTTCTCATAAAAATAATAAAAAAAAAGAATATAAGGTCATTGTTCCACCCATAGAACATTTAAATTTCTAAGAAATTATCACCTCAGAAATTATTTTCAACCAATTGGTTAAAACTTCTGCATAAATGTGCAATAGAAAATATACATGTGGATGGTGTTGGTCTAGCAAAGAAAAAGTGAGAATGTCATAGGCTCACGCTTATTAGGGTGAATGCTTGTACTAGTCTAAACCTAGAGGTAACCCATCATTTTTATGAATGGCTAATATTTACGCCAAGGAAGTAGAATCCTAAGACTAACCCATGATCATATCTAGACTCTCACAATTAATGGACATAATATTTGAAAATACAATTGGATGTGGACAAGCTATACAAAGGACAAAGTACGTACTAATAAATTATCTTTGTTTCTTTAGTAGACATTGCAAGGATAAAACTACCTTACAGACTCTGTATGTAGTAACTTAGTGCAAATTAGTCTTGTATCAGCTAAGTTCTAACAACTTTTCCTCTCTCCTACAACGCGTGGATGCTCCCCATTTGCTAGCAACGTCCGACATTGCAAACCATATATCATAAGTCAATAATGTGACATAAATCACAATCAAATAAGGTCAATCAATAACAATAAACCAGCAGATATGGATCCTTTCCAAGGCGTGGACCAACCACAGGAATATCATATCTTTCTATCCATTTCTCAACCTCGGTGAAAATCTTGCTTGAGATATGTCTCCTCTCCTTAGGAATGGCAAAAAGTCGGGACAAGCCCGAGCCCGACTCAATTAAAAAAATTTGAAACTCAACCCTACATGAATCCGATTATTTTATAATTAGTGTCGAGTCCGGCCCGACCCAAATCAGGTCAACATCGGGCCCGACCCTATCGAAATAGTTTTTATATTATTTTAATGTTAAACTATTTTTTAATATTTTGTTTTATATTCATGTTATTTTAATGTTTTCTTTTATACATGCACTTTAATTCAATAATTTAGGCAACTCAAATTTGTCAATATTTGTAATTTTATGACCATATCCCAAATTCATTCATGTTACTTTTTTATTTTTGTTCTCTTTCTAGTTATAATACCATGAATATAAAACAAAAGAAATAACTTTTCTAATTTAAAATAATTAACAACACAAAGGCAAAATGTACAATACAATTAATCACAAAATAATTCACAGAACAACCAATTAATAGGAATAATTTTTTAAATTCAATTCTATAATCCAACTTTAAAAATACACAATGCGATTAAATTAAAAAAACACAATTCAATTCCACAACCATTTTAACCCCACACAAAATCAATTCCAAAATCCAACATGCAAAACACACAATACAATTAAACTAAAAACACACAGTGTAATTGTTGAGTGTTAGAAAATGTATATTTATAAAGGTAAAAATCGTAATTTTACATTTCAAGTCTTACTAACAACCCTTACTTTTATGTATTTAAGCTTCTTATAATTTAATTATGTGTGTTTTATTTTAATTAAGTATTTTATGTATTTTAAGGGCATCATGGTCATTTTATAATGAACGAGAGATCAGACGGCAAAATGGACATCACTTTTGAACTCAGGACAGTCGAAAATCTTAAGAGGAGTATAAAAGGAAAAATGTCATTGTTCACATGTATGGTACTATTCACGTGTATGGTATTGTCTATGTTACTGTTCACGACACTGTTCACATATACGTAATGATGCTGTGTCATTGACCGATAATGTGGCATTGACTGATGAGGTGTTATGATTCTATTGGACTGAAATTCTTATATACTGTTGATGGTGGCGTGGCAGTATATTAGTGAATCAAAAATCGCGCATACGGTCCATGCAATACATGAGATTATTTTCAACCAAACCACGTCTCTGTTCAAACCGCATGGTCAAACCGCGTACTGTTGACTGATGACGTGGCGCAATTCTGAGCGTCCAAACTTTTTTTAATCCGATGGCCATGATTTACTTAATGTATCTATAAAAAGGGGGTCTCCCCCTAATTTGGCATCTCTAAATTCATTTTTGGGCTCCACTTTCTGTAATTCTTTCTCCATCTTATATTTTCTACTTATTTTAATAAATTTTCATTTTACCCCTAGTTCAATTATGAGTAGCTAATTTTCTTTCAAGCTTGGGTTGAAGGTGAAGTCTTAACATGTGTCATGAGCTTTATTTGGTAAATTTATTTTCTTTTCCCCTCTAGTTTTTGTGGATGTTTTGACTTCTCGTCGATAAATAATAATAATTTTGTCTAGATATCGCCCATGGTTTCATCAGCTCCCTAGTACAAGGTTATTATTATTTGGCACGATAAGCTCTTAGCACCATATTGATTAGAATGTGATTCATGAGGCGTGGAAACCCCCCCTCATGATTTAATTGGCATTAATAAGGAATATTTAGCTCATGATGCATATTGATACAGATCCAAATACCCAAGTATGTCATTTCAATAGATTTTTCTTCCATTTATTCTCGCTATTTCAATTCCAATTTTAGGATAATCGAAGTCACTTTCACCACAAATCCAACCACCCATTTAGAAAAATTAATTTTACACACAATTAAAATCCACATACTCATGAGATCGACACTCGTCACCATTGATCTATTCTACAATAGATTCGTGCACTTACGAGTTCAATAAAATTTACACAACAAGTTTTTGGCGTCGTTGCCAGGAGGTAAGTTATTTTAATTCGTAGAATTAATTTTTGTGAATAATTTCTTGTATTTGTTTTCTTGTATTTTTTTTATTAAAAAAAAGTGAATATGCATTTATAGGTAATAATTTCTTTTCTTTCTCTATTCTTTACAATTCTGCAATTTTATTTTTAAGTTATTTTTCTTTGTAATTTTTGTTATCTTATTAATTTAATTTTTAGTTAATTTATTTCACGAATTTTTTTAGTGTGTTTTTATAGAAAGGTTTTATCAACTTAATAAGGTTAGTACCGTAATTTCTCCTTCTTGTTTATTTTTATTAATTTTGTTCTCATTTATTTTTGTGTTCTTTGCGTACATGGTCGAAAGTCATTGTTACCTCATCTTGAGCCTATAGACCTTGAACTTGTGAAAACACTTCACACACACAAACACGTTGCAAATAAAATTAAAATGGATTTGCAACAACAAGCACCACCACAGGAGAGGCCATTTAAGGACTACTTTAGTCCCTTAACTAATTTGAGCACATCATGTATAAGATACCCAAATGTAGCTGCTAGGAGTTTTGAGCTAAAACGTTGTGTGCTAAATTGTCTCCCAACATTCTATTGCTTAAAAAACGAGGACCCATTTAATTATCTAAATGATTTTCATGTTGTTTGTCAAACATTTAAATATGATAATTTTTCAGATGATAATGTTAAACTTAGACTATTCACATTTTCTTTAAAGGATCGAGCTCGTTCATGCCTTAATACATTGCCTACTAATAGCATTACATCATGGGAATAAATGGTAATGAAATTTTTGAATAAATATTTTTCAGTGCATAAAACCAATGCTATTCGTAGGGAAATCTTAGAGTTTACCCAGAGAGAGGACGAGCAGTTTTTCGAAATATGGGAGCGATTCAATGGGCTACTCTTGAAGTATCCACATCATGGGTACGAGAAATGACATCAAGGCCAATACTTTTTGGAGGGATTATTGCCGAATGTACAAGAATGACTAATGGCAACAAGTGGAGGAGAGCTAATGTCAAAAAGTGCATCAGAGATTTGAGAATTTTTCCAGTGACAAGCGGATAATTCCCAACAACAGAGTCGATCGCTCAGGAACACTAAAAGAATTAAGGGAGTAAATGAGGTTCACATTGGCGAGTCAAGTTTAGAAATTAAAGAAGTCAAAGCGATAATTGAAAGTCTTTCTCGATAAATAGCATCGTTAACGACTGCTAAATCAACAGAACCACATGACCATGACTCATACTCATATCAAGCCAATGACATAGGTGTAATGAGAAAATCATCAAATTATAACCCATACTCCAACACATATAACCCTTAATGGAGAGGCCACCCCAATTTTTCATGGTCTCAAGGATTCCAACAGAATGGACCAGCAGCTCCAGCTCCACCAATACAACCAATTCCTCAAATTCCTCAAGTCTCTCAGCCACCATTTAGACCATACAATTAGAACCAGAACTACTCTCAACCTAGACCATCGGAGAATGCATTCCAGAATTTCAAGAATGTTACTCACTCTACGATTGAGCAACAGAACCGCACTATTGATGGACTATAAAATGAGATGAGAGCAGACTTCAACTTATAAGTCTAATCAGTTTCAAGCCTCGAGAAGATCGTGGGACAACTTGCTTCTTCAGTTCAGACCTTGACAATGATCGTTGAGAAAGGTAAATTCCCAAGTCAACGAGTGCCTAACCTAAAGGAGTACATGAAGCAAGTACTAGTTCACCACAGCAGTATGGAGAGGTCAAAGTAGTCATGACCTTACGAAAAGGAAAAGAAGTCGACAACAAAGTGAAGATGTCGGTGACAAAAGAAAATCAAATTATATCTGTGAATGTTGAGGACTCATCACCGGAGGAGAAAGAAGAAACCAACCAACAAGAATATATTCCCAAAGCTCAATTTCCTCAGAGGTTAGCTAAAGAAAAGAAGGAAAATTCACAGGTGAGATTCTTAAAATTTTCAAACAGGTAAGTGTTAACATTCCTTTACTTGATGCTATTAAACAAGTTTTATTTTATGCCAAGTTTCTTAAAGACCTTTGTACTAAAAAGAGAAATATTCATGTTCAAAAGAATGCATTTTTAACCGAAAACGTTAGTTCTATACTCCAACATAAAATTCCTCTAAAATGCAAAGACCCAACCTCCCCCACTATCTCATGTAGTATAGGAAACTACACAATTGTGAATGTTTTGTTGGATTTAAGAGCTAGTGTAAATATGTTGTCTTATTCAGTATTTGTGAAACTTGGACTTGGAGAATTACACCCAACTCCAGTGGTGTTACAACTTGCAGATCGGTCTATGAAAATAACTCGTGGTATTGTGGAGGACGTGCTTATCCAGATAGACAAGTTTTATTTCCATGTTGATTTCATTGTAATTGACACTCAACCAATCAAGGATTCAAGAAAGCACATCCCCATTATTCTAGGCCGACCTTTCTTGGCAACTGCGGATGCTCACATTCAATGCAGGACTGGAAATATACAGTTGTCCTTTGGTAACATGACTATGGAGCTAAATATCTTCAACGTTGCCAGACAACCTCATAATGCAGATGATGGAATTGTTGATGTGGATTTAATTGAAGCATTAGTTGATGACACTTTTCTTTTAAACCTTAGTGATGACCATTTACAAACATGTTTAACTCACTTTGGTTTTGATTTTGATATTGACAGATTAGTTGATGAGGTCAATACCCTGTTTAACTCAGCATCATCTATGGATGCCAATAAATGAAAGTCGAGAGTTGAACAACTAGTACCATCAGAGAAGAAATTCATCCCATCATCAGAATCACCACCGAGACTCATGCTCAAACCATTACCCAACACATTGGAATATGCATTTTTGGAAGAAAAAAGTACTCTGCCGGTAATCATCTCATCATCCCTCAATGATGAACAAAAAGATAAGTTGTTGGATGTTTTAAAAGAGTAAAAAGGAGTATTAGGATGGATCATAGCGGACAAAAAAGGTATAAACCCAGTAGACTGCATGCATTACATTCACCTTGATGAAAATGCTAAACCTACTAGGAGAATGCAACGTCAGTTAAATCCTAACATAAAAGAAGTTGTTAGAACTGAAGTCCTTAAGCTATTAGATGCAGGTATCATTTACCCAATTTCTGACAGTTCATGGGTCAATCTTGTACAAGTTGTCCCCAAAAAGTTAGAAGTTACAGTAGTTACCAATATTGATAATGAATTGATACCAACTAGAGTAACTACAGAATGACGTGTATGCATTGATTATAGAAAGTTGAATTATGTCACACGTAAAGACCATTTTTCTTTACCATTTATCGATCAAATACTTGATAGATTAGCAGGCCATGAATTTATTACTTTCTATATGCTTACTCAGGATATAATCAGATTCCTATAGCACAAAAAGATTAAGAGAAAGTCACTTTCACTTGCTCTTTTGGCACTTTTACATATAAGAGGATGCCATTTCGATTATGTAATGCACCTGCTACATTTTAACGATGCATATTAAGCATTTTTTTCTGATATGGTTGAACGATTCCTTGAAGTCTTTATGGATGAATTTTCTGTCTTCGGTGATTCATTTAATCAATGTTTACATCATCTAACACTAGTTTTGTAGAGACGTATCGAGAAGAACTTAGTCTTAAATTGGGAGAAGTGCTATTTTATAGTAAAATAAGGTATTGTTCTCGGTCACATCATTTCGAGCAAAGGTATTAAGGTTGACAAAGATTTTAGCAAAATTTCTAGACTCTTATGCAATCTACTTGCTAAAGATGTACATTTTGTCTTTGATGATTCATGTTTTGTGCCATTTGAAAAATTAAAGCAGTTGTTGACATCATCACCCATTATTCAGCCCCCAAACTGGAGCTTACCATTTGAACTCATATGTGATGCATCTGACTATATAGTAGGAGCAGTATTAGGACAAAGAGTTGATCGAATTCCCCATGTTATTTACTATGCTAGTGTGACATTGAATGATGTCATACTATTCAACTACTGAAAAAGAAATGCTAGCAGTAGTGTTTGCATTGAAAAAATTTTGATCTTATCTCATTGGTTGTAAAATAATTGTGTTCACAGATCATATTGCTCTTAAATATCTTCTCACAAAGAAAGATGCAAAAGTTAGACTAATTCATTGGGTGTTACTTTTGTAGGAATTCGACTTGGAATTTAAAGATAAGAAAGGCACATATAATGTTGTAGCAGACCATCTCTCTCGTCTCCATTTTGACACAATTACAGAGCCATTAACATTGAATGAGTCATTCCCAAATGAACAATTGATGAGTGTAGAAGTATTACCTTGGTATGCTGATATCGTTAATTATCTTGTTACAGGTCAACTTTCAGAGTATTGGACCAAGCAAGACAAAGCTAATTTTTTTGCGAAAATAAAGAATTTCTTTTGGGATGACCCTTATTTGTTCAAGTATTGTACAGATCAAATTGTTAGACGATGTGTCCCAGAAAGAGAAATTCAGAATATTCTTTCATTCTGCCATGAACAAGCTTGTGGAAGCCATTTTAGTGCTAAGAAAACAACAACTAAAGTTTTACAATGTGGTTTCTATTGGCCAACTATATTTCAAGACCCTTACACTTTTTGTTCTTCATGTGATAAGTGTCAACGAATGAGGAGCATTATACGAAGGAATATGATGCCACTAAATCCAATTTTAGTGGTTGCGATTTTTGACGTATGGGGTATCGACTTCATAGGACCATTTCCCTCTTCTTTTGGCCATCAATACATATTGGTTGTTGTCTACGTATCGAAATGGGTAGAAGCACATCCATGTAGAACCAATGATCACAAGGTGGTGATAGGATTTTTAAAAAGCAACATTGTTTCACGCTTTGGATTCCCTTGAGCGATAATTAGTGATGGTGGTGCCCACTTTTGTAACAAAGCATTCAAAACTCTTTTGATAAAGTATTCAATTACTCACAAAATGGTGACCTCATATCATCCACAAACCAGTTGCCAAGTTGAGATCTCCAATCGAGAAATAAAACACATATTAAAAAAGACGGTGAGGCCAGACAGAAAAGATTGGTTATTAAGACTTGCTAATGCATTATGGGCATATAGAACAGCTTTCAAGACCCCGATTGGGATGTCACCCTACAGGCTAGTGTATGGAAAAACTTGCCACCTACTTATAGAACTCGAGCATCGTGCATATTGGGCCATCAAGAAATTCAACTTTGACATGCAGCAAGCAAGATCAGAAAAAAGATTACAACTAGCAGAACTTGAAGAAATTCGCAATGATGCATACGAAAATGCCAAAATTTACAAGCAGCGAATGAAAGTCTTTCATGACAAGCAAATTATGAGAAAATCTTTCACTCCAAGTCGAAAGTGCTTTTATTCAATTCTCGCTTGTACCTATTCCCAGGTAAGTTACGCTCTCGATGGTCTGACCCCTTTATTATTCATACTGTTTTTCCACATGGGGCAATTGAAATTAAGGACCCAAAGAACGATGTTACATTTAAAGTTAATGGTCAAAGATTAAAGTCATATCTAGAGTACCAACCACATGGAGAGGATATCAAAATAAATTTGAGTGACCCACTAGATTTGAATTGAGTTTTTTTTTCTCTTTCTTTCTTTTCGGTGATTTGATTTTTTTCTTTCTTCCTTTTTATTATTCTTTTGCTAATTGAAATTATTTTTACATAAGTGTGTTTGTTTAACCATTAAGTTTTCTTATGCCATAGCTAAACAGTTCCTCCTAGACATTCTTAAACCAATTTAACGTGTAAAATCTTATCTCAAAAGGCAGATTCGATTTTGTAAGACACATCGTATTTGAGCTCTGCAACCACCAGAGTTAATATTCTATATTGAGGATTTAGAAAACCAACTCAGAGACATTGAGAGAAGTGTCTACAACATCCAGTTGGAGCTTAAGGTAAATTCAATAAGAGGACGATTGTAATTTTCTTTATGTGTTTTAGTTTATTTTTCTTTGTTTGTGTGCTTTAGTTTGTTACCTCGGTGAAGTGGCGGATAATGATACTCCGTGACAATCAAGTCGGTTACTTCAGTTTCCCATAATAATTGATATTCTAAGGCGAAGATATGGACAAAAATGAGATTCTAGTAAAGCTTCACAATCGATTCCCTTCACTTCTCAAAATGCCCTCCTTACAATTTATAAAGATCGATCCGAACACATGCGATTGCTCATAAGGAATAACATACTTGCTGACATCCGTTGGTTAATCAAGGCGAAAGTACGATTGACAGGTGAGTTACCTCTAAAATTTATTGCATACATGCTTGGTTGTGGTAAAGGAAATTATACAAGAAAACGAAAAGCTTGAAGAATTTTTGTTGCTTGTCATAAATGTGCCAAAATAAGATGCAATAAAAACCCATGTTCTTTAGGAATGATGTCTGATAACAGGGAAGATAAGATTTAATTCATTAGAGATGGCTTGAATAAGGAGTCATTGGATGATATCATTTTATCTCTTGAAACGCATCCCAATGGATATGTATAAGGAGCGATTATCCAGTTATGGTCATTATTCCCTAAAGAGCATGCACGATATAGTCTCAGGAATCTGACTATAAACGACCATATTTACCAGTTTATAAGAAAACTGGATGGGAAGCCTATCCTCGACCCATAGAGGGCGTTCAAGCCGTTTCTGAACGTAAAACCTGAGGAAGATGTGAGCCACAGTCGTAACTACCTGTAAATATCATTTTACTTCACTGTTGTTTTATCATTTGTATTATTGTCTTTAATAATTTTATTTTATCATTGTTTCTTTTTCTTTTTACTGTTTCCTTTTTGACTCGCAAGCCATGTGTTTTACGCGTTATTTGACACTGACATACTACCTCATACGCAGGTATGACCCACTGTCACCAAAATTCTTAAATATGATTTTTTTTGTCAAGTACTCACAAATTATTTTTGAGAAGTATCACAATGGCAGCTACTCCCAATAGACAGTTCAAAAACATTTGTGTGCTTTCTGGATTTAACTATGGTAAACATAAAGAGTTTGTTGAGGCAGCTATAAATCTTGGTCGAAGCATAGCATAGAGAAAATTACACTTGGTGTATGGAGGAGGCAACCAAGGGTTATCAAAATTGGTCTCAGAAGCTGCTTTTATCAAAGAAAGCTAAGTGTTAGGCATTATTCCAAGAGCCCTAAAACCTTTGGGAAGTTTGTCTAACTCACCGACTAGAGAAGAGTTAGTTATCTCAGGTATGTAAGAAAGAATAACTGAAATACTTAATTATACTAATGTTTTTATTTTCTTACTAGGAGATCTTGTAACTTTAGAGGCACTTATCACACTAGCATCTTGGGCCCATCTGCACATTCGCCAGAAACCCATCGGTTTGTTAAATATCAATAACTTTTATGATGGCTTCATCTCATTTCTTAACCATGCAATAAAAAACTATTTTATTCCTTCTAATGCGAAAAAACTTTTTATTTGTGCTCACACTACTAATGAGCTACTTGATATGTTACAAGCTTATAGACCGGAGGCAGACCCTTGGACCTTTGTGTTGGAGCATCCAAATAATGATAGTAACAGTAGCCACAGTAAGAAGTACAAATTAGATTTAACTCTCTGCTTATAAATATTTTCTTCTGTGTTGCACCACCTAGGTGATATCTTCTAAACTCTACTTTTTTCCTTTAAAATATTGAGGACAATGTTTCATTCTGGTTGGGAGGAGGGAATAGTCGACAATTGTGGAATCTTGGTTAAGTTTTTACTGATTTTTTGTTGTAAAAACTAACTGTTGCTAACTTTTTGTGTTGAAGATGACTGAATATGGAGTATAGTGGCTCTAAAAACGCATCTTCATCGTTTGAAAAAAAATAAAAAAATTTAAAAAAATAAAAAAAATCAGACATTTTCTTTTTCTTTATTAAGCTTTGATATTCATTTTTCTTCTTCTTTTTAATTTCTCCTTTATAAATATATATTTTCAAATTTTGAGTCGAAGATGGCTGAATATGGAGTGTAGTGCCTCTAGAAACGCATCTTCTTAGTTAAAAAAAATTTTTTTTTTCTATCATTTTAAGTGTAACTTTTCTAATTAGTTTTTCTGCATCATTTTCACATTTCTGCATGCATATTTTCCTTTCATGTTTAGAATAGGTTGGGGGTAGAATTTGTTTAAAAAAATAAAAAATAAAATTGTGTAATTTGTTTTAACATTGGATGACATGATGAATTTTAAATTTTAATATTTGTATTATCTTTGGTCTTAAGTGATGTTACGCCATGTTTGCTACTCTACATATTGATGTCGGAGACAAATATGAGTTGCTTAAAGGAATGAATATGTTATAATAAGTACCAAGTGAGTTTTTGAGCCTGTCATTTTTCTTGTAGAGTAACCCTTTTGCCCATTCTTCATACAACTTAGCAGTTTATTATTTTATACACGATCTCTAGATTTCTTTTGAGTTAACCCTTAAAAAAAAGTTGTAAAATTAAAAAAAAAAGAAAAAAAATGTGTGTTGCTACATCTGGAGGCCCATCTAACTAGTAGATATAAAAAATTATTTAGAGTCCTAAAAGATTATGGAAATGTCATCTTTGACCCATTTGAGCCTTTCTAACCATCCATTTTGTGATAAATCCATAGTTAACCCTTTTGGGCCTTTAAAAAAAAAAAATTCTTTGTCAACTTGTCATCTTGACCCAATTCAATGGCCAGAATTTCAAACGTTGGCAGTAAAAGATGTTCTTTTACTTGACCACGTTGAACCTTGCGAGGTTCTTGATCGAGGATGCTTCTAAACCCAAAGAGGGTGAAACGGATATTCAAGTTGCAAGTGCAATTGATGCATGGCACCATTCAGATTTTTTATGTAAAAATTATGTAATGAATGGTCTTAGTGACTCATTGTATAACGTATACATAGGAAAGAAAACAGCCAAGGAGTTATGGAAATCCTTAGACTGGAAATATAAAACCGAGGATGCGGGTACCAAAAAGTTTGTTGTTAATCGCTTCCTAGATTATAAAATGGTGGATTCTAAAACTGTAATAAGTCAAGTACAAGAGCTTCAAATTATATTATCTGAAATCCTTGCAGAAGGGATGCATCTGAGTGAAACTTTTCAAGTTGCCGCAATTATTGAAAAATTGACTCCTGCCTGGAAAGATTTCAAGAGCTATTTGAAGCATAAACGAAAGGAGATGAATATTGAAGGGCTGGTTGTTAAGCTCAGAATTGAGGAAGATAACATAAATGCAAAAAGAAAAGGGGTTATTTCTATGGCAAAGGCAAATTTTTTTGAACATGGACCTAAAAATAAAAATAAAAAATTGGGTCTGAAAAGAGGAATTTCCAAGGTGTAAACAAAGTTTCAAGGAAAATGTTTTAATTGTGATAAGATGGGTCACAAGGCTTCAAATTGCAGGTTCCTTAAAAAGAAGCGAGAGGCGAATGTGGTGGAAAACATCACTCAACATGTTTCAAACATAAACCTCTTTGCAGTGGTTTTAGAAGTGAATCTGGTTGACTCTAATCCGAGAGAATGGTGGATTGATACGGGAGTAACCAGACATGTTTGCTCGGACAAAGGATTGTTCACTTCACTTGAAGCAATTAGCAATGGAGAGAAGCTATTCATGGGGAATTCGGCTACGTCTGAGATTGAGGGTCAAAGGAAGGTGATTTTGAAGATGACGTCTGGGAAAGAACTGACTCTGAATAATGTGCTTTATGTGCCAGAAATTCGGAAGAACTTGGTGTCTGGATCGCGCTGCTGAACAAACATGGTTTCCGAATAGTGTTTGAGTCAGATAGGGTAGTTTTGTCTAAAAATGGAATGTATGTGGGAAGGGGTTATGTTAATGATGGGCTATTTAAGCTCAATGTAATGATTCTGAAACCAACAATTAATAATAAAGCTACTTCTTCTGCTTATTTGCTTGAGTCTTCTAATCTTTGGCATGGTAGATTAGTACATGTTAATTTTAATTCTTTGCGTAAATTAATTAACATGAAGCATATTCTCAATTTCCAAATTGATTTGAAACATAAGTGTGAAACTTGTGTTGAGGCAAAACTAATTAGGTCATCTTTCTAAATAATTAAAAGAAACACCAAACCACTTGATTTAATACATAGTGATATTTGTGACTTTAAATCCATTCAAACAAGATGCGGTAATAAATATTTTATTACTTTTATAGATGATTGCACAAAATATTACTATGTATATTTATTGAAAAGTAAAGATAAAGCTTTAGAAAAGTTTATTCTCTACAAAAATGAAGTTGAGAATCAACTTAATAGAAAAATCAAAGAATTAAGGAGTGACCGTGGTGGTGAGTATGTTGTTCCGTTTATGTCACTATGTGAACAAAGTGGAATCATACATCAAGTCACGGCTTCATATTCACCTCAATCTAATGGGATTGCAGAACGAAAGAATCGAACTTTAAAAGAAATGATTAATGCAATGTTAATAAGTTCTTGGTTACCCCAGAATATGTGGGAAGAAGCTGTTTTGTCAGCTAATTATTTATTAAATAAGATACCCCGAAAACAAGAAGATAAAACCCCGTATGAGCTATGAAAAGATAGATCACCTTCATATAAATTCTTATGAGTGTGGGGGTGTCTTGCTAAAGTAGTGGTTCCTTCAAATAAAAAAGTGAAAATAGAACAAAAACCTGTTGACTGTATTTTCATTGGTTATGCACAAAACAGTAGTGCATATCGATTTTTGGTGCATGAGTCTAAAGTTCCAGATGTTTATAAAAATACGATAATAGAATCAAGAAATGCATCGTTTTTCAAACATGTTTCCTTGCAATTCTAGAGTGGAATCGAGAGAATTGCGACAATTTCATGAAACAACACTTGAAAATGAAGAAAATGATGAAGCACCAGAAGAAGAAGAACAACAAGAAATTGAGGTTAGACGTAGCAAAAGAGCTAGAATAGAAAAGTCTTTTGGTCCAGACTTTCTTACGTATTTACTAGAAAGTGAACCTCAAAGCTTTAAAGAGGCTGTAACTTTAGCTGAAGACACTTTATAGAAAGAAGCCATTAACAGTGAAGTTGAATCCATTTTACAAAATCATACTTGGGAGCTAGTAGATCTTCATCCAAGATGTAAACCTTTGGGGTATAAGTGAATTTTCAAAAGGAAAATGAAAGCCGATGGATCAATCGATAAGTACAAGACTAGGCTTGTAATTAAAGGTTATAGGCAACGAGAAGGCCTTGATTACTTTGATACTTATTCTCCTGTTACGAGAATAAATTCCATACGGATGATAATAGCAATTGCAGCTTTGCGCAATCTCAAGATACATCAAATGGATGTAAAGACGGCTTTTCTAAATGAAGATTTAGATGAAGAAATCTACATGGAGCAACCTAAAGGTTTTATAGCTCCAGGACAAGAAAAGAAAGTTTGTAAATTGGTAAAGTCATTATATGGCTTGAAACAAGCACCGAAACAGTGGCATGAGAAATTTGATCATACGATGATCACAAGTAGCTTTAAGATCAACAAGTGTGACAAATGTGTTTATGTCAAAGAAACAGAAAATGGATATGTCATTTTATGTTTATATGTTGATGATATGCTCATTGTTGGGAGTGATGATGACATGATTAAATCTACTAAGAATATGTAGATAAAATTCTTGGGAAATTTAATAAAGATGATAATACTATGTCTAAAACTACATTAGATACTAGTATTCATTTATCGAAAAATAGAGGAGAGAGTATTTCTCAAGTTGAATATTCTAGAATAATAGGTAGTCTGATGTACTTAACAAATTGTACCAAACCAGATCTAGCCTATACAGTAAGCAAACTTAGTAAATATACGAGTAATTCAGGAACTGATAACTGGAAAGCTATCGTAAGAGTACTTAGGTATCTTCGATATACTCATAATTATAGACTGCACTATACTAGGTATCCAGAAGTATTAGAAGGATGTAGTGATACTAACTGGATATCAGATGTAAAAAGATTCAAAATCTACCAGTGGCTATATGTTTACACTAGCAGGTTCAGCTGTATCATGGAGATCTTCTAAACAGACAGTAATTGCTAGATCTACAATGGAATCTAAATTCATTGCATTAGATAAATGTGGTGAAGAAGCAAAATGGCTACGCAATTTCTTAGAAGGTATTCCAAAGTGGTCAAAGCCTGTGCCTACGATTTGCATACATTGCGATAGTCAATCAGCTATCGGTAGGGCACAAAGCAATATGTATAATGGTAAGTTTAGACACATACATCGTAAACATAATACCATTAGACAACTTATTTCTACTGGAGTTATTTCTATTGACTATGTAAGGTCAAAAGATAACATTGTGGATCCGCTAACTAAAGGGTTAAATAGAGAGTTAGTAGAAAAATCATCGAGGAGAATGGGTTTAAAACCTATTGATTGATTAATCAATAATGAAGAAAAACCCAACCTAGTAGACTGGAGATCCCAAGATCTATGTTCAATTGGACAACCTATTTGTTAAAGACTAAAGATGGATCACTGTGGGGGTCATTCTCTTGAGAGGATTACCTCATTGACCATTCCTATAATGAAACAGTGATGCTCGTGGAGAATAAGGTTGAGCTAGGCTCTTAAGGATTCTTATGCATTGAAAATTCGAGCGGAGTAATGCGGGTTACTCTTAATTAAGATATCATCTATGTGAGAGAAAAGTGGGGCCACTTCAAAGGGAGCTATAAAGGGTTCAGCTCTTAGAAACTCTTGCAGAACCAGGCAGATGTTCAAGGCCAAAATGAACATAATCATGAGAACTCAACAGTGTTAGGAGAAATACCTATGTGTAGTATATGATCATTTACACTAATGGCAGAACAGTTCAAAGACATCGCGTCTATTGATCAGCTAGTAAAGTAATTATACTATTACAAGGGAAGGTTCACAGGATAACATCTACCTATCCTGTGCTATGTATCAATCCAATAAACTCGATCATTAAAGTCAAAAATGGTTTTGATGTCAAAATTTAGCAGTTTTCCTGTTTTTACTGCCAATTTTCATTCAAGTGGGGGATTGTTGAAAAAATAGCATGACATGCTATTTTGAGAGCACATTTTGAGTGGGTCCTACTTAACGAAAGTGGAAAATCTTGTGAGGTTCGGATTCTACTCCGTTAATACTTCAAAAGTATAATCTTATTTTCTCAAAATAGTGCTTGGGTGAATGAGAAATTGTCTCTCAAAGTTCACCCTTAAAGTTGGAAATTTGAAAGGAAATGAGACTTATTCCACATGGGAAAAAGAAGTATAGGGATTATTGTTTATATATAAACACTTAACCATGTATGAGTAAGAATTATAAGGATAGAGGTTCTCTCTACATGCGCGTGTGTAGTGGGGGGTGCAAATCCAAGACCGATTTGGTTGAACTCGTGTGCGTCTGCGCGTCCTGCATACACGAATGTCAGCCCAAAATCATCCATGCAAACTTAGCACGTTTTTAATTTCCTTTTGAATTTTTTTGTGTAACAGTTTCACACCTTTTTGAATTCAAACGAGTTGTAACAGTTTTACAATTATTTCTTGTTGTTATGTAATTGTTTAAATTCAATGGCTGTTACAGCAATTTAATAACATAAATTGAATTTGGAAATTCAATACAGAGCAGCTATTACATCCTCACATGGCTATAAAAAGGCACTTCTTCTTCTGTTTTTTTAACACACTGAAATCAGCACTAAGAGCACTTGTTATTTTTCTTCCTACTTCTTCGTTTATTTTTTCTGATCGAGTTCACTGTTGTGGTTCGCCGGAATTTCTAGCCTGTACTTAACCGAAAATTCGTGCCCGTTGTATCCTGGGAAATAGATACCAGCAAACCTTAAGCACTACAAGAGGTGGTAAATTTGTTTTAAGGAAACTGTCTTGTGCGGGCCTCGGGTTTATATTTATGATTCAGTTTCTCTTTTCTTTTGTTCTTCATTTGTTGTTTTCGATTGCTGGTTTACATTGTTGTTTAAATTGCCTACAATTTAAATTACTATCTCACTGTGGTTGTTTTTCTTACATATAATTTATAAATTAAAATATTTAATTTATAATTTATAAAGTATATTTCATTGTGTTGTTAGTATTTTATATTTTGAACTATTAGTTTATTATGTATTGAATAATTATCTTTAAAAGTTGCGATTTTTGTCCTTTTTTATTCATCTCAACTGCCTACACTTTTTAATTTATTTCATTTTTTTTTCTAAATTTACTCTTGGTAAAAATTAAAAAAGTATTTATTTTTCTAACTTCTCTCTCATCTGCACAATTTTCTCTCTTTTGACAATCACCAATGTACCCATTTTCATAACCACTAAATCCATCATAGATATTCAACAACATTTTATGAGGTCATTGATTTGAATAGAACCCAACATAAGAACTCAGTGATGAATTCAAAGTCTACCTTGAATGCCACTAAAAATTATATTTTACTTTCTGATTGTCAATAAAAGTAGTAAAAGTCTTACACGTCCATACTATAAGCATAGACATAGCTTAAAGGTGGCTAATGAACCAAACTTTATTTTGTTCTAAATGCATTTACAAAATGAACCATAAGGTGTCATTATGCTCCTCCAATTAACAATAAGGTGTCATTGTACTCCTTCGACTATCGGAAACAATTAGTCAATGGCTGATGCTAGAAGCTCTACTAAAGGGGCAGTGACTTATTAATGATTGAGAAAAAATAATCTCAATATATGATTAAAAAATCTCAATTATGATTTGGCTAGGTGTTGGATATAAGCTCTGTTTGCTACAACATTTCAAGTATAGTTTATTTAAGTATAACTTTTGTTAGTAGATCTTTTATAAATAGAGTTTTTACTAAAAAATTTAGTTATTTGATTGTTAATAATAACTTTTATTAAAAATTTATGAAATTACTTTAATAGGTAATTTTTTTAAAGTTATGTTATGAAAAAAATAAAATAAGATTATCTATTTTGCTAGTAGAGACAAAATAACTTATTTAAATTTCAAAAGCTCTATTAGAAAAACAACTAAATAATAATAAAAATTACCATAAGAACTTCTGGGATTAAACAAGCACTTATGGCCATTAAATAAGCCATATCAAATTTAAAAAAATAAAATAAATAAACCATACCAAACAGACACAATTGATTTGAGGATTTGTTATTTTTTTTATTCATTAAACTATTTGTTCCCTATGTAAAGCAAAAAATAAAAATAAAAATAAAAACAATCAATATTAGTAGAGCATTTTCTTATGATGAAGATGAGTATGGTGGTGATTAGAGCTGGCAAAATGGGTCATTAGGTCGTATTTGTGTCGTGTTAAATTTAGGTCGACCCAAACCCGACCTATTTAATAATCGTGTTAAAATATTGAAACCCAAACCCGACACTGAAAAATAATTGGATTACCCAATAACCCGCTTAATATCTATATATTAAACAAAAGTTACATAAAATATTTATACAGTCATACATACATATGTACATACATATGTACATACATATATACATACATACATACATAATTTATCGATATTATAAAATATACATATTTATCGAAATATTACACATTTATACTATTGAGGTTTTAATTATATATATTTAAATAATATTATATATTAATATTATAAAATATACATGTCTACCAATATTTTACACATTTACACTATTGATTAATTGAAACTCTAAATGTATTTAAAATTTTATAAATAAAACATTGTGTTTATATTCATCCTTTTAAAGAATTAAAAAAAATCTCTAATATTTGAGTTTTGATAACAAGAACTTATAAATTATTTTAAAATAGAAAATATAATCGGGTCATTGATTAAGTAAATAAGTCAAGAATTTTAACATTAACCCGATACGAAAAAAAATCGTATCGATCTGGACCCGACCCATTTAATAATCATATTAAATTTAACGACTTATACCATTTATTCGTGTCATGTTTGTGTTGGGTAATCGAGTCGGATTAAATTTTGCCAGCTCTAGTGGTGATTCCTAAAAAAGAGAATGTGTATGAGAGAGAAAAGAAAAAGTTAAAAAGTAAAATATATTTTTAATTTTTAACAAGAGTAATTTTAAAAATAAATGAAGTTAAAAAGTGGGACTTAACTACCTTGCAACAGTTGCAAGGTACCACCTGATTTTTTTTTTTTTGTGGTTTTAATTATTGATCATTGGATTCAATGAAAAGATGATTTAAAGGTAGAGATTCATTTATTTGAATATTAACATTATGCTCCTTGCTATTTATAAAAACCGTAAAAGAGCTAAAGAATTAAAACTTTTAGCATATACGTCCAAATTGTTTAAAATTTTATGTTATTTAATTAGTAGCGAGTCTTAAAAAATAAATTTTATTTTAATATTATATATTTTATTTAAAAATTAATTTTTAATATCATTTATTTATTAAAAAATATTAATTAATATTATTTATTCTCATTTCATTTAATATTATTTAGTTACAGGCTTATTGTTGTATTTAATCTTTCAAAAAATTAAAAAATTTTAAATAAAATAAAATAAAATAATCAGTAGTGAGCATTAAAAATAAATATAATTTTTAATATTAATTATTTTTATTTTATTTAATATTATTTGTAGTATTTATTTTTGTTTTATTTAATGTTATTTAGTTATAGACTTATTACTATATTTATTCTTTAAAAAAATAAGTAATATTAAATAAAATAAATAATCAGTTGAGTCTTAAAAATTATAAATTTTTAATTAATATTATTTATTTTATTCAAAAGGATAAATTTTTAATATTATATTTGATTTTATTTAATGTTATATAGTCATAGACTTATTATTATATTTATTCTTTCATGAAACTAAATAATGCTAAATAAAATGAAATAATCAGTAATGAGTCAAAAAATTAATATTATTTTTAATAAAATTAATTTTATTAAAATTAATATTATTAAATGATAGCTTATTATTATATTTATTTTTCAAAATTAAATAATATTAAATAAACTAGAATAAGCAATTGTGAGTCCTAAAAAATAAATATTATTTTTTAATATTATTTATTTTATTTAAAAGAATAAATTTTTAATATTTTTATTTTATTAAAAATATTATTTAATATTATCTAGTCATAGGCTTATTGTTATATTTATTCTTTTATAAAGTTAAATAATATTAAATGAAATAAAATTACATTTTAGCAGATCATCAGGCAAAGCACATAAGCTTATAAATAAAAGGTAAAATAATATTAAATAAAATAAAATTATATTTTAAAAAATGACCTGTTAAAACACATAACGTTATAAATAAATTGTAAATAAAAAAGAAGGTAAGGAGTTAAATGAAATTTGACAACATAAAAAATAAAAATTAGTAGGACCTTGCAACAAGCTGCACCCTAAAACGTTAGAACTAATAAAATAAATAAAGAGGCTCAAATATCATTACTCCATAATTAATTTAAGTGTTTCTTTTTACTTTTAGTTTCATTAATAACTTATTTAAAAATTTATGGAAACTTGAACCTGACCTAAGCTCTGTGCTCAGCCTATCTAAGTATGGATGGATACTTATTACAATAACATAAACTTGAGCCTATACTTGCAAGCTCACAATTTGTTATGTCTAGATTTAAATCCCACTTTAAGACCTATCCAATTTTTTTAAGTCTGACAATAAAACCCATTGCTTGGCCATGCCATTGAATATAACTTATCCACTTTTACTCTCAGTTGCAATGCCACCCTTGCGTTCTCGAAGGCACCACATAAGATAGAAAATTCCATAATATTGAGAATCATCAACCCTGTCACTGCTATCACGTTGGATAAAAGAGCCAAAATAAGTGTCAAGCACCAGCCAGTGCAAATTCATCGTATTGTGGCATTGCCTGTTCCCCCGATTCCAGTAGCGGCATTTAATGTTCAAACAATAAAAATAAAAAAGAGAAAGCAAAAAATGAAAAAAAAAAGTAAACAAACAACTTTGTGGTCATCCACCTCATTCATAACTAATGAAGCTCACTAGCTGTGCTTTCATCATCAACTTCATACAAAATTGGAGATGACAATAGATTGGACCTGACTCAAGATCTACGTGATTCAAATCCAATCGGATCAATTTTGGGTCAGTTTAAAATAAATTTAGATCGAATTTAGATATCAATGTGCGGATTTAAAACGACCTATCTTAATATCTAAATCCATATCCATATTCATATCCACCCATTTTTTTATTTTATTTTAAAAATTTTTTAACAATTATGAAATTATAATGATAATAAATTCTATTCATAACATATTAGTGATATTTACCATACATTTAAACTCTTAAAATTTTAAGGTTAGTTTTGTAAATCTAAAAGTCGACCAGCCTCAAAGCATGTACATGCAATATTCAAATTGCAAATCAAGTAATACAACCTGACAATTTATTTTATTATATTGGCCAAATAATTTTTAAGAAATATATTTATTCATATATTTAGTCAAATATGAGCATAATAAAAATAATAAAGGATTGAATATAAATTATATTTAATTTATATCATTATCTAATGTTGTAGAAATGAGTGGGTGTGTCGTGGATATTAAAATTATGAAGAAGACAATAAAATATTAAATTGATCTTACTCCAATAATTACTTTTGAATGATATTTTATTATTTTTTTTATTTGTTATTTTGGTGTAAAAATATAAACTACAATATTTATTATATTTTTGAGAAAAATTATATAATTTATTTGTTATTAATACATTTTAGCCTTCAATTTTCATGCTAAAAAATTATTACTTTTAATTACTGAGTTTTAAAATTCATGACGGATCTAGAATAGATTTAGATTTTAATTTTTTTCAAATTTAGAGCAGATATATATATTTATTTTTTGGATCTGGATATAGAACGAAAAATATAAATTCATGACGGATCTGAAGCAGATATGAATCTTAATTTTTATTCTGAATCTGAAGCATAATAGATCCAACTCATATGTGCCCCATTGCCATCCCTATACAAAACCAATTAAGTCCACTAGTTGAGCTTGAAGGCAAACTCTCCAAACCATCATTTCCACATAGCTTTTTCAAAGAAGTGAAAAAGAATGAATGGAACAGGAAAGACAACACCTTGTTTTAGATGGATACCAACTAAATGAAGCAATATTTCCATTCAAGGACAACTAAAGTACTTCAGCAATTCATTCGAGGGTCAAAAGCCTTTTTTTTTAAAAAAATAAATAAATAAAGAAAGAAAAACCTCTTAAAAAGAGAAATCCATCTACATGCATTGGGCTTCTTGACATGACTACTTTCATGGTTCTGCTGGTTGATAAGGCCACGCGATCTTCTAAAAGGCATGAGAGGACAAAATTTTCACCAATACCAACAGATCCATGTACTATTACAACAATCAAGTTGGCTCATCACATTAAGAAACACGCCTCAATGTCAAAAAAGAAAATTCAAAAGTGGGTCTCACAGGATATTAGCTCCAGCAAGAAATCACATAAGCCAAAGCAGTGGCATTTAACAGCAAATTTTTGAAATACTCTAGTTAATAATGTACCTGCAGCAGGGATTTCAGGGTTTCAAAAGTATACTGTAATGTTTAAAGTATGTAGACCAGCAGAGATTTTCTGGGTTTCAAAAATATACTGTAATGTATAAAGTATGTAGACCTGAAATCCACCCAGATTATTTTACCACAATTACCAACAACAGAACCGTACATCAGATGCTATTTATCCGGACAAAAAAGTACTCAACTTAATTTGTTAACACCAAAGCATGAAATCATGAGTCACAAAAGGTTTTCCTTTTTAAAATACCATACCCTTTTTTTCCCCACCTTTGGGTATTAACCCCAGGCCACGCTATTCAATTATACGGGAAAAATGGCAGTGCTTAACAGAATAAGAATATTAGACATAGGAAATGTACCAGAGGGAGAATAAGTCCGTGAAGAAAGTACCATTTTCGTTTAATGAAAAGGATAAAAACAATGTGTTCTTCTTATAAAATACATGCTCATAAGGAAAATAAAAAAATAAATAATTCAAAATTTTGCAAAGGCCAAAGTCCTTCTGTGTCTCTTAAGAGTTCCACCTCTGGCTAAGAGTAATCAAACAAGTACAACACCTATGTTTGAACTTATCCCACTTAAAGAAGTAAAACGTACTTGATTATAATTATGTTATCAATTACATCACAACTAATGCATTACTTTGAAAGTATATAATTGACTCTGATTATTACTACAATCTTAAAAATGACAAATTCTATAGATACTTTTCCCTGTTTTTAACTTTCTTGTGCAATCACATGTGCCATGATTCAACAGGTAACATAACTAAAAGCTGTAATCAAGAAACAAATCTCGGTATACAGATGTCATGAAAAATTACCTGTAAACCAATAATTGCACACCATGAATTTAAGTATTTTGAGTCAGCCAATCTGCTCATACTCAACATGATGCAACAGTGACGCTACTGATCCCATCCACATCTGATCTCACTCAACGTGAAAGAAGCTTTGCCTAATCAAGAGAATTCCTTGGGAAGGGAAAAATAAAATAAAAAAGGAAAAAAAGAAAACAAAACAGAAAAGAGAGAAGGGGAAAAGAGTAAGATACACTATATTTATGGCACTGTTACATAGTAAAAGTATCGGAAAACATTATGCTAAAATCTATTTTGTAGCTTATGCCAATCATCCCTCACAGAAGACTACGAAGTCTCAAATACAGAGCTAATTGTTTGGGCTCCCTGATGTGAATTATCATATTCTGACTTCATACCGTTGTTCAAACCACTAAAATCCATTGTTCCAAACCTACCTCAACCTACAATATATTTGGGATATTTTTAACTATTTTGTGTTTCATCACTCCGAATATAAAACCCACTACAGTATCAAATGGTAATTGCAGAGGATAAACACATGGAAGAGAAGAGAAAGAAAAGCCTACCACCAGATACAGTAAAAATTTCCACTTAAACAGTAGAAGCAGAAAGAGCATAAGCAATCTACCAAGGAAGGTAGACACGAAAGCCAACAAAACCCCAGGCAATAGAAAGTATAAGCTAAGAATTTTCCTAGATAACAAATGTACTTATTGTGTACATGGATACTAATGCATCCATACAAAAGCTTGCGTTTAATAGAATGACCTGCGCTTGTTGAAGAAATCCAATACCTATCCTCTATCAAGAACCTATGACTTCATTAATGTACTGATTTATTTTAAAATAAAATAAAAAATAAAACCAAAAGAAGAATGAATAAAATTGAGGGGGAAAATTAGAACTCCAAGAATCCTTCAAATAAACACTTTAAACAAAAGTTCAATATGCAGCAACAAAGTAAAAAATCAAAACATACATCTGCAGTAATAGATGCTTGCTACAAACGTTGCACAGACAATGCTATCTGAAAGCAAAACACTTCTTGAAATACTTATCAAATTGAGATCAGCTGAAGACTCGAATCCCAACCCGTTCCACAAAGACCTGCAAGAGATAAACAGAAAGTGCATATATTTATGAACAGCCAACAACCAGAAGAAATCTCGCAGCACCAAAGAAAGTAAACTGTCTTCTAAGATAACCGCCCATTTGCCATGAAATCCAATTTCTAAAGAGTAAGCTCCAGAGCTTTAATGAGACATTGATGATTCAACATCTCCAATTGTAAATAGTCTTTGTTCACATGCAGACCCATTATCCGATAAATTATAAATCAGTAGTTTAGTTAATATCTTATGCATTGGGAGTGGAACTTCTCTTGCAAGCCTTTAACCTCCGGAAGACTGAGAACCTGTTTTCCTCAGGCTGAACTTTACATCATAATTGACAGTCACATGAATCAATAATTCCGACCATATTATCAGCTGGGCTTGACTGTTCACAATCATTTTGATATTTTATCCCTGTACACAACAAATTTTAAATGTTAGCAATCAGTACTTGTCAATGACGACAGAAAAGAACAGTTTTTTTCTTTTTTAATATTTTGACCACATCATTGATATTACCATTCAGGAAAACTCCAGATGCTCAGTATTGTGCGTTTCCCAATTTCTCAGTCATTCTACATTGAAGGAAACGCATTACTCTGTGACACTAAATTTACGTCATCACTGTTAAGCATCAGTGGATCTGTGCTTTTGATACCATGATTATCATGTGCTGATACATTTTCCATTGACTTCTTCAAGTCATAATTCTTATGCTTTGAAGACAGAAACCCATCATCCTCCATTACAGTTGGATCCTTCAAACTGGCATTCAGTTCGCCTTCTGTTTTGTCCCAATTGTGTGGATGATGCATTGATTTATAATCTCTTGTTTCCGCACTTTCACTATTTGCATGATCCTTAGATTGTGAGGCTGAGTGCCTTCTGCGGTTTGATTCACTTCTGTCCAAATTTGCAGGTGACAACATACTTTTGCGACGCCTACCATCTGCTGATCTTGATCGTCCTCTATTACGATAAAGCTTTCTTTCGATTGACTTTGACCTGGAACGCCTTCCAAGTTTTGTTCTAGATTCATCCAAACCTCTTGGAGACCTGCTTCCTCTGTGATGCTTACCATCTGCAGATATTGACCCGGAGCGCCTCCTATCATGATGCTTTAGTTTCTTATCCCTACTTCCACCTCCCATTTTACCTTCAACAGATTTAGACCGGGACCGCCTCTTATGACGATTTCTTAATCTGTCATCTCTACTATCATCTGCTATCTCACTGGATTTATATTTATCTAGAGCAGATACTGACCTAGACCGCCCCCTGAGTTTTGATTTATTTTCATCAACATTTCCTGCTGGTGACCTGCCTCTTCCATGATGCTCATCTTCCCTGGACAATGACCTGGAACGCCTTCTTTCACGATGCTGTGATTTTCCATCTCGGGCTTCATCCTTTTCTTCATCATGTCTTTCCATAGATTTTGACCGAGAACGGTGTCTGTATTTTGGTTTGGCATCATCATTCCTGGGGGAATTCCGATTGCCTCTGTGACGCTTCGGTGATTTTGAATGTGCACGAGATGATTTCCTTGCAGAGCTCTCTTGGCGATGTTTTGGTGAGCCTGAATCAGAACGATATGATTTTCTACTACGAGGACTCACACTCCTACTCTTTCTTCTCCTTGGAACAGGCGAGTGATGTGATATATCTGACTCCCTCCTAGATCTGTCAGCACCGTCCCTGGTGTCTCTGGTTGAAAGCCTCTCATTATCATATTTTGAATAGTGGCGTGATCTTAGCGGTGATCTGGACCTATGACCTCTTCGATGGCGGTATGGAGGCGAGAAAGAGCGGGACCTCCTTCTACGATGAAAACTCAGGGGTGACCTTGACTTGGATCTTGACCTTGCACGATAGGTTCGTTGATAATGAACTGGTGATCTTGACTTGGATCTTGACCTTGCACGAGAGGTTGAAGGTGACCTGCAGAACAAAGTAATCAGTTAAAATATCACAAATATGAACCAGTATTTGATCTATCCAGCAAAATCTGAATAGCTTCCAAGACTAACATGTTTTAAGTTGAGCAACAAATAATATTTGATAAGCACAGAAAATCTTAAAAGAATAAAATCGCATAGAGAAACTCCCATCAGCCTTGGCACCTTGACAGTAAACATACATTTCAGGAAAAAAAGCACTGAATCACACAAGGAAAATATACACTATGCACAGAAAGTACAAATCAACCACCTATAGTTCATGACCAAATATCCATATCATCTATGCACTACTGACCAAAAAAACAAAGAGCAAAATATAACACCAGTTGCAGAAACTGTCTCCATTTCCTTCCATGATAAAAAGAACAATTACAGAGTAGTCAATACATAGTCTATTTCTGATTGCCGCCAGAATGCAAACAAGTTTCTTTTAATCCTCAAAATTATATGAATAAACTTCATCTATATAAGTCCTACAATTAGTTTGTCTTTGTGTTATTGTCACTAAGTTTCTCAGAACTGATACATTAACAAAGGTACAGAACTGATACATTAACAAATGTACAGAACTAATACCTATCTAGCAATAATAGATGTATTGCATTGACTTTCACCCAAATTAAAACATAAAACAATGACATAAGACTCTCAGGACGGCAGTTCTAACCTTGGATATAAGAAATAATGTTCTTACATACATATTTTTTAATGTACTGTATTTCAGACAAATGGATAAGGCAATAAACTTCTAAAGATATAAAACTGAACCCACATGCAGAACATAAATAAATGATAGAATGTCTTTCTGTTCATGTTAAAGACTGGTGATCATCAGACATGGCAATTCACAACAAAAAATTAGAATGAAGCATAAAATAAACTCAAGATATAAAGTAACAATAAACTTTCTCAAATTAGGATGAAGGTAAAAGCAAAGTCATCAGCAAAAAGCATAAAATGTAAACTATTAAATACTGACAAGTTATGTACCTAGATTTTTGTTTAGTTTCCTTGTCTTCATCCACAAGACCATCTGCTTTTAACTTCTTACTTATCTCAGCAGCTCTGGCTGCTGCTAATTCTGTGGCAGATTTCATAGATGCGGCTCTATTAGCTGCCTGCTGAGCAGTCAGAGTTTGTTGCATAAGCAAAGCCTGTTGGAATTGCATCTGTTGCATAGCAACGGCTTGCTGCATCATCATGGGCAGCGAAGAACCAGCAAGTGACGAATTCAAATGAGATGGTTTTTGTGGAAACGATTTAGCCATCTCAACATTGAGCGGCCGACCCCCGACATCCATATTGTTTAATGCCAAAGCAGCTGTTGCTTCTTCAGGTTTTGAGTATTCTATGTAAGCAAAATGCTTTGAATCAGTGATGGTGCATTCAACAACGGTTCCACAAAAACTAAAAAGTTGCTTCAGCTGCTCCACTGTTAGAAGTGGGCTAAGATTGCTAACTTGTAGAGTTTTCTTTAATGCATCAGCCTTCCCAGCCTCGTCAGGAGAACCTGAAAAGGAAAAGTTTATTAAAAAAGACAATGCAAGTTAAGAAAGAGAGAGAGAATTAAATGTGAATACCAGATAAGTCTTTGGCAGACTGTTGCGCTTGAACCTGAGCAGCATGTGCTTGAAGAGCTTGAGCAGCAACAATAGCCTGAGCAGCAGCCATTGCAGCAGCAGAAGGAGCCATGGGCACCTGACTGAGAGTTCCCATAGTTGTGGTGGCAGCTAAAGCAGTCATCAACAAGTTATGAGGCGGATGATTCAACTTACAATCAGTTTTGGCACATCGACCATTCAGATACTCTCGACAAACTTCCCCAAGTGATGCTCCCATTCCAGGCAAAATGGCACCACCAGATGCTCCGGAAACAACTCCTGGAATCATTCCAAGCAACCCTGGAAATGCTCCAGAGACAGAAGCCGAATAATTGGGCATGTTGGGCATTGTTTGGTTAACTAAATTTGGAGCCATACCCAATAGTCCTCCTCCAGTAGAATTAGAACCTGCACTGAAGAACACTGGAAAAGGACTGCCCATAATGGGCTTACCGTTGCACTCAATACTAAGCATATAATTACCCCTTTTAGGAACAACGTATGTGACAGTATAAGTACCATCATTCATGTCCTTAACAATACCCTCCTGCTCCGAACCACCGACACCGACACCAGGTGCAACTTTAACCTTAATTTCAGCACCACCATGTGGCACCTTGCGGCCATCTGAGTCCTTAGTGACAACCATAAAGGTAGAAGCAGCACCAGCATTGCCACCAGCAATCCCCGCACCAGCAGCAGTGCTTTTGGATGGGTCCACAGGTCCGATGGGCTTGTTGCTCAAATCCTCCTCCCAATCTTCTTCAGAATCGCTATCAGAAGCAACAGCTGCTTGCTTTTCATTAGCTTTGTTGGTTAAGCCTTTGAATGTGGCCTCGAAAGCAGCTTTCGCAGCCGCATCTTTTTCAGCCTCGCTCTTGAGCTTTGCTTCTTCGGCTTGTTTCAGCCATATTGCTTTGGAAGCAGCGGTATTTCGGTCCCCCATTCAATTGCAGATAGAAAACCTAAAATCAATTGAATAAGCTTTGAAAGAAAAAAAAAAAAAGGTGAGCCACCAAATTGGTATTATGCAAACCCTAGCTGCTGCTATTCAATAACAATTCCTATTTACAGCGTCGAAAAAAGGGCGTACCAGTTAACTGGTATGCAGCGGGAAAGATGGATTGGATCGGCAAAGATTGGGGACTGCGACTGGGAGGGTTACAAAATCCAAAACATGCTTTCTATCTATACGTGCGCTGAACTGAGGACTACAATTATATCAATTTTTACATCATTGGTAATGGGCTGTTTATAGACTCTTCAATTAAATACTATAATTTTCTCCATCGATTAAAATTAGTAGACAAAGAATTAATTATTCAATAAAAAATAGTTTAGTTTTTAAGTTGCACATAGTATGTAAATTTATAGATATATTTTTATTTTAATTAATTGATAAATATTTTATAAGTCACTAACAAAATAAAAATTAAACTTGTACATATACATATTAATTTAGATGTATACATAATATATAAGTTTATGGCTAGATTTTTTTAATTAATTGGTAAATATTTTATAAATCACTAATAAAGTAAAATTAAACTTGAAAATATATATTAATTTAAATGTATACGTAATAAATATGAATAAATATTATTTAATCTTTCAACAACACATGTTAATAGTTATCTCTACTAACAATACAATTTTAATTTCTTGATTTTACATGATGGCTAAGATCTAGTTGAATCAATTGCTATTATATTCGTTAATCTAGTAAAATTTTGGTGAAAAACACAGAATATGATTAAAAACTAAGATTGTGATATGTTAATATTGAAATACCAAAAATATAGAAGTTTAAAAATTCGTTTAGTTCTTATATTTTAAGTTAAGTGGTTGTTTAATCTTTTATTTTTTAAAATTCTTTAAAAATACCCTTATTATTAATTATGTTACACTTTTATCCTTATTTTTTCTTTGCTTTTACATTAAAATTCTTGGGAATATTAATGAAAAAGAAAAAAAATGTTAATTCATCATATCTGAATGAAAAGTAAACAAAAAATTATATAAATTTTTTGTCATTATTTTTCTTTTAAGATTAATTTTGTAAATTAATTTGTTTCTAAATAATTAACCAGTAAGATTGTTGTAAAGGTATTAAATGGTACTTAAAGTCATCTGATATTAATTTTTTTATAAATAATAATTAGCAAGATTATTACACGGGCATAAAAATAGTAGTTCTTTTAGATTAATATTTATTAGTTAATTTGCTAATAAATAATTAATTTTTTCAATAGATAAATTAATTAATAAAAAGAATATTGTAGCAAAAACATTATTGTAAAAATAAAGAAAAAGTAAGGGTAAAATTGTAACATATTTTAGAGAAGAGATTAATTAACACTAGAAAATATATTTGATAAGACTTGAAATTATCATTTTTCATTTATGGCATTTGATCATACTAACAATTTCATGGCAAGTACAAATCCCTAATCAATGAATTCTTTATTTTTATTTGTTTGTAAATATGGTTCTTGTGTTTTGTGATGGGCATAATTTATATCATATTTATCACTCTTTAACTTATATCTTTTAGTTAATTATGTTTAATAATTAATTGTAATTAGTAGTTACTAGAGAATTAAAGGAATTTAGGCTATACTTAAAAATACTTTTTACATATTAAAATTTAGTTGTGATATAGTGGCAACGTTGTCCATTCTTAACATGGAGGTCTTGGGTCCAATTGCAAGTGAGATCACGTTTAATTTGATTTTTTGAAGCATTCCAATGGCCATATGTCCTTCATGGCCCCATCTCATCTAGCCATCACAGAACCGCAGACATCATCAGCCACGCCAGTAGATATGGGCCCACTTTTGACACCACTGATGACTTGTTCCTACTTTTAAACCTCTATAAATGGAGGTGTCTCCTGATCTGATTCAAACTTATTGTATTCGAACTCATTGTATTTCAACTTCAGCTTATAATAATGAAAACTCATTGCATTTTTACTTCAGCTTATAACAATAAAAGGTGCCTCCTGATCTGATTCAAACTAATTGTATTTTAACTTCAGTTTGTAACAATGATTGCGATAACATGATATCATTTACACATAGAACCACATGCTCTTGCTCCAAGTGTAAGTTAATTTTAACTGTATTAGAGAAATTAAAAATAAATCAAACTGATAAAAAATTAAGAATATAGAGAACTGAGCTAGAAATTGTATTAAAAGAAGTAAATATACCAAAAGTAGTTTGAATAACTGCATTCCATCAACCTAAGGTATATGTTTCCATGACTTAACATTCAATGGAGCATGGTTAAGAACAATACTACCAAACTCATTGGCTAATTTAGATGAAAGAGGTCTTATTTCTTTTTTATGTTTAGCAGAGATTGTTAACACTATCTGACCTGATGACCAAACAATATAATCCAGACCTTACCTTGCAGAAGACCACATTTATTTTTTGTCGGTGGATGTGAGACTACATACATTTGAAATATAACAAGTTAGAACTATGGGAGAAAAAAATAATAAGTATGATTAGTTATGTACTAGTACTGCTACGATGGTCAGATATGCCCGTTGCATTCAAATTGACACTAAGACTTTCATCTGACAATGAAAGCAATGGTCCTAATTGTGGTCATAATAGTTTTTGTCCTCCTGGAGTCATTTGAAATATAAAATATTATAGTTAGTTCATATTATTTTACACTTATTTCATATTTTTTAAAAAAGATGATAATTATACTAAATTAACAATTAATCATAAAAATAAATGTGTACCATAAATATTATATTTCTTATTCAAAATCCATATCATCTTCAAATTCCATTGAGTTTTCAATTGCATCCCTACTAGCATCATCCTCATCTTTGGTGTCACAAATGAAATCATCATTTTGCATTTATAGTGCTTCTGCAAGAACCTCGACTGGAATAACATATCTCTATTGAAATTTTGATCCAAACTGTCTTGTTCGACCATAAAAACCTCATGATCAATTGAGTCTCTTTGTTATACTCTTCTTGTTTTTGTGTATCTTCATCTTCTTGATCCTTCTCCTGAATATCCCACACACCTTTAAGTTGTACTTTCTCCACTACCTTCCACCCTTCACCACGTTTAAGATCAGTAACATATATTACTTGTTGTGTTTGATCTGCAAGTACAAAAGTATCTTCATTGTACCACGTTTGAGTCACATTAATAGAGGTAAGATAGTAATCCCATATCACTCTTTTCCTTTTTAAGGTCATTATCAAGCCATTGTAATTCGATGACATTAGTCAACACTCATAGAAATCAATTTCATCATTGTCATGTTCACTAGGTACAATTATTCCATTGTTTTGAGTTGAAAGTCCACCATCCCACTCTTCCACTTGATATCGAACTCCATTAACATTACATCCCGAGTAGCAAAAAGTCATAACCCATAGGCTAATGAAATAGACCTTTGACTATATAGGTGTTTATAATTTTAAATTGAACATGATGAAACTTCTATCAAAATAGTCAATGTATTCTATTTAAACTTTTAAAATTTCATAAATAAACCACTTACATGTGAAGTAAACCATTTTGGAAAATGCCTTTGTCTTTCAATCAAGTTTGTAACTCCTTCTGCTTGCAATAAATTCATATGGTCACTATGAATAACAATTGTTATTAAAGAAAACTTTCTACTATAATAATATAAATGAAGTTTTAAATGCATTTTTCTCTGAATATGGTTGCACTTGCTGGCAATTATTTAAGATAGACCAATGAGCTTTATCAATCTCTTGCCATGATGATTCTTTTCACACAACTTTTCCAAAAAGTCAAGCATTTTGAGAGGAAACCGATATCCCCCCTTTTCGTTTTCCACCATCATCATTACACTCAATCCTGTCGAAATTATTATAGTTAAATAATTCCTATCAAGGTAGAAATTATTGTAGTTAAATATAATATATATTCTAAAGAGAAATTAACTAAACAATTGATGAAATAAGTGTAAAATATAATTACCTTTGGATTAGTTTTCTTTTCTTTATTTTGTAAGATTTGATTTAGTTACGTTTTATGCTACTTGGTAAGTTTGGCTAGACAAGTCAGTGTAACCCTAACAGGGAATTTAGATCTAAATTTTAATATTATTGAGACTTTTTCTTTTTGGTTCTTAAAAGATCTATTTTGAACTTTTCGGGATTACATCTTACGTCATTCATCTTAAACTTATCATTCACAAACTTTGTCTTTTATTTGAGGCATCTAACTTTAATTTCTTATACCTTTGGTTCTTATCTCTTTATAGACAATGGGTCAACTTCCTTATTTTGAATTTTTTTTTTAATTTGAATCGGAATGATCCTTGGCAAATAAATCTCATTGAGCACCAGGTCTCACTTTTCTTTATAAGGTTCAAGTCATTTGGTATTAGAGCATCGTGTCACAGGATGAGTGTTTTACACAATGAACCCGTGTGGCACTTAGACAACTCTTGTCGAAAGTTGCTAAATAAACCTTTGAGTTTCTTGACTAGCTAAGCCTGAAGGTTCTCGAAAGAGCTAGAGAGAAGAGAGTAGTTGAGTCGAAAGAGGAAAATTGTATTACTCGCAAAGTATTTACAAGAGAGCTTACAAGAGTGCTTAAGTTGTTTGCTCTTAACTTGATGCTCAAATGCTAAATGATATGCCCTATTTATAGGGAGGCTTGCCAAGCACTAGAGTTCTAAAGAATTCTACCAACTTGGCTAAATATCTAAATATTTACATGTGCTAGAGATGCGTAGAGAATTCTAGATATGTACAACCTTGAGATGTGCTAGAGTTTGCTAGAAAATTCTAGAATCAGGCCAAACTAACACTCTTGACCTATGTTTGGGCTCCTACTCGAATTCTTGGGCACTTGGGTTAGAAACTTGGGTGGTTCGCAACATCCTCCCCCACCTAAGCTCGCGACGTCCTCATCACGTTCTCGTGCTTGAATCTTTAGATGTGCTCAGCAAATTGCCACAAATCATCTTCGTGTTCCTAAGTGGCTTCGCTCTCGGGGAGGTTTTTCCACTTCACCAAGTACTCATTGTATGGTGGCATGCCTCTCCTTCGAATCATGCGGCTGGTAATGATGTAGTTCACATCTTTGATGAAAGCAGTGACAACAGCTGTTGGCGCACACCTTGATTCTTTGCGACTTGGGTCTTCCGCATCCCCATGGTATGGCTTGAAAAGGCTCACATGGAAGACTGGATGGATCTTGAGTCTTCGTGGAAGTTAGAGTTTATATGAGACGTTGCCCACATGTTGAACAACTCAGAAGGGTCCCTCGTACTACCTCACTAACTCCTTGTGAACTTTCCGCAATATCTTGAATTGTTGGGGTAGGAACTCGATCATGACTTGATCACCTTCCTTGTACTCAACATGACGTCTTCTCGTGTCCGCCTACTTTTTCATTTTCCTCGCAGCCTTGTCAAGGTAGGTTCGCGTGATTCCTCATGCCATTCACGAGAGAGCTTGTAAGTCGTGGGGCTTTTTCTTCTATAAGTAGAGGCTATGGCGTTGGGGGACATGGGTTGAAATCTCATGACGATTTCGAATGGACTATTGCCCATATTCTTACTTCACTGCAAGTGATAAGAAAATTGAGCAATATTGAGTTGTTTCGCCCAATCTCGCTGATGAGCGCTCATATAGTACCTCAAATACATCTTGAGGAGGCCATTGATGCGCTTAGTCTGCCCATCCATTTGGGGGTGGAAGCTTGTTGAAAACTTGAGATTGATCCCTAACATCTTGAAGAGCTCGGTCCAAAAGCGTTTGGTGAACCGAGGGTTTCGGTTGCTCACAATACTCTTTGGAACTCCCCAAAGCTTCACAACATGTTTGATAAAGAGGTAGGCTGCTTCATCGACTTTGCAGTTGGTTTGTGCAACAATGAAAGTTGCGTACTTGCTGTAACGGTCGACAATGACCATGATGTTACCACACTTTTTGGATTTGGTCAATGTTGTCATAAAGTCCATGGAGATACTTTCCCATGGTCTTGTCGCATAAGGTAGGGGCTCCAATAATCCGGTCAGGAGTTAGTGGTCTACATTGTCTTGTTGGCACACAAGGTAAGTCCGTACATATGCCTTGATGTCATCCCTTATATGCGGCCAAAAGTACGAGACTTGAACTAGTGTGGTGGTGCGCTCGATTCCTGAGTGACCAGTCCACTTGGAGTCGTGGCACTCCTTGATGACTTATTTATGCAATTCCCCCACTTAGGCACAAAACGTTAATCTCCCTTAGTAAGGAGGATGCATTCCTCTTAGCAAAATCACATTGTCATGCCTTCGAGTACTTTCCCCAACAAGTCTTTTGCTAGAGGGTTTTATTGGAGGCCTTCCTTAATGCGTAAGATAAGGTCGGACTTCAGTTGGCTTATGCTCAATGTTGCCAATTCTACATTGCGACTTAGGGCATCCACAATAACGTTGGCTTTACCGGGATTGTACTCGAGCTGATAATCGAATTCCGCAAGAAAATCTTGCTACCGAGCTTACTTGGGGCTCAACTTCATTTGAGTTTGGAAGTAACTTGTCTTTACGTTATCCATCATAATCGTGAAGTGAGAACCAAGTAGGTAATGTCGCCACACTCACAAATAATGAATGATGGTTGTTATCTCATTTTCTTGCATGGTGTAGTGGCGTTCCGCATCATTTAGCTTTCGAATTTTGAACACTATGCGGTGGCTTTCTTACATGAGGACTCCACCAATGGCGAAGTCAGAGGCATCCGTTTGCACTTCGAAGGGCTTTGTGTGGTCTGGAAGAGTAAGGACGGGTTCCTCGGAAATTGTCCTTTTTCAAGCCTTCGAATGTGCGTTGGCACTCCTCGGACCAATGCCAAGTTCTGTTTTTCTTGAGCAAATCTGTCAAGAGTGCCGCCTTGGCTGAGTAGCCCTTAATGAAACGTCGGTAGTAGTTCACCAATTTAAGGAATGAGCGAAGCTCAGGAACTTTCAAGTGAGGCTTTCATTTGAGGATGACCTTCACCTTGGAGTTTGCCATCATGAGTTTTCCGCCCACAATCATGTGGCCAAGGAACACCACCTCTTGTTGAGCAAATAATCACTTCTCTATTTTGAGGAAGAGCTCGTTTTCTCAAAATACTTGGAGAACTTGTTGCAAATGTTGGGCATGCTCCTAGAGCGTGGTACTATATACCACAATGTCATCTAAGTATACGGCCCCAAAGCGGTCGAGGAACAGTTGGAGCACCTTGTTCATGAGTGTGCAAAAATATGGCAGGTGCGTTGGTGAGGCCAAATGGCATGACAAGGAATTCGAAAGACCCGTACTTTATTGTGCATGCTATTTTGGGCTTATCTCCCTTGGCGATGTGAACTTGGTAGTACCTGGAGCACAAGTCAAGTTTAGTGAAGTACTGCACTTTGCCAAGCTGGTCGAAAAGATCTGCTATCAAGGGAATCAGATACTTGGTCTTGATAATGATCTTGTTGAGCGCTTTATAATCGATGAACATCTGTAGCGATCTATTCCTTTTTTTTCGGAAGAGAACCGGTGCACCGAATAAGGCCTTAAATCGGTGAATGTAACCCGTATCCTACAAATCTTTGAGTTGTCTCTGCAACTCTTCAAGTTTCGGCGGCGCCATGCGATAGAGCGCCAAGACTAGTGGCTTCGCGCCTTGCTCGAGCTCAATCTCAATCTTGTGGTGCAAACTTTTTTGAAAGTTCAAGAGGCATAACATCCTTGAACTCATTGAGGACAACTTGTATTTGCGGAGGAGGGACTTGGCTTGGTGAGTTTTCACAATCTTCTCCCTCGTTTAGTTCTCGGATGGAGACCATGAAACTTGAGTTCTTCTTGAAAGACCTTTTGAATCGCATGGCTAAGAGCATCTTTTCCTCCGACCTACTGCGTTCCGTGGGAACCATGCATGCTCTACTCCCGTCGATGATACTTAGGGAGTTTGTGGCGGACAACGAGAAGACATGGACTTGATCGAAGAATTTCATGCCAAGGACCATCTTGAAGTCATCCATGGGCACGATAGAAAAATGAAGGTTTCCACTCCACGTCCCAAGTGTTGTGTGCATGCCTTGTACGATACCCGTAATAGGCTTGGAGGGCGAGTTCACCACTTTTATGGTGCCTCATTCCTTGTGGTCTTAAGGCTTAAGCGCTTGATGTTGGTGATTTTTTAATCAAATGCTATTGATGCCAATGTGCAAGTGTATACAATAAGTAATAAAATGATGAATATTTAATATCGTCTCCACATGGATTGATGTTAATAGAAATGCTACAGCAATCACAATAGTGCAATCTACCTTTATTCCGAGATGAACAAATGTAAAGTTGGTACTATGGAAATTGATAATTGTGAGAGAATAAAATGAAACGATGCAGTGATGAAATAAAATAAATAAATTACGTACAATAATCAAATGAGAATAAGGTAGTTGAATGATCAAACTCTCTTTATAGATTGATTGCTTTTCATCAAATTAACACCAGTTGCTATAACAATTTCTATAGCATTGAGCAGAATTTATTTTGTATCCTTAGTTGTCGCATATGAGAATTCTCATACCCTTAAGTATCTTAGTAATGACCAGTTGCTATTCTACCTACGACATGTCATTATGAACATCCATTCTCTCTACCCTACAAAGTGAGTACCTATGTCCAATTTATCACAAATCTTAACTTCAAGTATGACCTTTATGAGATTCAAGATAAATTTAATCCAGAAAACTTAAATTAAGATCAAGTATTATTGTAATAATATCCACTAAGACATGCCCTTTTACGGCTCTATCTTAACTTGAACCATTAAATGGGTGGTCAACCAAAATAACAATTATAATAATAACTACTAGAGTAAAATGTGACAACAATTATATAGCAACTCATAAAAACAGTCAAGAACCCATTAGATTGTTTGTCACTCAACTACAGCAAGTTTAGTTCATATTCTGAAAGAGAAAAACAAACAGCAACATATTGATCATGAAATACATTAATTTAGTCAAAGAGTGAAAAAATGAATATGTCGAGAACGACAAAAAGTGAATCCAAATAACTCTGCTGGATTCTTCAATGATGTTGCATCCGTTCCGTTGAATTCTGATCTTCTTTTCCTTTTTCTTTTTCTCTCTAATTTTTTCAATGATAATTCCTTGCTGTCGTTTTTATGTGATGCACGACTCTTTTTATAACTGAAAACTAGGGTAAACAAAAGCATCGGGCGTACATGAGTCAAATTAGAAAACTGCAGATCGCAATTCTGCAGCTAACCCGCACTAAGTTTTCTCCCTCGGTGTTCTAGAATTGCTACAACAATGGTCACTCCAGCAACGACTATAACACTGCACTGCTCCCAGCTGTGTTTCACTTCTTTTATGGCCATATTCTTTCTTCTTCTTGTTAGCCTAATATCTCAGCATCCCTTCATGGATCATAAACTTCTGAAAACCTACAATTATACACTTGTTTCGAGCACAAATTACTTTAAATCAAGCAAAATTTATTAAGACTAAACTAACATGGATGTTTATGCAAAACATAACCAAAATATAATAAAAACACATCGTTTACTCTTCAAGTGGTCTTGATTTAAATCTAGAATTGCCGTAATAAATCTCATTTCATAGAATTATCACACCCCTAAACTTAAAACTTTACTTGTCCTTAAGTAATGACAACATACTAACACTTTACGCACACAATCATACAACACACAACTTAACTCTGTTATCAAATTTGCAAGGATTCTTGCACCTTCAGATCACAACCTCAATAATGCCAAATGGCCATAGTAAATCAGTTCTAGACTTTAAGCTTTCTTCTGTCCAAAGTGTGTGTGTGCTATTTTGATTGAATTCCAGGAATGCTATAACATTACCAAGAGATTGCCTGTAATTCAGAAGTAGCACTATTTTATTCACATGTGGGGTAGCTTAAATCTCACATACTCAAACTGTGCTTTATTTAAGAATGAAAACTTAAGAGTACTCAACCCTCTTCACTGCAATATTTATTTTTCATGTGAATGTCAATCAATTGTAATGATGATACATAATTACTCAAGTCATGCACATATCAGAGTTGCTGTAGCAATATCTATAACATAATCTCATTTAAAAAGATCTTTTAACTCAAGGCTGAACATGGGGCTCATGAATAGCCCTGGCTACTCAATATCCTAGATAGAGGACTTCCTCTTATTATTGTCTCATTTTGTTTTTTTAACAGTCAATATAGCAGATGCTACAACACTGCTAATAACTCTTGTTGCCTTTGGATGCAAATCTGCATATGGCGTACATACTCAGCTCTGGTTACTCAGCAACTTGAGCCATTGGAGCAGAATTTATTTCATAACAAGCACAATCCAACAAAATTTTCCTCCAAACTTAAGATATTTTCTATTCTTTTGGCTCTACTACAACATTCTCATAAAACTCCACCAAAGTTTGGGTGTTCGGGTAAAATTTCACTCTCTATCTATAACTATCTCTACTCGGCATTCTTATAATCACTAATTAACACTCAATTTATCTTCATTAGGTTTTCAAATCCATATACAAATATTAGATAGCAAAGCTTCACACAACACATACATAAACACATATTCAAAACACCCAGAAACACATCCCCCCCAAACTTTAAATGATGTTGTGTCCTCACAAGCACATAACAACACATTCACACAACTCGACAAGGACATGGAGGCAAAATTTAGACAATAAACCACACAAAATGAAAACATAATGAAAGAAAAGTTTTTCAGAATTGAATAAAATGACTAGCAGGAAGGGGATACTCCCCTATTGTTTGGGCACTACTGCAACATGGTGTGATGACATCAACTTTTTTTGGATGCACTTTGTAGCTTATCCTTTGGGGATTCTTGTGGGGAGGTGGCTGGCAACGTCTTTTTCTTTTTCTTTAATGGACTGGTGGGAGGAGTTGCAGTTGGGCCAGCTTGCTTGGTGGACATCGATTTGGTCCTTTTTTGTTCTAGTGAGGCTGTTATAGTAATGCCTCCAGAAGTGCTACCCTTTCTTTTGCTGATCCTTTAGGACTAGCGCGAACATGTTTACTAGGAGTTTGTTGTGGAGAAGCTGGAGCTGGTGCATCAGTTGCATGTCCCTTAGTTGTGATGGCGGTAATGATGTCAAGTCGCTGCTTGGCTTCTGTAGGTGTACGAGTGACTATGTGTACTGCAGTTTCCAGCTCTACATCAACTTGCTCAGCTTCTTCTTCAGAGGTAGGACGGGTAGTTATTTTTTCCTTGCCCTTTCTCAAAATGACTGGAATGGGGGGCTCCTTTTCAGGTTCATCTTTGTCCTCTTCTTGGATAATGTGTTTTTTCTTGGGTTTAGAAGAGGTCCTGACTGGGGGTTTCTCACGTTCCTTCTCAGACTTTTCATCTGCCTCTGTTGGTGAACTGTCAGTTGCAAACTTGTCACCTTCTTCCTCAGGTTGGTCAGATGGTTCAGTATCTTCTGAGTCAGCCTCTACTTGTGAGTTTGCTGCAGCTTCTTTTTCTGGTTCATCTGTGTCAGTGGCTTCTTCACTGACCTCTGTTGGAGCATCTATAATATTGGTGTCAAAATTGTACTGCTGGAGCAATGAATCAGGGAAATTTCGGTGGCTGTTTTTAATGTAAAGAGCAAATTAGTGTAGGTGGCTTTCCAGGTGCTGTAAGTAGCTCCCAAATTGATCGTTTTCCCTTTACTGAGCCTCAGAACATTGAGTAATGCTTGTGCTCAGTGCTTGTATTATCTGTTTTAGCCCAATAGCTCGTCTCGGCCCTGTTACAGCAGTTGGTTCAGTTGTTACTCTAGCAATTTCACTAGCAATTCTCTCAATGGTGCGTACAGTGAGAGCACCATCATTCTTGACATGTTCATCATTTGCATCAAGACGAACGCCTAATACTACACAGATGCTTGTGAGTGAAAGAAATAACAAGGCAGCAACTTTGTGGTTTTTCATGGCACAATCTCGAATTTCTTTTTTGATAATGTTTCCCATATCTATGGGAAGCCCTCTAATAATAGCATATAACAATACCAACATTTCCTGTGACACAGTAGTGGTGTGGGTGGTTGGCATAAGCATGGATTTCAGAAATTTCACCCACACCTTAACAATGGGTTTTAAATCTATTCTATTAATTACAAGCCCTTCCTTATTAGCCCACGATGTACCCTCTACTGTAAGTGTTGGTGTCAAAATTGTACTGCTGGAGCAATGAATCAGGGAAATTCCGGTGGTTGTTTTTCATGTAAAGAGCAAATTAGTGTAGGTGGCTTTCCAGGTGCTGTAAGTAGCTCCAAAACCGATCGTTTTCCCTCTGCTGAGCCTCAGCACATTGAGTGACATTGGTGCTCAGTGCTTGTATTATCTGTTCTAGCCCAATAGCTCGTCTCAGCCCTGTTATAGTAGTTGGTTCAGTTGTTGCTCCAACAATTTCACCAGTAATTCTCTTATTGGTGCGTACAGTGAGAGCACCATCATTCTTGACATGTTCATCCTTTTGCATCAAGACGAACGCCTGATACTACACAGATGCTTGTGAGTGAAGGAAATAACAAGGTAGCAGCTTTGTGGTTTTTCATGGCACAATCTCAAATTTCTTTTTCGATAATGCTTCCCACATCTATGGGAAGCCCTCTAACAATAGCATATAACAGTACCAACATTTTCTGTGACACAATAGTGGTGTGGGTGGTTGGCATAAGCCTGGATTTCAGAAATTTCCCCTACACCTTCACAATGGGTTTTAAATCTATTCTGTTATTTACACGCCCTTTCTCATTAGCCCACAATGCACCTGTTTCTGTAAGTGTCGTGAAAATTGTGTTATATCTTTTCGAGGTCAATTTGTCAAGTAACTTGGCATACTCATAATTAATTTCAGCAGCTTAATTATAAAAAAACATTTATAACTAGAAAGTCTAATGGAACAAGTGAGTTTCTTACCCAAATGTTGTGTTGACCAGGGCTTACCAAATTGGCATAAAATTCTTTTACTGCTGGCAGCACAAGATCTCGATGGTGGTTGCAAAACTCTAGCCACCCACGCTTTGCTGCAGCATTGTGTACTTCTTGCATAATTCCTGTGGGTTGAGGTGGGAATTGAAATCCTTTTTCTTCTAGAATCTTGTGTGGTTCAATGAACTCTTCATATTTTTCTTCCGCATGGTAACTTTGGAAGCATGAAAGATCTTTGAGTTAGCTGGTTGTTCTTTTATACTTTGGCATTGCTATAGCAGTAAGAATTCAATGGTAATATGCCTGAGAGTAAAATGAAAAGAATGGGTTAAGAATTATTAGAATCGTGATCGCGAAGAAGAGGGGATACAATGCCGTAGGTCACTAAGTACAGTAACTCCCTTTTATAGTTGAATTTAAATGAAAAAAAATCGGGTAAAGAGAGATAAGTTAAGGAAGAATATGTTTTAAATTCATTAAGCATATCTCATAAAAATAGGCAAGAGAAATTAGTGCATTAATTTCAGAGATTTTTCTTCCTCAATTTCTATCCAAATCCATTTATCCATCTGTCATATGTTATCTCCAACAGTAAGTAAGAGGCTTCATCTTTAAGTTACTGTAACGTTAATATTGGTTGCTACAGCATCCAATTATTTGCTCTAACAATGGTTACATATGCTTCTCTAATAGCTGCTGACACCTGGCTTGCCTCTGCACTATGTCAACAATACAACCCCAATTGTCAGTATGGAATCCATTTGTCACACATATTTCCCTCGAAAAATTTAAAAATAAATAAAATCAATCCTAAGAAATTAAAAATAAAGACATAAAACGACAACAAAAATAAAGGTTCAATAATCCGAAATAATGAAAATAAATAACAATAAGTGAATAACAAAATTAAAATGAAATAAAAGGAAGAGCTTTCAACAAAACCAGATAGGGTCAAGCTCAATTGAAGTGACTGCCCCCGCAATGGATTGCCTCCCATTGAGTGTTTGATTTAAGGTCTTTCAGCCTGACCTTTCTTGAGTGTTCATAAACTCGATTCTTTAAGGAGTAAGACCTCCTTTGAGCAATCTGCAGTTAGGTGTATGTAATGCTTAACTCTGTACCCATTGACTTTAAATTCCTGGCCTGTCTTTTCATTTAGGAGATCAACAGCCCCATGAGGATAAATTCTGAGCAGCTTGAAAGGTCCAGACCATCGAGATTTAGGCTGGAAAGAGTCTTAGCCTTGTATTATAGAGCAGCACTAGTTCACCATGGCTTAATTTTCTGTGTTGGATATGCTTGTCATGCTAGTGTTTTGTACTCTCTTTATAGATTCTTGCATTTTCATATGAGAACAACCGTAATTCATCAAGCTCGCATAGTTGAAGCTTCATTTGCTCTACTGCAGCATGTATATCCTAATTTAATTACTTCAGTGCCCAGTATGCTTTATGCTCTATCTTAAGTGGCAAGTGAAAAGTTTTCCCATACACAATTTGGTAGGGAGACATGCCAAGTGGTGTTTTGTATGCTGTTCTGTAGGCCCATAAGAAGTGATGTAAACGCAAGGACTAATTCTTCCTTGATGGGTTTACCACTTTTTCTAAGATTTTCTTAATCTCTCTATTGGACACTTTTGCTTGGCCATTGGATTGTGGGTGATATATTGTTGCTACTTTATACCTGACTCCATATTTTACCATAGCTGCAGCAAATACTTTGTTGCAAAAATGAGTACCCTCATCACTAATAATTGCTCTTAGGGTGTCAAACCTAGAAAAAATATTTTTCTGGAGAAAGTCCACCACTGCTTTAGCATAATTGGTAGGTAATGTTGCAGCTTCTATCCATTTGGAGACATAATCTACATCAACCAAGATATATAAGTTCCCAAAGGATGGTGGAAAAAGATCCATGAGTTATATTCCCTGTCCTTTGACACATGTCACAACATTTAGCAAATTTATAAGCATATTTAAAAATAGAAGGGTAGTAATAACCTAATTACAGAACTTTATCAACTATTTTATAACCACCAAAATGTCCTCCATATGCTGCAGCAATGCATGATTCCAGCATGTGGGGAATTTTTCCCTCTGAAGCACATATTCGTATTACTTGATCTGAGCATAACTTATATAAATATGGGTCATCCCACTAGTAGCTTCTAACATCATGAAGAAATTTCTTTTTCTCCTGAAGCTTCAACTCAGGTGGTAGCAATCCACTTACGAAGTAGTTAGCAAAATCTGCATATCATGGAGATCCTGATTGCTGCAGCATCTGAGCTTACTGTACTCCTAACAGTTATTCATCAGGAAAAGTTTCGGTGATGTCCTTTCTTGTTAATGTGCTTATGTCTGCTTCCAGCCTCGACAAATAGTCTGCTACTTGATTTTCAGTCCCCTTTATATCTTTAATTTCCAGATCAAACTCCTCAAGCAATAAGATCCATCTTATTAATCTTGGTTTAGCATTCTTATTTGAGATTAAGTAATTGATGGTTGCATGGTTTGTGTACACTGTCACTTTAGTACCCACTAAGTAAGCTCTAAATTTATCAAAAGCAAACACTACTACTAGCAACTCTTTTTTTGTAGTGGTGTAATTAAGCTGAGTTTGATTAAAAGTTTTACTTGCATAGTATATAGAGCAAAAAATCTTATCATTCCTCTACCCTAACACTGCCCCAATAGAATGGTCACTGGCATCACACATCAGTTTAAATGGTAAAGTCCAATCTAGTGATAAAACCACCGGTGCAGTGATCAAAGCTTTCTTTAACTCTCCAAAGGCTTGAAGACAGTCTTCATCAAAATGAAAATGCTTGTCATGTTCCAAAAATGAGCATAATGATTTGGCTACCTTGGAAAAGTCTTTAATGAATCTTCTGTAAAATTCCGCATGACCCAAAAAACTCCTAATATCCTTTATTGAAGTGGGAGGTGGCAGTTTATCTATTACTTCTATCTTTACTTTGTCTAACTCAATACCATTCTTGGACACCTTATGACCCAACACTATGCTTTTTTGCACCATGAAGTGACATTTTTCCCAATTGAGTACTAAGTTAGTCATCTCACATCTTTTAAGAATTTCTTCCAAGTTGTGTAAACAATCAGTATATGTTTCTCTAAAAACTGAGAAATCATCCATAAAGACTTCTAATGTTTGCTCCACCATATCAGAAAAAATAGACATCATACATCTCTGAAAAATTGTTAGAGTATTGTACAAACCAAAATGCATTCTTCTAAAGGCAAAAGTTCCATAAGGACTGGTAAATGTAGTCTTTTCCTGATCCTCTAGAGCTATAGCAATTTGGTTGTAGCCTGAATACCCATCTAGGAAACAATAGTATTATTTTCCAGTAAGTCTGTCCAACATCTGATCTATGAATAGGAGTGGGAAGTGATCCTTCTTTGTGGCTTTGTTGAGCTTCTTGTAATCCATACATACTCTCCATCCAGTCACTGTCCTTGTAGGAATAAGTTCATTCTTCTCATTTGCTATGACTGTTATTCCTCTGTTCTTTAGAACATATTGGGTATATGATTCCAGCATCCAACCATTTGATGATCTCCTTCTTCAAAACTTCTTTCATAATGGGGTTGAACCTTCTCTGTTGCTTTACTGAATTGTTGTAACAGTCTTCTAACAGAATTTTATGCATGCTTACGGATGGGCTAATCCCTTTGATATCTGCCATGGTCCATCCAATTGCTCTTCTGTATTTCCCAAGCACATATACTAGACTCTGTTATTGACCTGCATCCAAAGTATAGGAAATGATTACAAGGAGTATGTTGTTTTGACCAAGATAAGCATATTTCAAATGTGATGGTAACAATTTTAATTCAAGACTAGGAGGTGATTTTATAGATGGTAAAGTTATTTTTACTTCCTTGTCTGAAAGATTCAGATGCTCAACAAATCTGTTATGTATATCAAATTACTTTCCTTCCATCCAATCTATCTGGTTTGCTGCAATATTTTTTTCTTCAAAGCTTTCGAAGGTAGTAACTTTAATGATCTTATTACTGCAGCATCTGTTAATTTTGTCTGTTACAACAAAATCCACAACACTCGCGAAATTGCAATCTTCTACCTCATCAGGGTTCTTCATAGCCTCTAATACATTAAATGTGACTTGTTGATCATTCATCCTCATTGTTAGCTCTCCTTTCTGTATATCTATCAGAGTCTTCCCAATTGCTAGGAAATGTCTTCCAAATATAATGGGTACATCTTTATCAGCCTTAAAATCTAGTACAATAAAGTCTACTGGAAAGATGAATTTGTCAACCTTCACCAGTACATCCTCAATTTTTCTCTCACGATATGCATGAGATCTGTCAACTAATTGCAGAGTGACTGTTGTTGACCTGTATTCTCTTACTCCCAACTGCTTAAATACAGATAATGGCATCAAATTAATACTGGCTCTTAAATCACAAAGTGTTTTGCCATTGTACCTAATCCCAATGGAATATAGGTATTGTGAAGCTTTCTGAATCCTTCAATTTTTGAGGGATCTTACTTTAGAGCATGTGACTGCTTTCCTGTGTTAAAGCAACAGTTTCAAATTCTCTCAACCTTCTCTTTCTTGCCAAGATATCTTTTAGAAATTTCACATAATTAGGCATTTGCTCCAAAGCTTCCACAAAAAGTATGTTGATGTGTAATTGCTTTAACACTTTAAAAAATTTACTAAACTGATTGTCTTGTTTCTGTTTCTGGAATCTTTGTGGGAAAGGAGTGTTAGCCTAAAGGGCTACACATAATGTAATTTTGATGATAACTAACATGTGTCTTAAGTAAAAATAATAAATATTGTATTTCATATTTTCACTAGTTTTTTAAGGGTAATATTTATACAAGTGAATCAAGTGAAATTAAGCTCAAGACACTCAACGGACAACGACAAAATTAAGAATAAAATTTAGAGCTCAACAGATAAATTAGTGTGATAAATTCTTGTAAAGCCGATATGATTTAATTGATGCATGATTTAGCATTTGAGAAACTCAAGATATTAATTTAATTAATTACTTTTCATAAACTAAAATGTTTTATTTTTATAAGATAAAGTACCTTGTGGTTTTGAGAAATTTGGACTTAAATGCAAAGTTTTGAAATCTTTGATTTTAATAAGTATTATTATTATTAAATTTCAGAGTTGGACAAATTTACAAACATTTGAAATGTTTTTGGCCATATTATAATTTATGAATATTTTGGACTAAAGTGAAAGGTTTTGAGAACTTTAAAAAATATGGGTATTATGTTAAAAAGGACCTTTTTGCGAAATAATAATATCTTTGGGGCCACATCATAATTTCAAAAAGTTTGGGAAAGACAACTATTCTTAAGAAATTCTGAAATTGGATTTATTTGCAAAGTTTTATGACGTTTTGGGCCGTAGTATAATTATATCAACATTCTTTCCAGATCTTAAGTTGATTACTTTGTAATGTTCCTTTCCCTCTCTTCTTGGATTTCTGTGTTGCTGGGTAAGCTTCTTTGAGTTCTGCTACTCATTGCTGTGGCAAGTTCTCTTATTTGGTTTTCCAGGTTTTTCAAGGATACAGCTTGACTCTGCACAATTACTTTATTTTTTGCAATGTATTCCTTAATCAATGCTTCCAATGAAGTGATTGGATCTTGGCTGGTGTGTTTTTGTCTTTGACTCTGCTGATGAAAACTAGGTGGTTGAGTGCTCCTATTCTGTTCATTCAATGTTGGAGCTGAAATTTCATAAGCTTCAGTGTAAGATTTGGATAGCAAAGCTCCATTTGCTAAAGCATCCACCATCAATCTCGTACTAGGATTTAACCCGTTATAGAAAGTCTCAAATTGTATGCAACAAGAAATGCCATGATGAGGACAACTTTTGATAAGTTCTTTGAATATTTTCCCAAGCCTCATACAAACTCTTATCTTCAAGTTGACAAAAAGAAGTAATCTCATTCCGCAATTTTGCACTTTTTATCAGTGGGAAATATTTCATTAAGAATTTATCAGCCAACTCATTCCATGTAGTGATGGAATCAGGTGGTAATGAATTTAACCATGCTCTTGCTCGATCTCTTAAGGAGTAAGGAAAAAGCCTTAGTCTTAAAGCATCTTGTGTTGCTCCAACAATTTTAAAAACATCACTCACTTCCAAAAACAACTTAAAATGGAGGTGAGGATCTTCATTTGGCAGTCTATTGAATTGACCAACTGTTTGCAACATTTGAAATATTATTGGCTTTAGTTCAAAGTTTGCGGCTTCTACTTCAGGTTTGATTATCCTAGGGTGTACAACTTGAGAAGTTAACACAGTATAATCTCTGATAGCTCTGTTCCTGTCGTTTACCATGTAAATGATATTGTTGTTGCCTGGCTGTCTTTGGTTAGCATGCTCATTTTTCTTTTCTTGAATGTTGACTGGTTGTGATGGCCCGTGAGGGTACAAATCTCCCAATTCATGCAAATTATCCATGTCTGAAACAATTTTTGAATTCCTTTGTTCTTTTCGCAGTCTCCTTACAGTCTTTTTAATCTTAGGATCAAATTGGAATGCAATAGATCTATCTTTGCGCATGCAAGTGTTGATCTATCAATAAATAGAACAAATCAAATCAAATTAGCACTATCAAGACTTACTTTACACTTCAAAAATAAACAATCAATCCCCGACAACGGCGCCAAAAACTTGTTGGTGATTTTTTAATCAAATGTTATTGATGCCAATGTGCAAGTGTACACAACAAGTAATAAAATGATGAATATTCAAGATCGTCTCCATAGGGATTGATGTTACTAGAAATGCTACAACAATCATAATAGTGCAATCTACCTATATTTCGAGATGAACAAATGTAAACTTAGTTACTATGGAAATTGATAATTGTGAGAGAATAAAATGAAATGATACAGTGATGAAATAAAATAAATAAATTGCGTAAAAGAATCAAATAAGAATAAGGTAGTTGAATGGTCAAACTCTCTTTATGGGTTGATTGCTTTTCATCAAATTAACAACAGTTAGTACAACAATTTCTATAGCACTGGGCAGAATTTATTTTGCATCCTCAGCTGTCTCATATGAGAATTCTCATACCCTTTAGTATCTTAGCAATGACCAGTTGTTATTCTACCTACATCATGACATTATGAACATCCATTCTCTCTACCCTACAAGGTGAGTACCTATGTCTAGTTGATCACAAATCTTAACTTTAAGTATGACCCTTATGGGATTCAAGATAAACTTAATCCAAAAAACTTAAATTAAGATAAAATATTACTATAATAATATCCACTAACACATGCCCTTTTGCGGCTTTATCTTAACCTGAACCATTAAATGGGTGGTCAACCGAAATAACAGTTATAATAATAGCTACTAGAGTAAAATGCTACAACAATTATATAGCAACTCATAAGAATAGTCAAGAACCCATTATATTGTTTGTCACTCTATTACAACAAGTTTAGTTTATATTCTGAAAGAGAAAAACAAACAGCAACATATTGGTCACGAAATACATTAGTTCAGTCAAAAAGTGAAGAAAATTATAAGTCGACAACGGCAAAAAGTGAATCCAAATAATTCTGCTGGATTCTTCAATGATGCTGCATCCGTTCCCTTGAATTCTGATATTCTTCTTCTTTTTCTCTTCAATTTTTTCAATAATAATTCCTTGTCGCCATTTTTATGTGATGCGTGCCTCTTTTTATAACTAAAAACTAGGGTAAACAAAAGCCTCGGTCGCACATAAGTCAAATTAAGAAACTGTAGATAACAATTCTGTAACTAACCCGCACTAAGTTTTCTCCCTTGGTGTTCTAAGATTGCTACAACAATGGTCACTTCAGCAACGTCTATAACACTGCACTGTTCCCGGCTGTGTTTCACTTCTTTTGTGGCCATATTCTTTCTTTTTCTTATTAGCATAATATCTCAGCATCCCTTCATGGATTATAAACTTCTGAAAACCTACAATTATGCACATGGTTTGAGCACAAATTACTTTAAATCAAGCAAAGCTTATTAAGACTAAACTAACATGGATGTTTATGCAAAACATAATCAAAATATAATAAAAACACATCATTTACTCTCTAAGTGGTCTTGATTTAAGTTTAGAATTGCCGTAATAACTCTCATTTCATAGAGTTATCACTTGGCCTTATCTTCGGACACAAAGTTGTATGTTGCTTCTGTGTCTAGTAGTGCACGAACTGAGTGGTCGTTTATGATCACACTCACATACATCAGCCCTTTCTTGGTGAATGCGGGCTGCTGGGTTTTGAGTACACTAAGACATTGGAGAGAACCCATGCCGGGTTGGGATTCCTCTGCGGATATTGTGGGGCTGCTCTTGAGTTGGGCTGTAAGAGCATTAAACGACTTCTTCTCCGGACAGCCACGTACCTAAGGAGGGCAATTGCATATGAAGCACGGGCTTCGAGACTTTGGTGACTCTTTCTTATTCTCTAATTTGCCTTGCCCGCTTTTTTTGTTAAGAGGTTTTTTCTTCCCCCAATACTTGTGGTTGCTGCCCTTGTCCGTACAATCTCTCCCCTTCCTTTACCTTAGTTAGGCCTTTTGTCTTTAGATTGGATGGAGTATTTGATGAGCAATTCCGCAATAGTGATGGCGTCATCAAGTATTTGAATGCCACGTTTATTGAGTTCCATCTTAACCCAGTCCTTAAGGTTGTCTTGGAAATAATAGAGGGAGTCTTTATTGGACATGTCGTTGATCTCGAGTATGAGGGTAGTGAACTTATTAATGTAGTCGCAGACACTACCCGTTTGTTTGAGACGACGTAGGTGAGCTCTCGGTTTCTTTTCCACATTGCTTGGGGCAAATTGCTTTCAGAGTTCTTGCATAAAATTTGCCCAAGTATCGATGGTTCAAATGCCTTTGTCCATTTCGCCATGCTTCCGACGCCACCATAGTTGTGCGGGACCCCGAAGGTATGTGGGTGTTGTGCCCACTTTTAATGCCTCGTCTCGCACACCCACGACATTGAAGTATTGGTCTAGCCCGAAGAGAAAGTTGTCCACGACAGTGGCATTGCGTGCGCCATCATAAGTGTCAAGCTATTGGCATGTTGATGCGTCGCGCCTCACTTGTACTTGCAGATGCCGGGCTAACAGAGACTGTGCACCTATGCCATGCCCAGTTCGAGCAGACTTCCTCCACTTTCGCATGGACAACTCGCAGTTCCTCTTAGATGAAACTGCAGAGTTTCAGCAACTCTTCGTGGAATGCTTGAAACTCCCCTCGGAAGGTATTGGCTTGGTCTTGGATAAGGGCCTTGGTTGCTATAGTGAAGTCGGCATACTCTCCCTTGAGACTATCCACCTTTTCTTCTAATCCTTTAATGGTATCCTGAGTTGCGGACAATGAGGTTTCAAGTATGGCCATACGAGGCTCTAAGGCATCAACAAATGAGGAGTTGGACTTACTGCGAGACTTGCCATGAGCATATCTTGTCTCGTGGCCATGGGTTGGTTCTGGTGGAACATCTACACAAACAACACCCTTTTGTGATATGCTACGAAGACTCGTCACTGCTCACGAACTAGCTTACGTGGGTGAAAACTTTGGCTCTGATACCACTTGTGCGTAACAAACCCGTACGACACTTAGACAACTCTTGCCGAAAGTTGCTAAATAAGCCTTTGACATTCTCAACTAGCTAAGCCTGAAATATTTAAACAAATGAAATTGAGGTCTATTAAGGTGAATGAGAAAATAAATAAAATTGAATCTATTTCACAAAAGGGGCAGTCATCTAAAGCTTTTATTATGTAACAAAGAAAAGAATCCATATAGGTATGATTATGAAGATAATTAAGGGTATGACCCAAATGAAGAAGATCATGCCTTTAATGTTAATTTAAACATAGGAATAAAGATAGAGGAGTTAGATAAAGAGATAATATACATGAGGTACTAGGGCTAGATTCTTAGTTGGTTTGAATTGTGATATTGTAATTATGGTGGAATTATAATATTATATTAAGTTGAAAGACATGGTGCATATAGCTATAAAGTGGAGCAATAATTAAAGAGGAAATGTTTCAACTGAATTGGGAAGGATTTAAGTTATTTTTTAACTTGGAAATGAAATTAGAGCAAAATGGAAATTTCAAGGCTAATTCTAAAACCTCCAAAGATAATAAAAATGGAGGTACACCAAGCAAAGGTAAATCGAATTGCTAACCTTATAGAAATAGCGAAAATCAAATGCTTTAAGTGTTTGAGAACATGCCATATTACATCTTAATGCCTAAACAAAAGAGGATGAATTTGAAAGATAATGAATCAGACCAAAGGTGAGTATAATGATGTGCCCAAGTACCTTTGGAGGATGTAAGAATAGCTCTTAGTGTAAAAATAAAAGAATATGAGAAAAGTAACGTGAAAATAATTTTCATACTAGATGACATGTCAATAATAAGTTATGTAGCATGATTATTGATAAGGGGAGTTGTACTATTGTGGCTAGCACTAGCTTAGTAGGACAATTGAATTTGACAACTTTGAAACATTTTAGCCTATATAAGTTACAACAATTGAATGATTGTGTAAAAGTTAAGGTAAAACAAACAAGTGCTTGTTTTGTTCTCAATTTAGAAGAATAAAGATAAGACTTTGTGTGATGTGCTACCAATGTATGCAAAGTATATCCTTTTAGGTTGAGTGTGACAGTTTGATAGGTATATAATTTACGAAAGTTATACCAATAGATATCTATTGGTGCTAAAATATAGGCCAGAGGTATTAAAGGCATGACATACTGGGAATGTGATTCAGAACTATGTAAAAAATGAAGGGGAATTTGAGAAGAGATGACGAAAGAAGATGATATCAACAAATCAGCCTTAATTATCTAAATTGCCCAAACGACAAAAAATTACCTCCTACAAAATATCTAAGTCGCCACGTGTCTACACATGGTGATGAAACAGTGACAGCCACACAAGCTCTACCAGGCCACACAATTTTTATATATTCTCCACTTGAGTTGTCTCCAAAATATCTCTTTATGAACTACCAAAGTCAGGATTATGAAAGGGGGACTACGGACAAGCCACCTACACGATATCCTTAATTGGTTCATTCAAAATGGGCTAACTTGAATTAAGGACACATTGTTAGCATCGTTTGTCTCTAAATGGACAGTTGTCCAATCCAAGCAAGCTTAAAGGCCTCCATAAAAAGAGTCAAGTTACTTTTAAAACCCTGCCTAAGGAGGAGAATCTCCAATAACAGCTCACCATGTGTCCAAATAAAGATGTGCTCAGGGGCACTCTACTTTAAAAGGTTAGATTGTTCTTACCAAGAGGTAAATCACTCATTTATAAAAAATACTTAACTTTTCTCTTATTCTAAGGTTTCTCTAAAACCTTTCTCTTCCTCCAACCTCCCATTATCCTGACCCTCGGAGTGCCGTTGTCAGCTACAAATAGCGTTGCCTTTAATGAATATTTCTTGTGATTCCAGGTTTCTCTCAATTGTCATCGCCTTAGAAAACCATCCCCAAACAACCTAACGTCCATCTTTACCAAAAAAACCACTTTCTTCAGAGAAGCTCTTATAGTGTTTTGAACTTGACAAAAATCAGACTAAAACATTTCAGCTCCATTTGTAGGGTTTGAATATAAGTCATTATTCTAACCTTAACTATCAAAGAGAGCTTTTTATCTTCAAATACCCACACTCTCAAAATCACATAAAATTATTTTATCATATAGAGCAACCTTTTTCTCTAACAAAGTCACACTTCCATAAAAAACAAATCTTCATCTTTTACCCATAAAGTACTTCTTTTACTCGTAAGAGACTTTTTTTTTCTTACAAAAGTCTTCTTTTTACCCGTAAAAATAACTTCTTTTCCCACAAAACACCATTTGACCCATAAAACATGTTTGCCAATTACCCCACAAGAAGGTGACAACCACAAAAAGGATAATTTTTTTAGGGGGGCATCAACAATCCCAAACTATAGCCAACCGAACTCGTGCCGCTAAAGATGAAGCCTCAGTCAAGGAACCCCCAAAAGAAATGAGAAACCTTTAATTCGAGCTGATGTCCAACAACTCATACAAGATGCCTTAGAAGCTGTTTTACACACCATGTTATTAAACGGAGTCATTGCCAACCCACCACTGAATGGAACAACCGCCACAACCCCGTCCACCAGGGCAAGGCCAATAGAGCTTCGTAAAATGGCTCAAAGGGGAGCCTGTACACAATAAGGATGTTTGATCTACTGCCATGAGCTACAGCAATTGGAGAAAGTCAAAACAACATACTTGTCTTTATGGACCTCCATAACAAGTTAATGGCCAAACACCAACGAGAGGAAAAAGAATTAGTTTATAATATGCTATTTACTAAGGATGTCCTAGCTAAAATACATTATCTCTATGACAAAATGGATAGGATGGCGAAAACGAAAGAGACTGCCCTAAGTACCTCCTTATAAAGGTCACACTGACCCCACCGAGTACTTAGAGAACTACGAGGGCCAGATGGCTAGTAAGGGCATATCTAACAAGGCTGCTTCTTATCTTCTTCCCCACACCCGGAAGGGTAATGCCAAGGCCTCGTTTAAAAGCGTTCCCTCTGAGAGCGTCTCATTATGGAAGCAAATGTAGTGGGAATTTTTCACTCACTTTTGATATGCAAAAAATGAGCAATAGGGTTTTTCAGACTTTATCACAGACTATGTAGAGGGAAGGTGAGTCATTAGACAGTTATATGAAGCACTCTCAGAGAAGGTCTTGTATACAGGATTTTACAATGAAAGAAGAACCCTTGATATTTTCTATTAAAGTATCAATGATAAGAATGTCCATAGAAGGTTTATCAAGCATAACGAGCCCAAGACATAGGCTATTGCGCATCATCGAGCCCTTGAGCTAATTGACAGTACAGAGCGCAACACCATAAAAAATAAAATAAAATGGCCCAACCACAACGAGCAGACAATTATAAAAAGCATGAGTCCAACTGTTTTTCATCGCCTCCTTCTAGGTGAAGTGGGCAATATCACAGTCCAATTCCACCAAAAAGACCACGCTAGCCTAGACTGAGGGATCTTTCCTAACTTTTAAATTGCCCTCGGCTTGACCATCCCTCGCAGTATCTTACTTCTTCCATTACAACGAGCTCAACAACACACAAGATAAACCTTTTTTTTATATTAAGCACAAAGACTTTCTTAAAAAGCCCCCCACTAATAAGGAAAAGTATACAACTAAGACGAACTAAGAAGTATTGTGAATCTCATAGAGACTTTGATCATACTACTGCAGAATGCTATATTCTCCGCGGTGAGATGTAAACACTCATCAACAATGACAAACTAATGAAATTTCTTACTGATGTTTGAAGAAAGCAATAAGAAATATGAAGAGACAACAAAGCTGATGTCCCTAATGCAGCCTTTCCCATGGAAGTTGAGTAGTAGGGTCACCGGCCCCAAACCTAAAAGTCAATACTATTGTCGGGGGACCGTGTAGGTGAAGTGGACTTTGTGGTCGTGGAGTAAAGCTTAGAATGTGCTTCTTTTATAGGCTTTGTTTGTACGGTTAGACATCCAACACATAAAATAAATGCCCTAGGTGTGGCAAATAGCCCTATGCATAGCACATAAAATAAATGTCACAGGCACTACTAAGAGCCCTGAGCGCGGTACATGAAATAAATGTCCTAGGTGCAGTGAAGAATCATAGGAACGACACATAAAATAAATGCACTAGCCATGGCGAAGAGCTCCAAGTGCAACACATAAAGTAAATATTGCAGGCACGAGGAAGAACCCTAAGAGCAGCATAGAAAATAAATGTCCCAGATGTGCTGAAGGGAACCGAGAGCGACACATAATATAAATGCCCCAAGCGAAACGAAGAGGAAAAAGTGCGGCATATAAAATAAATGCCCCAAATGTGACAAAGAGCCCTGAGTGCAGTATATGATATCAATGTCCCAAGTGCGGCGAAGAGCACCAAGCGCAACATATAAAATAAAGGAAAAATATCCATCGTCCACCAGTTTTTTACACATTTTTTAAAAATATACAGTTCCTTTATTTTTTTGCTGGAATCCACCTAAAGTTATATTTTGTTTCACTTCTCCACTTTCGTTTGGAATCCGTTAAGAAAACTAACAGAAACTTAAAAAAATGACCATTTTACCCCCAAAACGAAAATTACAATTTCACCCTAAAAATGCCAAAAATAATAAGATTTAATGATGAATATCATTATTGGTACGTTAATGAAGTACAAAAAAATCTTAACTACTAGAGATTATAACTCAATGAATAATAAAACTGTACTTATCTTAAATTCAATTGATGGTTTGCGAGATTGGGCTATTTTTAATACTACTGTTATAATTTAGCATTCTAATTACAGACATATTTAAAAAAAACCTGCATTTGATGGTTGTGGAATTAATTTTTTTATTGACTGATGGGAAAAATAATTAAATTTAATCTGATTATTTTTGGTAATTTTTAAGGTGAAATTGTAATTTTTATTTTTGGGGTAAAATGGTCATTTTTTAAAGTTTCCGTTAGTTTTCTTAACGAATTTCAAACGGAAGTGGAAAAGTGAAACAAAATATAACTTTAGATGGATTCCAACTAAAAAATGAAAGAATTGTGTATTTTTGAAAAGGTGTAAAAAACGGATGGACGGTGGATATTTTCCCTAAATATGAGGAAAAGCCTTGAGCATGGCACATAAATTAAATGCCTCATGCGTTGTAAAGACTCCCAAGCACGACACATAAAATAAATGCCTTGGATGTAGCAAAGTGCCCAAAGCACCGTGTATAAAGTAAATACATGCAGCACATAAAATAAATGTTCGAAGTACGGCAAAAAGCTCTAAGTACAACACATGAAATAAATGCCCCAACGCGATGAAGAGCCCTAGACGTGGCACATAAAATAAATGCCTAAGAAAACGGTTAAAGAATAGTAAGAAGCCCCAAGGGCACAACAATAAAAGGAAGGATAAACCTTTTTACTGCAAAAGGCACCATGTAAAGGGCAATATTTCCGTTCAATTTCAAAGCAACTAAATGGGAAAAAAGTGAAAAAAGAAAAGAAAAAACTGCATATTCTACACATAAAGTAAAAACATCATCATTTTGCCTATATGAAATAAGAAACCTGGGCCAAGTAAAAGTTTTTGAATGTTATCTAGACTAGCCAGATACAATACATGCCAATGTCCTAAAAAACTAGAAAGTCAAAATAAAGACAAGCTATAAAAACAACGACAGTCTACTAATACATGGGATAAAACCAACAAAGTCGTAATCTCATGACAGGCTACTCATCACAATGCCCCATGTCACCGACATCCTTGCCAGTAGTAAAATCTCCTACACTTGCATCCTTAGTACCAAACCTATCAGTACAAACTAGACTCGAAATATGAAGGGACAGTATCTCTTGGATCCTTTATAGGATCTAAGGAGGATCATTCTTCCCTCGTATGCGATTCAGAAGCCTCATCCATGTTATGAAAAACTTTCCTTACCTTAGCATATGTAAAGTACAAAGGGTACTTCTCCACGACCCCATCAAGATAGTCCACCCTAATAGTATGCAAGCAATTCAACACTATACACTAGGCCAGCTGCTTCTAGTGAAGCACTTCTTCTATTGCCTTGTCCTTAACTTTCTTCGTAGGACCTCCACTTGAGATCTGTATTCATTTTGAAAACCATTGTTACTCCAGCATACAGTTGAGAATTTTGCTCCAGCATCCTTTAGTATCTAATGTTGCTAGGCGCTCCTGGCAGATCGCAAGAAATCGCTCTTAAAGACCCTCTATACAACTTTTATAAGGACTAAGAAACTCAACTCCTCATCAGAATAAAGTGAATATTTAGTAACAAGCTTTCTTCTCTTATTGCTTGATGACTTGGTTTCGTGCCAAGGGGAAATCTTTTAAAATACTCCCTGAGTAGATAAGGCGATTCATTTAAAAATGCCCCGTCCAAACAAAGCTTGGGCATCACCCCTAGAACAACCTTGGGAGGATCCCCTAGTCTAGCCGGTATCCCCTTAGGCGAAGCTAGAAACCCTCTTTTTGGCACCTTGGAAACAACTTCCATAGTGCCTGACATATTTTTTTCGGAGACGTTATTTGGAAAATAATAGGCTCATCATTTAGTGGCCAACAAGGGGAATGGGTCTTGCCAAAAGAATCAGGGACAGACCCTAAGAGATTGTCCTCATTTAGAAAACCCTCATATGTCATGCCATCGTGAACGAAAATATTAATCTTTTTCACCTCATTCTTTGCTAAAAGTCTAGAGGGATCTTGTTGGTAGTAAAATATAGGCCAGAGGTATTAAGGGCATGACACGTAAGGAATGTGATTTGGGATTATGATAAAGGATAAAAAAAAAAAGCTGAGAAGGGAGAACAAAAGGGAAAGATCTCAACAAATCAGCTGCAACCACTTAAATTACCCAATATTTAAGTCGCTATATATAGAATAGTGACAATCGCACCAGTGCCACCAAGCCACTCAGTTACCGTATGGTCCCCACCTGAACTATCTCCAAAGCATCTTCTTATGAGCCCCTAAAGTCAGAACTAAGAAAGAGGGACTACAAACAAGCCACCTGCACCATCCTCTTAATCGATTCATTTAAAATGAACTAATTAGAGTTAAGGGCACAGTTGTCAGCATAGTATGTCCTCCAAAAGGACAACTGTCCAATACAAGTAAGTTTAACAGCCTCTACAAACATAGTCAAATTACTTTTAGGCCCTACTTAAGGAAGGGAATCACTAATAAAAGCTTGCCATATGTCCAAAAGGACATAAAGATGTCCTTAGGGGCATTTGCCTTTAAAAGGTCAAGTTGGTCTCACTAAGGGGCAAGTCACTCATTCACCAAAAACATTTAACCTTTCTTTTATTCTAGGGTTTCTCTCGAACTCCTCTCTCCCTCCAACCTCCCACTGACTTGACCATTGGAGTGCCATCGCCAGCCACATTCTATAAAGAAGCTTTCATAGTGTTATGGGTTGAACCAAAATCAGACCAAAACAATACCTTTTCCTATTGAATAAGAAACTAATTATTCTTGTACCTTTATCCCCAATACAAGTGTATAATGATCAAGTCAGATAAAAAAAATGAGAGATATAAAAAATTAGAGTTAGAGTTTAAGGAAAGGAGAAAAAAAAGTGAAAAGAGAAAGGAAGTTTTAGTTAATGAGGAAAGAAAAGAAAGAAAATAAGTCAATTTATATAGAAAAGAGAGTGAGATTAGAAGAACTTTAATTTTAAACAGCATATGGCTATACTTTTGTACAAAAAGGCTTATTTTAGTATGAAAAAATTTAACTCCTCTTTACCTAGTGTTGTTTCTTTTTTACAGGAATATGATGATGTGGTTCTCGAAGAAATAGCAAATGATTTACCACCAATAAGGGAAATCGAGCATCAAATTGACTTATACCTGAAGCTTCTAGAAACATTCCTGATGAGATAAAGGAACTTCAAGGGCCTGGTTAGTAAGCTCATGGAGAAGGGGTATATCCATAAAATTATGAGTCCTTATGCGATTCTAGTGTTGCTTGTGTGGAAGAAGGATGGATAATGGAGGATGTGTGTTGATTGTCATGCAATCAACTATATCAAGCTTAGGCACCGTGTTTCTAGATTAGATGACGTAATTGATTAATTGCATGAATCTTGTGGTTTTAATCAAAATTGGTATTAAGAATGGAAATCATAAAAAATATTATGAGAGAAGGTGATAAATTGAAAAAAGCATTTAAAACAAAATATGGTTTATATAAATGCTTAATTATGTTGTTTGGATTAATTAATATACCTAGTACTTTCATGGAATTAATGAATCATACTTTGCATGCTTTTTATTGGCAAATTTATCCTTTGTTGATATTCTTATTTATAGTGAAAATCTGAGTGAGTATGTTGAACATTTAACGCTTGGTTTAGATGTATTGAGAAAAGAAAAGTTATTTGCTAACCTTAAGAAGTATTCCTTTTGCATGGATAAACTTGTATTTCTTGGTTTTTTTATTAGCGCTAAAGGAATTAAGGTTGACAAAAAATGGTAAAAGTAATCCGAGATTGGTCAAAACTTACAAGTGTGGGTAATGTTAGAAGTTTTCATGGATTTGATAGTTTTTATTGAAGATTTGTGAAAGATTTTCCTTAGCCGAATATTAACTGAAGTAATTAAAAAGAATGTGGGTTTTAAGTGATAAACAAGAAAAACATTTAATTTGATTAAAGAAAAGTTAATTTATGCAAATTTACTTGTTTTACTTTGATAAAATTTTGAAATTGAACGTGATGCGTAAAAAATAAGTATCGAAGTCGTTGTAATGCAAGAAAGACATCCCATTACATATTTTAGTGAAAAGATAACTAGATGTATGCATTATTTACCTTACATATAATAAATAGATGTAAGCATTAATTAGGGTAGTGGAAACTTGACAGCACTATCTCTAGCCAAAAGAGTTTATGATTCATAAGGGTCATAGATCTTTAAAGCATTTAAAGGGTCAATAGAAGCTAGACAAGTGGCATGCCAATTAGGTGGTGCTCAATGAAACATTTTCTTATATGATCAAAGTACAATCTCAAAGATACGCCTTACTTTCTACTTAAAATGCAAAATTATTAGGTTTTGAGTACATTAAGGGTGTATTTACTAAATGGAAGTTGATGTGCCTTTATTTTATATATTATTTTATCACTTCCCTTGCTTAATTTATACTTTTATTTATTTATTTATTCAAATATTTGTCTTAATTCTCATTATTTTTTATTTGTAGGCTCATATTTTGGAATTTCCAAGTCAGAAGAGCTTAAAAAAGAAAATAATTGAAAGTTTAAGGAAAGTAATAGGAGTTAAAAAGGAAGAAAATTAAAGAAGCCAAGTTCTAATTGGGGCAATCATGTGAAGATGAGAAGAATTAGCATTGGAAATTATTTAATTTTATTAATAAGGTAAAAAATGTGAAAAATAAAATAAAAGAAGAAAAGGTAATGATTAAAATTCTAAGTCACTTGCGTGATGGGCTTTTTAGCCAATCTTTATTGGCTTAGCAATGACAAAGAGCGACCAACATTAATATATAAAGGGGCATGAGTGGAAGCTGAGAGGAATACATATAACCGAATAAAAGTAAGAAGTGAAAAAAAAAGCAGCAGCCACAAGAACAGAACCAAGAGTAGCAAAAGCAATTTGGAAGAAAAAGAGCCGAGATTAATTCTTGAGCTTTTCTTTCCCTTTCCCAATTGTTTTGCTTGAATGTTTCCTACAATGTTTATGGATTCTCATTATATTCTCATGAACTAATTTATTTTGTTAGCGCTATGATGTAGCCTAGCTATGACGAATTAATTCTATAAATTTGTATTATTTTTAGTTTATTACACTACTACAAAACATGACAAAGATGACATGTAATACATGACAAACATACTATTAATTGTCATCTATTAATTTAGATGACTTTTATTTACTTTTGGAAGTCATATATTATAAAATTGTTTTTACTTATGACACAAAAATGACTCACCAGTAAATAAGAAGTCATCTTTAATTAATTAAAAGGTGACTCTTCTTTTTAAAATGTGTCATTTAATTTGTAGTATAAAAATGCCACTTTCCCTCTTTATTTTCTTTGTCTACCGCGAAAAATCATTGTCTCTTTGTTTCAGCCTCCATTCTTCTATGACTTTCTTTCTCTGTAAAATTCCCCTTCGCCCATACAAAACATCTTCCTATCTTCTATTTCCAAGTTCCAAACTCTTAATTTCACTCATTATTTATATAGACCCAAAATCGTAAACCCTAATTGTTCACACATAGTCGAAGTGAAGACAAATTGAGAAGAAATCTGGAAGCTCTGGACCACACATGTTGGCAAGAAGATTATAAAGCTTGGGACCACATCACTATCAAGGAAATTGTTGAAGCATTCGGCTATCGTGGATATTGGATTTTAAAAGTTTCGGTCCCCACATAAAGGTACTTTCTTTCCTTTTGTTTAATCATGTTTGAAAAAGAAAATGATAGATTGTTTGATTGTGGGTGGCCTACATGTGCTGTTTTTTTTTTCTTTTCTTTGTCTAATTTACTCTATTTGAATAGTAAATGTTGACAATATGGATGAACAGTAAATTTTTTTCTGGGGATTAATATTTTAGGGAAGTTACAAATTTGGTCGAATCATGTCATGCTCCTTTGAAATTTAATCAGTTATCAATCTCATAACCTTACGACTTCTATTCTTGTCCTTCATAATCGTCAACTTGACCTCTCCATTTTCTTTTAATTGGATTATCTTTCTTTTCTTTTCCCCTTCTCTTTTCTTTCATCTTATCTTTTACAATCTTGTATTTTCGACCTGTATTAATCATCTTGTATTTTCTTCAACTGTAGTAGATTTAACTTTTAAGAAGTATGGATCTTGTTGTGGAGTTCCGCAATACATACAAAACGTCATCCAGGAACTGAAAATATAACCAAAGATGATTACTTGTATAAGAATGGTGATTAATCACAGGCATCCACATAACTTAAAAGTTTAAAAGAATGGACTTGAGAGCTAAAGAAGCCTGATTATTTACGAATACCTTTTCTTTTTTAAATTTCTCTAATGATGCCTCATGAAGCTAATAACGCCAACTAAAATAGCTTAATCTTGTAGCGGAAGGACATTTAATGAGCAGGACACCCTTCAACAACTACACCTTTAGTAGTTGGGCAGGACGCTAGATCACAGTGTTCACCAGCTGATCCCCACCAGTTTATGCTTCTGTTCTCCATGGTAAGTGTGAAGTACAAAAGAACTCCCATGAAAGCCAATCCAGCATCTAAGGCCGCTGATACAACATAATTGTATCTTTGCCACCAACCCTTTCGATACTTGAATATGAAGTAATTGAATATTGTCCCAACTACAATCTAGCAATTGAGGTTCACAGTCATAGCTGGTGGCATTTGGGCTGTTGCTCCTAAAAGTACTGGAAGATTAATCAATGTAATCCATTTGATAATCCTTCAATCTTTTGTGGTGAAACCGGAAATAATGATGAGACTAGAGCTCGTGCAATGGTATCAAGAATGGAAATACTTGATCCACAACAGCTTCTGATGTTTCCTTACATTACTAGGTTTGTTATTTTATTAATTGTCTATAGCATTTGAAGTTTATTCTCTTTTTCTTTTACAAAAATATGCAAGGCTGATATTTATGATTATATATAGCAAACATTGGATGTTGATTGTTGTGGATCCGCACAAATTTATAGTATATTTTTTTTATTCACTCGGTCATGAACCTCGCCCTGATTTGAAGAACTTTATATCACTGTAAGTTATTATCGTTTTTTGTCAATTATAATGCATTTATTAAAACATGCTTGACTAAATGTGTATTTAATTATGTATCTTAAGTACTTTCAAGATTTTTGTAGCAAAAATGGGAAATGCGAATCAGAAATCCTTTGTTTGGAAAAAGGGTTAAGGTATATGAAATTGTACATATGTATGTTCAATTTAAATTTATTTACATATGTAGATGACATTAATTAGTTCAAAATTTATGTGTAGTGTCCTCAACAAACTACAAATGCTGAATGTGGATATTATGTCATGAGATTTATGAAGGAAATCATTGAAAACCATGCTGATTCAATAAAAAACTTGGTAGTTATCTCCTTATCCTTTTAAAATTTATAGATTTCATAAGGTTGATGCATGTATTAATGTTGACGATTTTGTGCATGATATAGTTTGTTGGACGAGATAGTTTCACCCAAAAGGATATTGATAAAGTAAGAGTGGAGTGGGCAGAGTACATATGGCAGAACATTTTTCGCTAAATTTTGTAGCACAATTACTTTGCGAGGTTAGTAAATGAATAGGATTATTATTTTTATCTACATCTTTGTTATTATCTTTGTTTCGAATAAGATATTAAAAAGTTTATACAATTATTTCAATTATTTTCATTTTGTAATTAAGGAAGGTTCATCTAAAGGTTTCACTCTCCAACTCCCTTTGGGTTTGGCATGATTATTAGAGTAGCCAACTGGAGGGGTAGCTGCATTTTGTTATTATTGTGAAGAATGTAATACGGTTCTATTTTAAGAAAAAAGAGTTATGGATATCTAGTTACTTTCATTTGGAAATTGTAAACATAAAGAATATTTTTGGTATTGTTTGTCATGTACCAAATTTATATACGACTATTGCAATTGCTTGAATATTTATTTTTTTTATGTTGCAGCTTTTCAAAAAAATTTATTGCAATAATAATAATGATGATGATGATGATAATAATAATAGATGAGTGATTTTTTGAAAAGTAAGTCACCTATGTGCATAACCATTATTATTATAGATGACTGATTTTTTGAATAACAAGTCACCTATGTGCATATTGGACACCATTCTGTAGAAAATTATAACAACATTAGACGACTGTTTTTTGAGAAATGAGTTATCTATGATACTTATTAGATAACTCTCTTTACGCGTCATCTTTTGTACCTTGTTTTAGATGACTGTTGCAAAGATGACTAATTTTACTTCGTCATCATAAGATTAATTTAAACGTCATTTATGTTCATTTTTGTAGTAGTGTTATTCCATGTTTGATTGTTAAATTACTGTGTGTTAATGCTTTTAAACATTTAGCTAATATTTGAATGATTTGAGGATACATAATGAGACTGAGAGGAGACATATGTATTTTTTCTATGTTTAATGGGTGGCACGAATTACATAAGAGACAAAGATGTACTAACCTAATTCATGTAGTTAATTTAAGAATACCACAAAAATTGATGAGTTTTCATATATTGTAATCCACAAAGAGATATAGTGTAATAGTATATGGGAATATATTTGATATTGCTTCAGAAAAGAGTATTAAAGAAATTATGGTTAGTCAATTGTCAACATTGATAATAATATTTAATAGAATAGATGGAGGATTAAATTGGAATGTTTATGGTGAAATTGGATGTCCTAATGTCTTAATCTCTTGGTAATTTCGTAACTGCTTACATCTTTAGTTAATTTTTAGTTGCCTTATTTTATTTTAATTTTTAATCTACATTTCACTTGTTGGATTGTTCAAATAAATTTGGGCTAGAATAATTCTGGTAGCTAATAGGATATACAATCTCTGTGGGATGATATTTTACTCTACATTATATTACTTGTGTCAATTAATACACTTGTTAATTTACGCAACAAATTTTTAGCGCTCTTGTTGGGGATTGTTTGGATTAATATTGATACTAACTAGCCATGATTTAATTTGAATTTTATTTCTGTTGCTTTTTATTTTTTTGTTATTTTAGTTTTCTTGTTTAAATTTATAAGACTTTCAAGAAGCTTTAATTTATTGCCTTTTGATCCAGAAATTGAACATACGTGTAGAAGGCTCAACAAGGAAAGAAGAGAAGCTTTACATGAGCAACAACTAATTATGGTTGATGAAACTATACAAGGAAATAAGAATACAAGATCTCTAAGAGATTATGCCCTTCCTATAGTTAATGTCTCCCGCTCAAGCATTGCATGGCCGGCCATTCAAGCCAATAATTTGGAGATCAAGCCCACTATAACCCAGATGGTTCAGACGTTAGTACAGTTTACTAGGATGTCGAATGATAATCCAGATGCTTATATTGCAAATTTCTTAAAAATTTGTGACACATTAAAGTATAATGGAGTCTCAGACAATGCTATCAAGCTAAGGCTTTTCCCATTCTCACTAAAGAATAAAGTAAAAGAGTAGTTAAACTCACTCCCTATTGGGACAATCATGACCTAGGATGGTTAAGCATAAAAGTCTTTAATGAAGTTCTTTCCCCTAACAAAAATAGCTGAGTTAAAGAATGATATCATAATTTTTGCTCAATTTAAGATGGAGTCATTATATGAAGCGTAAGAGGGATATAAAGACTACCAAAAAATGCCACATCATGATCTTCTAGTTTAGCTTCAAGTATAGAACTTTTACAATGGTTTGGAATCCAATACGAAAATAACGATTGATACTGCAGCAAGAGGGATTTTCTGGGAAAAACAATAGAGAAACTTATGAATTATTAAAGAATGTGGCCTTTAATAATTACCATTGGTCCTCAAATCGTTCAATACCAAGGAGAGCAACGGGAAGCCATAAAGTTGATATTGTCACTGCTTTATTTGCACAAATGACTGCTCTATCTAAAAGGCTGGAACATCAAATATTAGTGCTATTTAAACTCAAGTGATTAATTGTGCGGAGAGAATCATGCTAGTGTTCATTGCCAAGTTGGGAGTCCTTTTGCATCATCATCTACTAAACAAGCTCATTATATGTTGAACTTCCAGAGGCAATAAAATAACTCATATTCTAATATCTACAAATGTATCTGGAGAAACCATCCAAATACATCATGGAACAATACTCAGAATAAATTGACACCATCTCTAGGGTTCTAATCACAATAAAAGACGTTAAATTTAAAAGACGCTCTTACCCAACTTACAACAACCACGTCTCAATTCATGACCAAGATAGAGATAAATTTTCAAAATCAAGCTGCATTTATCTGAAACCTCAAGGTACAAGTGGGTTAGATTACGAAGTTAGTATCCAATAGACCATAAGGCTTTCTACTTAGTAACACCGCGACATATCCAAAAGAGCAGGTGAATGCAATTGTACTTTAGAATGGTAAACAACTTGATGAGCTGCAAAAAGAAATAAAGAAAGTTAATGAAGAGCGAGTTGAAGACACCACCAAGGCTTCAAAGGCTTCAAAATTGCCATAATCTAAACCAGTAGTACCAAACAAGGCCTATGTTCTTCCATTCTCTTTCTTTAGCGTCTTTGAAAAAATAACATAGATAAGGAATTTTTAAATTTTCTTGATGTGTTCAAGAAATTGCATATTAACACTCTTTTTGCAAATGCTTTGGAACAAATGTTGTTTAATGCTAAATTTATAAAAGAAATGTTGTCCAATAAGAGGAAATTTAAATGAGCATGAAAGTTAATGTTAACTGAGGATTGCACCGCCATTTTGGAAAATAAATTACTAACAAAGTTAAAAGATTGAGGGAATTTTAATAGACCTTGGACTATTGAAAAATCTTATTTTGACAAAGCTTTATGTGATTTAGGTGCAAGTATTAATTTGATGCCTCTTTTTATTTTTATAAAATTAGGACTTCGTGAACCTAAGGCAACAACAGTTACCTTTCAATTGGTAGATAGATCTATAAAGTATCCATGGGGCACAACTATGTCTATAGTTGTGAAGGTTGACACCTTTATATTCCCTGCAGATTTTATTATCATGGATATGGCCAAAGATATAGAGTTACCTCTCATTCTAGGCCCACCATTCTTAGCTACAAGGAGAGTTTTGATTAATGTTTAGGAAGGGAAATTGATTTTAAAAGTTTAAAATGGGCAAGTCATTTTCAATGTGTTCACACCTATCAAGTATCCATCTAAATGCAAAGATTGTTTTCAAGTCGAAACGGTAGATAGAAAAATGGCAAAATGGCCAAAGGATTTAAGGATAAGCATCCATTTGGCCCTCCTGACATTTATACAATACATAAGTAAGCTCTCAATAAAGATCTATCACTTCATTTTCGTGGAAGAGGCCAAATTGCAAGAAACTTGGGCAAAGTTCATCCATATCATCTCCTTCCATCTACGAGCCTCTTTTAACGATCTCTTCAAAGACAATTAGGCTAATGACTATAAATTAAGTGCTTTTTGGGAGACAATCCAAGCTTTCTAAAATTTATTATTTTTATTTTTATTTTCGTCTTTCCTTATTTCTTTTACATATTTTATTTTGTTTTATCTAGGTTTTTTTCACAAGTTTGGGGTCGACAAACATAAACTTTTCACATGCCCTTCAACAACTTAACTATAAATTTACATCTTCAAGTGCAAAATCTAGGGAGTTTCTCTTTTCTTTTTCTTTTATTTACATTGAGAACAATGTTGATTTCAAGTTTTGGGGGTGGGAATATTTTCTCTCATATATTAAAAATAATAATAAATTGTGTTGTTTGCATGTTGTTTTAATACCGATGATAAGTATATGGTTGAAAAATGAATATGGTCCTTATAAAAGGATTAACATTGTCTTAATTTATACTTGATTCTTGTGTTAGTTTCGTCTTGATTGAGATTCTTTAAATATCTTAAGCACTTATATCAATTCTTTCAGAATTTTAAGTTTTTAACTTGAGATTTGATATTGATACAGCCTGAGTTGAGAATTTTCGATTGATTAAATGCATGTTTACCTTGATTCTACATTACTTAAGTTTAACTAGGCACCATAGCCAGAAATAACTTAACTTTTATTATTTATCATCTACAAACTTAACTTTTATTTTCTATCACTCATCTTTTACGAACTGATTATCAAACTAAAGTAGTTAACCGTACTTTATCTACTTTGTTGTGTGTAATGATACAAAAGAACTTGTAAACATGGGAAGAATTTATGTCGTATATAGAGTTTGCATATAATAGAAGTGTGCATTTAGCAACTAAATTTTCACCTTTTGAAATTGTGTATGGTATTGATCAACCAACACCTTTACCTATGGATGAACGTATTAATTTAATGGAAAAAAGAAAGTTGACTTTGTTAGGCATATCCATAAAAAGATAACTGACTTTGTTAGGCACATCCATGAAAAGAAAGCTAACATTGTTAGGCATATGCATGAAAAAACACGGCACAACATTCAAAAAAGAACTGAATAATATGTTAACCAATCTAATTAGGGGTGTATTTGAACTGGGTGATTGGCTTTGGTTGTATATAAGGAAGAAACTATTTCTTGTTCAAAGGCATTCTAAACTACTTCCAAGGGAATATGGTATATTTCAAATGTTGAAAGGACCAATAACAACACCTACAAGCTAGATCTTTTAGGTGAATATAATGTAAGTACAATTGTATTGTTGTTGAATTGTTTTCTTTTTATGCAGGCAAAGATTTGAGGACAAATCCTTTTCAAGAGAGGGAGAATGATGAAAATCAGGTTGTTTAAACTTTACAAGATTTGTTAAGCATACATGAAAGTTAAATGATAAGGGTAGGAAACAAGAAAATGGGGGAATCATTAAATGGGCTAATTGAGCACCTCTCAAATTCACGCTTTATTCAAAACATTAATATCTGAATTGAGTATTCAAGATGGTCAATGCTTTGTTAATGTTATTCAAGCTTCTAAATTTGATATGGAGTTATTTATATTAAGAAGAAATAAGGCGTTATCAATTTAGGAAGAAAATCAAGGGCTCCTATTCAAATTAGTTATCTTTTATGCTACTTGGTGAGTTTGGATAAATAAGCTAATGCAACCTAATAGGAATTTAGATCTATACTTTAATATTATTGAGAGTTTTTCTCTTTCATTCTTGAAAGAACTATTCAAAATTGATCAATATTACATCTTTTCATGTTCATCCTAGAGTTATCAGTCACAAAATAACTTTTTTTCTTAAACCTTTCATTCTTATCTCTTTATAGACAATGTGCCATGGTCCGTATTTTGAAATTTGATTTTATTTTAATTCTAAATTACAATCCTTGGCAAAGAAACCTTATTGAGTGCTAGGTCTTACTTTTCTTTGTGAGATTCATGTTGTGTCTTGCATACTACATAAAGGTTCACATAGATTTGGTGGTTCTCTCTTCTATTGCATTGATTAGTAATTGACTTTTTTCTCTTGTTGATAAAAAGAGATTTTTACTTTTGTTTTCCTTTTTATTCTTATAAGGAACTAGATTAAGATACGAGAAGAGCATGGATTAAAAGTGAATGAAGAATTTCGTAGATTTATTTTTAGCCTAAGAAAGTAAGTATGGGAATACTTTTCTATCTTGGCAAGCTACTATGACTATTTTGAGGTCTACCATTTAGAAGTGTACTAATGATTTTGGTCTACTGTCAATTAGAATCACATGAAACTTAAATGCTTCTAGGAACTAGAAAACACGATGGGATCTACTTCTTTGGACTTATTGTGAGTCTTGGGTGTTCTCACATCCATTTATCACAATTCTCAAATTTCTTTTGTTATTTCTATAGTTTGTTTTAACTCCCCTTTGTTTCATTATCTTAAGGAATAGATAATGGATGAGATCCTTCATCAACATAATAACTAGTGACCTGAAGCTTTTAGTTTGAATACATTTCTTTCTTCTTTATCTATCATAGGTGCCAAGGGGTTGTGATATAGCTCATGTAGATGAAAGAACATTGATGAAGGGATCATAAGCATTTCTTATTGTACAACAGGTAGATGTTAAGATTTCTTAGTTGTTCTTTAAGGCTTTTTTTTTCAGTATAGTTTTTTTCTTTAGAGCTGTGGATATTTGCTCTAGTATAGTAATTTGTACAATTTCAGGTGAAATAAGTTAGGTTCTAGTTTTAATTTTATCTTATAGCAAGTTAATGGGTTCTCATCATGCCTGGATGTGTTTTTGTTTGGAAATTAAAATCTTAGATTTTCAGTTGAGTTTAGTAGCCAATTGTAAGGAAAAAAAAATCAATGATTTTATTGTCTTGAAATATATTGTCTTGTGATATTAATGATGGCAAAACAATCACTTGAAATCTAAAGATACCAATGCTAATGCATATAAATAATCTTTGTTCATTTATGAAATTTTAAAAAAAAAATTCACTTGTTTATATTACTTGTATGTAATTTTTATTTTGTAGTATATGAAACAACCTAACAGTGTTAAATGTGGTTACTATGTGATGAAATACATAAAAGATATTGTTACAAATAAGAGCATTGTTAAAAATAATACAAGTATGGAAAATAATTTTTAGAATACTGCATCATATTGTTTTAATTTATTGTGAAATGAAATAGCTCAAAACACTAGTTAATGTTTGTTTTGAGCTAATATATATAGTAAAAGAATCTTGAACCTTAGAGCTAATTTGTGCTTCTTGATTGTATTTGCTTGTATAATTGTGGATAGAAGAGTAACATACAATGTTTTTATTTTTTATCAAACATACAATATTTAAATGAATGATTACAATGTGATTTTTGGTGAATATTTGTTTTTTTGAGTTCAACGAATTGATGAGTACACCATGAAAGATGACATATCAAGAAGCACATGCCTAAACAACTAACAATTCTTTTCAAAATTACCCTTTAAAGAATAAGGTTTTCGCATAATCATATTAAAAAAGAAAATGATCGCCTGAGACTCAAGATTCTATAGTTTCTTTTTTTTTTATTCTTTAACTTGCTTCTTTTATTCTTGCTCTTCCATATCACTTCACCAAATTTATTTTATTAATTATTTAAAATAATTTGATTCTTTAAGAATAATGGGGTCTAGAAATTGACAAGCATAAATTTTTATATTTTTTTAATCTATTTCATTGACTAAATTTAAAGTGAACAATACTATAATATATGATAAAAAAATTAAGTTAACAAGCAAATTAATTATCAGAGATTCCAATTTCAACTCAAATATATTCTAAAAAGTTAAACATGTATCCTAAAATGAATAACATACATCTCTAAAGCTAAAATGAAATAAAAATGAAATGAAAGGTTATACAAGATACATAGACATCTGTTATTAAATAAAAGATGAAATATATTTATTCTCACATTTTCAATTCTAACCTCCCTTTGTTCACAGGTATCGAAATATGTGCTATGTAATAAGATAAGAAGCATTAAAATTATCATAAGCTTCCAGCAAAAAGTATCCCTCATTCATTTTCCTCCCATTTCTTCTTTCCATGTTCTCCTCCCTCTAGAACCCAAAAGGTAGTCTTAAATAGTTAATAAGCCAACTGGCCACTAACAAACAGAATTGATTGCCCGCCGAATAAACTTTCACCTTCAAGGAACTAATTACTATGATAAAGGTCGAGATCATATTCATTTTAATCCTAAAAATAAAAATAAAAGTTTCAATAACTTTAGTAAATTGTTAATTGCTTTTCCCCTATGAAGAGAATAAGGTATCGTTCACAAAGCTTGTCATATTATATAATTTAATTAATGTGAATGGTTACAACTTGAAATATAGAGAATTTGGCCAACCCTAGCTCAGTAATATATGTATTGTTATTAGAGGACAAAACATTCTAAACACAATCGCTACTTAATACATTTTCATCATCTTTATCTGAATGTCAGTTCACAGTAAGATCTAATTATCTAATCTTCCTCATACGTCAAGTTTGTCAACTTGTATAAGTCAAACTTACACATATGAATATTGAAAGTTTAATGTGCATGCCTAAACTCAATACACAGAGAAAAGCTTTATTCTCATAATCTCCAATCTATAGAGTGTTGAGCTAGTCTTGCTTTTGCCACTTTTTAGACTAAAACTCAGACTTTCACCATCTAAACATGACAACAAATGAGATAGAAAAACATTTTCATAATAAACATATAGCCAACTTTTTAAGAACTAGTGAAAATTGAGGGGGGAAGTATTCAAAAGAATTCTAAAAAATGTTCAAAAAAATTCAGGATGAAAAGACATTAATTGATCAAATTTGTGATACTTATTTGTAGCAAATACAAGTTTCATTGATATCCATGAAAATAATTCCAAAAATATGTAAATTAAAATTTATTTGGCTTAAAAAACCGCTACCTCAAACGCATGTAGAGATGGTTAGGGTGGCAGCAGCGGCATTTAAGGCGGCGCTATCAGGGAAATACAAGAATCTAGTGTTGGCAAAAGGCTCTTGTTCATCCAAGACTAGATCTTCAAGAACTCTAAACACACCATGAGCACAAGCCAGACCAGCCCCCGCCATTAGACCCAAGATCAAGACTGATATAATGCTAGTTAAGAAAATGATGAAGACGCTCAAAATGATCAAGACACTAAGTGTCTCGTGATATCTAAAAATGTAGGCAAAGATCAAGGAGGAGAGGAGTCCGAGGAGCATTAAAGAGAAAACAAAGACGACAAGGATGGTGAGCATTTCCACAAGGGCAGAAAACAAAGTGTTAGAAAATCAATTGTTAGTAAAGATCATTTTTGTAGTAGTAAGGCATATTTTTATTTGTGCTTGACGGTTTACGCCCAGAATATGATCCAGTGGTGGTCAACATTACCACAAGGGCAGACACTCCCTTTCAAGAGATCTATGCCTTGTTGTTGAACGAAGAAAGTAGAATTAAACTTCACAACTCTCATAGGAATTTATCTCTTGGCAACAATGCATCAAACTTTGTCCAGTCAAGTAACTCTAGAAAGAGAAGCTAGAACAACAATGAAAACAAAATGAAAATCAATAATGTTGAACTTAATTAGACAAAGGAAAAAGGTAAGGCTATTAAAGAAAAGCCTAAGTTACAATATTAAATCTGCCTGAAGCTTGGCCATATGGCATTTTTTATTGCTGGCACAAGATAAAGTAGGACTTTAATCCAGAGTAACCTAAAAACAACAACCAAAGAACGAACAATCAGAACAATAATAAAAAAACCTTTAATTGAGAGATTTGGGAACAACAATGCAATAGGTGCTTATATAGCAATTCTTAAGAATACTTTAATCCATCCTGGTATCTTGATAGTGGGACTACTAATCATATTAACAATAGCCTAAACAATCTAAATATTGGAGCACCATGCAAAGGTAATAAAAGGCTTACATATAGTAATGAACATTAGATTGTCATTTTACACATTGATCATTTTTTGCTACCTACTACTCATAAAATACATAGTATTTACATTTAAAACACATTCTTTATATTCTTGAAATCACAAAATACTTAATCACCATATTTAGATTATTAATAGATTATTGACACTAAAAAGTGTACATTTAATAAGGATAAAATTATTAGTTTTTCACTTATTGTGTTGATTAATGTGCTCTTTATTTATAAATTATCTTAATACTCCCCAAATATATTTCTATGTTAAATTAATTCAAAATATGTTAATTTTTATCTTGTAAATTTTTTAAAGAATAAAGATGGAATTGGAATTGAAAGTAGGAACAAAAAAAGATTGTTGGAGTAATTTGGAATGCATCATTAAGGAGATGTAATAAATAATAATAAATCAAAAAATAAAAATAAAATGATAGGTAATCATGTTGGTGATGGTCAGGAGACCATCACACATTTCAATATGTATATATAATATAAAAATAAAATAAAATATTAATATTAATAAAATAAAAGAAAATAAGATGCTTCCCTTGCCTATAAAAGGCAAGGGGATGCAAGTGGGGGAGGGGGAGTTGAGCCGAGCTGAGAGAGAGAGTGATAGCCAAGAGTACAGTTGAAGAATTTCTTTCTTTCTTTCTTTCTTTTCTCTTCTTGTTTCCATCTGTATTAATTTTCCTTGTAACATAAAAATTAAATGATATAAAAATTAACTGGTAAAAGTGAGACAAAATATAAAAATGAGATAGTATTGAAATTATAGTTTGAATAACTGAGAATGGATCTCATAGCCTTAGCATATTTTTAAATTGTTTTTTAGTGATTTCTTTTCCCATAATTAATTTTCTTTGTTTTAAATTGACCACTACATGTTAAATTCCTTGTGGTTTGACCTCGAACTCACCGAGTTATAGTATAACTAAATACTTTTATACTTGGGAGTAATACAATTTTAAGTTGTGTCAAGCTTTTTACCTCGTTGCCGGGGAGTTTTCTAAATTTGGTGTTAGTCTATCATTATTTTACTTTACTTTTTTTTTTTTGTCGTTACTATCTTTCCATCATTCTATTTTATTCTCTTTTTGAGAAATTTCAGTTAGCACCCCTCCTCTCTTCAAACTTTAACATTATCCATAAAATTTGTGAGAAACTTCATTTAAGCCCAGAAACCATTGCAAATCAATCCTCAAACCAATTTTTTCTTTAAATTTCTACAATTTACTTTTCACATTTATTTTATATGGTCGGTTCAATCGCCTGAATTGTTATTTAAATTTTGTTTATATGGTTGGTTCTACTGCCTATCATTTTAATTTCAGTTTATTTATTCTTGTACATTAATTTGTTTAATTTTTATGCTTTATTATATGGCTAGTTTTAAAATACCGCATAAACTATTTCTTTTAATTTCTTTGTTTATGGCTAGTTCTAAAATACCGCCTAATTTTTTGTTAATTATTTGCTTTAATTACTTTCTTTTATGGCTGGTTTAACCGCCCAATTCATTTTTTTATTTAATTTCAATTTGTTTAATTTTATTTCGCAATTTTGGTTATTTAATTTCCAGTTTATTTTCTGTAATTTGCATTTAGCATTTTATCCATCATTGATTTTGCACACATCATTAGCATTGCATGCATCGTTGGTCTCGTACAAATAGTGGCGGATTAATTGTAAGATCATCTTCACTACCCTTAGATATTGCTGACATAGGAGCTGAAAATTTTTCAGAGCACGAAAATGACCAAGCCTTGCAAAATCTTCATGAACAGCCTAGGACCCTTAGAGACTTCATGCATCCTACTAGAACAGGGTCGCCATCATGCATAGTTTTTCCTCCTGATGCATCACGTTTTAATTTCAAACCTGGTATCATTCAATTTCCTCATATTTTTCGTGGTTTTGAGTCTGAAAATTCATATTTGTATTTAAGGGAATTTGAGGAAGTCTGTAACATATGTACTGATCAAAATTGTATCATGAATATAATCAGGCTTACATTTTTCCCTTTCTCACTAAAGGATAAAGTTAAAACTTGGGTACAAAATCTTAGGTCAGAATCTATTAGAACATGGGATGAAATGCAAGCACAATTTTTGAAAACTTCTTCCTACCCTATAGAACAAATTATTTCAAAAGACAAATCATCACCTTCACTAAAAAACCAGGAGAAACCCTCTACTAATGTTGTCATAGGTTTAAAGAACTACTTAACATTCGCCCACACCATGGTTTTGAAACATGAAGATTAGTGTCTTATTTTTATAAGAGATTAACATCCCAAGGTAGATAAGTCATTGAAATGATACGTAATGGTGAGTTTAGGGATAAAAGTCCTGAAGATGCATTAGATTATCTTGACAATATAGAAGAAAATGCACAACACTGGGATACAGTTGGTTCTTATGAGTCATCAAGTAAACCCCGGTCATCTCCATCTGGTGGAGGCATGTATAACCTTAGGGATTACCATGATTTTCAAGCCAAATTTGCATCCTTAGCTAGAAAAGTCGAAGCATTAGAGTCGAAAAAGAATGATCATGTAAAGTCTATTCAAAATATTATGTTATGTTTGCGATTCTACTGACCATTCTACACAGAACTGTCCAACCTTGCCAACTTTAAGAGAAAGTTTGCATGAACAAGTAAATGTTGTTGAAGATTTCAAAAGGCCAAGTCCTAATCCATACTCCCAAACTTACAACCCTGGTTGGAGAAACCACCTAAATGTTAATTGGAGAATGATAACCATGCACAACCTTCACAACCAATTCCTTCATGTCAAAATTTTCAAAACCCCCAGAATTACCTACCATATGTCCCACCACCAAGAAAAACTCTGGACGACCCATTACATTTGTTTATTAAAATAAAGAGTCGATTAATAACCAAACGATGTAAACCTTAACCAATTTGACAAAACCTATCTCCAAACTTACATCTGCTCTGACCATACATGAAAAGGAAAGTTTCCTGCCCAACCTGAACCAAACCACAAGAGTCAACAATATCCTCAAATGGAAAATTTAGGAAACCAAAATATGAGCCAAGTCAAATTAGTAATAACCCTTCATGGTGGTAAAGTTGTCAAAAAACATATCTGAAACCCTCGTGAAACTAATAAAGTTTCAATTTCAGAGAATAGGGAATAGTCTGTCAAACCTTTAAACCATAAAGAAATAACCAACTCTCCTCTTATACCCCCATTTCCTCAAGCACTAATCAAGCCAAAAAAATCAAACCACTGTCCAAAAATTTATGAAGTTTTTAAATAAGTAAAGGTCAACATTCCTCTGCTAAATGTCATTCAACAAGTGCCTTCTTATGCTAAATTTCTGAAAGATCTGTGCACAGTGAAAAGGAAACATAAGGTGAAAAAGAGAGCTTTTCTAGTAGAACAAGTAAGTTCCATTCTCTCAACCAATAGTACTTTGAAACACAAGGATCCTGGTTGTCCAACTATTTCTTACATTATTAGGGATCATAAATTGGACATGCTCTATTTGATCTTGGTGCCAGTGTTAATTTGTTTCTTTACTCAGTGCACCCACAACTCAATTTTGAAGAGTTAAAACCAACTTCTACCACTCTTTTACTTGCTGATAGGTCGATTAAAGTTCCAAAAGAAATAATTGAAGATGTATTAGTCTAAGTCGATAAATTCATATACCCTGTGGATTTTATTATTTTTGAAATGGAGCCAATTGCTAATGAATGCAAACAAATTCATGTTATATTGGTTCGACCATTTTTATCTACTACTAATGCTTTGATTAATTGCAGGAATAGAGTAATGAATTTATCTTTCAACAACATGACATTAGAACTCAATGTATTCAACCTGTGTAAATGACCTCAACACCAAGAAGATGACGATAATGAGAATGAGGAGATTGATAGCATCGAGCCAATCATTGAGGAACACATTCAGGATGAGAATTTTACACACTCTGTGGAAATTTGTTTTGCTGGTTCTTTTGAATCAAGTAAGGAATTAGATTGTGATACTGCTAACATATGTCCTATACTTGATTCTATGCAAGTACCTACAGGGGACGATGACCAATTGAACTTTGAAGATACAGTACAACCTGAAAAACCGAACGAAGAGGAAGCACCAGAACTCGAATTAAAGCCCTTACCGGAAAAATTGAAGTATACCTATCTTGGAAAGCAGCAGACATATCTGGTGATAATTTCTTCCCAACTCACGCATGATCAAGAAGGTAAGTTGCTGTCCCTACTAAAAATGTATAAAACTGCATTCGGTTAGACCTTAAAAGACATAAAAGAAATTAATCATTTAATTTGTACACATCGAATACATTTAGAAGAAAATGCCAAAACAACTCGTCAACCACAAAGAAGACTAAACTCTCTTATGAAAGAGTGGTAAAGAATGAGGTTCTTAAAATACTAGATGTAGGAATTATCCATCCTATCTCTGATAGTAAATGGGTAAGTCCAACACAAGTAGTACCAAAGAAATATGGAATAACCGTTGTAAAAAATGAAAAAGGTAAATCAATCCCAACACGAATTCCATCTAGTTGGCGCATGTGCATTGATTACATAAAATTAAACGATGCCATTAGAAAATATCATTTTCCCCTTCCATTCCTAGACCAAATTCTCGAAAGAGTAGCTAGACATCCCTATACTGCTTTCTTAATAGCTACTCTGGTTATTATCAAATCCTTATAGCCTTAGAAGACCAGGAAAAGACCACATTCACATGCCCATTTGGAACATTTTCATTTAGGTGAATGCCTTTTGGACTTTGTAATGCTCCTACAACATTTCAAATGTGCATGCTAAGCATTTTTAGTGACATGGTTGAAAATTGTCTAGAAGTTTTATGGATGATTTAACTGTAGTTGGTAATTTTTTTAACACATGTCTTCATAATCTAGAAAGAGTGTTAGAAAGGTGCAAAGAAAAAGAATTAGTTTTAAATTGGGAAAAATGTCATTTCATGACCACTTCTGGAATTGTCTTGGGCTATGTTGTGTCTTCAAAAAGAATTGAAGTTGACAAAGACAAAGTTGAAGCCATTTCAAAATTACCCTCACTAAAGACAATTAGAGAAGTTCGTTCCTTTTTAGGACATGCAGGATTTTATAGAAGGTTTATAAAAGACTTTAGTGTCATATCTAGACCATTTTGTAACCTCCTAATAAAAGACACACCTTTTGAATAGACTAAAGATTGTCAACAAGGTTTTTTTTTTTAAAAAACACTCTTTTAACATCAGCCCCAATAATCCAACCCCCTGATTGGTCTTTGCCTTTTGAGCTAATGTGTGATGCTAGTGATTATGTCGTTGGTGCTGTTCTTGGACAAAGAAAGGAATGTAAGCATTTGTCATCTATTATGTAAGTAAAACTTTGAATAGTGCTCAAATGAATTACACTACAATTGAGAAAGAGCTACTTGCTGTAATATTTGCATTGGATAAATTTTGTTCATATTTAATTGGTTCATCTACTATTGTTTATTCTTATCATGCTGCTGTGAGATATTTAATGTCAAAACAGGATGCCAAACCAAGGTTGATACGATGGTTTTACTACTTCAAGAATTTAACTTGACAATCAAGGATAAAAAAAAGGCACCGAAAATGTTGTCGCAGATCATCTTTCAAGACTTACAACTGAGTCTTCAATTGAAACAACACCCATCAATGATTCTTTCCCTAATGAATTTTTTTTTCTATAAACAAAATGCATTGGTATGCTAATGTTGTTAATTATCTTACAACAGGTGAAATTGATGAGAACCATCAAGGGAATATTATTAAAACTTTAAGTGATCCTTTGTACATTCATGGAGGCCCAATTACAAGAGTAAGAGCCAAAAAGATGCAAGCTGCTTTAAATGGATTAATTGAGAAAATATGGATTGAAAATGCAATTCAAGATGCAAGACATCATGAATTGGGCTTGAAGAGAAGACAAGGCATTGTGGGCATTATTCAAGATATTGTGCAGCCAAATACACAATTTGTATCAAATGCAGAAAGGTCAAATTCAGAATAAAAACTGTATTGATTGAGCCAGAAGTAACGTTCATGCTATATACCATTGGAAAGATAATTAAGTTAGCTTTCCAATACATTTTACAGAGATGGATTTGGAGTTCTCTAGAAGGAGTTATGACCAATTCATTACAGCTTGTTTAGACTTGGGATTTTCAACGACTCCTTTGTTTTTCAACTTCATTTGTATGTTTTGTTTCAAGTTTGTCAATGTGTAAGGTAAGTCTACCATCAATCATGGTGGGCTAACATTAAATTTGTCAATGATAACATTAATTATAGTAGGCTAGCATTAAGTTTGTCAAAGATAGCATTAATTATGGTGGGTTGGTGAAGACTTTTGAAACATCTTTTGACAAACCTACTTGGAGGGTTGTTCCAATGTTTCCATTTGTATTTTTAGGATCTTGGGTTTCTTTTAGCCTATTTAAATTCAGCAACCTTGCTATGTAATAATATTGGAGATTAATGTTATTTGAATTTGAAAAATTATTCTTTCTTTGGTTCTTTTGAGAACTAGTGAACTTATCAAGAATTTGCATTCTTGTGGCATTCTAAATTTAGACTTATCACTCACCTTCTTATCTATTTCTTGAGTGTGGCATCAATACCACTCTCTATACCTTTGGTTCATGTTTTCTTAAGCATTGGGTCAAGGTTTTGTTTGTCTTAAATCTGTTTAGAACTTTCTTGGGAAGTTGAAACTACAAATTAAGTGTGGGATTTGAAGTTTCATTGTGGGATTTGCATCAAAAATGCCATGTGACTGGAGTTCCCAAGATAAGAAAAAATTCTTAACATAAGTGAAAAGATTTTACTGGGATGATCCATACATGTTCAAATACTGTTTTGATCAAATTTTTCGAAGATGCATACCTGACGACGAGGTAAGTAAGATCATTCAATTTTGTCATTCTGAAGTATGCGATGACCATTTTTCTTAAAAAAAGACAGCTACAAAGATATTACAGTGTGGATTTTTTCTGCCTACATTATTTAAAGATTCACATGCCTTCTGCAAATTGTCTAAAAAGTTTCAAATGATAGGGTCTATTTTAAAGCGAAACATGATGCCTTTAAACCCCATCTTTGTCATTGAAATATTTGATTATTAGGGAATTAATTTTATGGGCTCTTTTCCATCATCATTTGGATTTTTATACAGTTTGGTTGTTATTGATTATGTTTCTAAATGGATCGATGCGATTCCTTGTTGACACAATGATCACAAGATTATGATTCGTTTTTTAAAAGAAAATCTGTTGAGCGGATTTGGAATACCTCAAGCCATTATCAATAATGGATGTAAGCATTTTTGTAACAAGTCATTTGAGTTTTTAATGAAGAAATATGGAATTACACATAAACTTGGTACCCCTTATCACCCTCAAACAAGTGATCAAGTTGAATTAGCAAATAGAAAGATAAAACAAATTTTAGAAAAGGCAATTAATTCAAACTGTAAAGATTGGTCTCTTCAACTAATTGATGCACTTTGGGCATATCGTACTGCTTTTAAAAAATCTTTAGGAATGTCACCCTATCAACTTGTTTATGGAAAATTTTACCACTTATCGGTTGAACTTAAACATAAATAATTTTAGGCCATTAAATCTTTTAATTCAAATCTTGATGATGCTGGTAATGTGCATAAATTATAATTGAATGAACTTAAGGTATTAAGGAATGATGCATATGAAAATTCTAAAATTATTAAGGCAAGAACTAAAGTTTTTTATGATAAAAGAATTTTTCAGAAAACATTTGAAATTGATAAAAAAGTGTTACTTTATAATTCTCGTCTCCATTTATTTTCAGGGAAGTTAAAGTCAAAGTAGAATGGTCTATTTATTGTAAAAAAATTATATCCTTACGGAGCCGTAGAAATTGAGAATCTAAAGGATGGTGTCACATTTAAAGTTAATGGTTAAAGATTGAAACCATATCTGGAATACCAAATACATGAAGCAGACACCGAAATTAATTTGAGTGACCTACCAAATCTTGATTAAGCCTTTTTATTTTAACTTTTTGTGAATTTGTTTTACTTTTACTTATCGTTTGAATTGTTTAATTTTCTTTTTTCTTTTCCCTATGTCTTGAATGAAGTGCATTATGTTATCTCTTGTTTAAATGTGTTGTTTGACAATTATACTTTAGCTCACCAAATTTTTATACTTGTCATGAGTACCTCCATGAGAAGTATCATTTTCAAACATCTTAAAGAACTTTCACATGTAAAATTTCACTTGAGGAAATTGCTCTAATTTTGTAAATCACATCCTATTTGGAATCTAGAACCACCAGAGTTAGTATCCCACGTTAAAGATCTAGAAAGACAACTCAAAAAAATAAAGGATGGTATTTATGAACTGCAATTGGAATTAGAGGTAAATTCAATAAAAGAACGAAGGTGAGTTATATTCCTTGTGCATTCTTTTTATTTTGTTGTTCTTCTTCACTTTTAATTTGATTTTGCAGATTTGATTCATTTTGTTTTAATTCACTCTCCCGTATAAATGGCAGATAACGGTATTCTGTGACATTTTAAGTCGGTATTCTCAGTTTCCCACAATAACTGAAACCTCAAAGTCAAGCATGGAAGAAATACAACGAAAATTGCATCAACATTTTCCTTCTCTCCCTCAAAATGCTCTTAAGAATATTTACAAAACTCGTTGTGAACGACTGGATTTGTTAATGATCAATGGGATTCCTGCTGACATTCGTTGGTTAATTAAAGTAAATGTCCGACTGGCAGGTGAGTCTTCTTATCCATTTGTTTCCTACATTCCTAGTTTTGGTAAAAGTACATTTGCTAAGAAAAGAAGAGCTAAGCGACTTGACTCTAAATGTCCTAACTGTGTAAGACGTGCTTGAAACAAACCAAGCTGTAAAACTTTAGGAATGGTTTCTATAAATCGTGAAGATAAAATCAAATTCGTTAAGGATGACATGAGTGAAAAATCGTAGGATGATATCTTACGATCTCTTGAGAGGCATCCGAGCAAATATGTTCAACGTAAAATTCATAATTTATGGAAGTTGTTCTAAAAGGAAAGTACACAGTTTAGTCTTGGGAATCTTACTTTAAAAGACCTTGTTTGCCAATTTATAGGAAAACTGAATGGGAAACCTATCATCGACCCATAGAGGCCGTTTAAACCGTTACTGGACTTAAAACCAGAGAAAGATATGAGCTACAATCACAACTACTAGTAAATATTCCTTTATTTTATCTCTTACATTATCATTAATATTATTTGTGTGTGATTTTATATTTAATCACTGTTTACTTTTTCTTTTCACTATTTTACTTTAATTATTTAGGTAAAAGCTTCACGCGTCATTTGACAAATACACCACCCTATTTACAGATGTATATCATTGTGTCCATCACCAAGATCCTTAAATAGGAGACCCTTTTCAAGCACTCACAAATTGTTTCTTTTTCGAATTGTTCTAATGGCGTACTTTCTGGATTTATGTGCTTTCTGGATTTCACTATGGAAAGTATAATGAGTTCGTTCAAGCAGCCATAAATCTTGGTCGTACTATAGCAGAGAGAAAACTATACCTTGTATATGGAAGAGGTGACTGAGGGTTATCAAAGCTTGTCTTTGAAGCTGCTTTCGTTTGAGGAAGCCAAGTGTTAGGCATTATTCCAAAAGCCTTAAAACATTTAGGATATCTATCAAACCCACCAACTGTATAAGAGTTAGTTGTCTCAGATATGCAAGAAATAATATCTGAAATGTTAAATCATGCTAACGCTTTCATTTTCTTGCCAGGAGATCTTGCAACTTTAGAGGTGCTAATTACATTTGCTTCTTGGGCCCATTTGAATATCCATAAAAAAACCCATCGTTTGTTAAATGTTAATAACTTTTATGATGGCTTAAAAGCATTTCTTAATCATGCAATTAAAAATTATTTCATTTCACCCTCAGCGAAAAACTCTTTATTTGTGCTTCTACTGCTAACGAGTTACTTGATTTTTTGCAAGCTTACAAATCATAGCCAGATCCCATGATTTTGGCATTGGATTGGGCAACTGATGATGATGGCAGTAACCCTCATAAAAAGTGTAAATTACATTTAACTCTCTATTTATAAATATTTTCCAACAGTGACCAAGTGATGTCTTCTAAACTCTACTCCTTTATTCTAAGACATTGATGACAATGTCTCCTTCAACTTGAGGGAAGGGAATAGTTGACAATTGTGGAATATCTCAGTCCTGATGATGTTTTTACTAATTTTTGTTGTAAAGACTAATTTTGGATAAAAAATTGAGTCGAAAATGGCAGAATATAGAATGAAGTGTCTCTAGAAATGCATCTTCTTAATTTTAGTGTTTTGTTTCTAAAAAAAAGTGTCAAAAAATTTTTTTTCTAATTTTTTTCTTTCTTTTTATCTTTTTCTCTTAATCATCACTCTTAAGTTTCTGCAATCAGTCCCAATTTATTTGTGTTTTCTTTAACTAAAAAAAATATTTTTTTCGGTGTGATCTTTTAATATTAGATAACATAATAATTTTCAAATTTTGGTATTTGTATTATCTTTTCCCTTAAGTTATGTTACACTATGTTTTTCCCTTTACATGTTGAAACGTAAATTGACAAATTTGATGAGTGAAATTGATAAAGTCATTTGGAGGAATGTACATGTTATGAAAAATCCAAGCGAGTTTCTAAGCCTATTATCCTTGGAGAGTAACCTTATTTTCCTATACAGTTTCACAATTTATTGTACAAGATCTCTATATTTTCTATTAAAGAAAACTTTTTCCTTGATAACCTATCATCTTGTCCCACTCCAATGACTTATATTTTATTTTTTCCACCACTCAATTATGTTTGAAAATAGGGATGATTATGTATTCCTGATAATGGTACTATGAAAAAAAACAAACAAACAAAGATATGTATATATAAATAAATAAATAAATAAATGAAAAAAAGAAAAAAAATCCAAGCAAAAAGAAAGGCACTTTCTAATCTCCAAAAAGTCCTTTATTTTTAAAGTATATATTTTTGTTTTTCCTATTACCCCTTTTTTGTTAGCCATGACCCTAGCGTACGTTACGTCCTAATAAAAGTCCTTCTCGATTTTAAGGAACTATAGTCTGAAGTAAAACATGGCGATATGGACTAAAAATGTGGTGATACATAAAAATAAAAATAAATTAGTTTAGCTAATAATTCCCCTAAGTTGAGATCATTTTATTTCTAAGTTGTTGGTGTTATTCTTTCATCTTGGTGAGAGTGTGTGACATTATTTTACTATTTTCTCAATCTACCACTTTATAGAGTGACAGTTTTTCTGGGGTATACTTTCTTTTGAGAGAGTCATTGTTAACGATGAGGTTTCAGAGTTTGACGTATTATTCTTAAAAGTTGCTTGATTAATGTAGCTCTGATAATTAATTATTTTACATGATTTTACTTAACTGATTTATGTGGGTGTGATTTTTTTTAGGCTGAAGAAAATACTGATACTTTTATTTGATTGTTGTCACTAATCCAATGAAAGAAGTAAACACAATTTTTTAAAAAAAATTATTTTCAATTTGGTTTTGAAATTTCTCTAAATTTTTATCGCTTAAATTGTTAGGGCCTAGCAATAAGCTGGTTGGAGGGTGTGATTGACACTAAAAAATGTACATTTAATAAAGATAAAATTATTAGTTTTTCACTTATTGTATCGATTAATGTGCTCTTTATTTCTAAATTATCTTAATACTCCCCAAATATATTTCTATTTTAAATTAATTCATAATATGTTAATTTTTATCTTGTAAATATTTTTCAAGAATAAAGATAGAATTGGAATTGAAAGCGAGAACAAAGAAAGACTGTTGGAGCAATTTGGAATGCATCATTAAAGAGATGTAATAATTAATACTAAATAAAAAAGACAAAATGATAGGCAATCATGTTGGTGATGGTCAGGAGGCCATCACGCCTCATGACCATCACACCTTTCAATATGTATATATAATAAAATAAAATAAAAGAAGATGCTTCCCTTGCCTATAAAAGGCAAGGGGATGCAAGCGGGAGAGGGGGAGTTGAGCCGAGCTGAGAGAGAGAGAGTGATAGCCAAGAGTGCAGTTAAATAATTTCTTTCTTTCTTTTATTTTCTTGTTTCTGTCTGTATTAATTTTCCTTATAACATATTTTAAAAGTTTATCAAATAAAAAGAGTGTTATGCTTTCTTTCAAAATGAGTGGCTAATTTTACTAACCTGAGGTGAAGGGTGAAGTTCAAAATTTCAAACTATTAAATTTATTACTTTTTCTCAAAGTGAGTTTTTAAGTTTATTTTGTTCTTTTCTGGTTATTTTCATGTCATGTTAATTTATAAATTCTCTTAGATCTATATGATATTTTGACATATTGTCAACACATTAATACAGTTGTGGCACATTAGATACTTTATTCTATATTTATCCACATAGAATTAAGTAATATAAAAATTAACTGGTAAAAGTGAGGCAAAATATAAAAATGAGATAATATTAAAATTATAGTTTGAATAACTGAGAGTGGATCCCATAACCTTAGCATATTTTTAAATTGTTTTCTAGTGATTTCTTTTCGCACATTTAATTTTCTTTGTTTTAGATTGACTAATTGATTTTAAATTTCCTGTGGTTCAACCCCGAACTCACCGGGTTATAGTATAATTAGATACTCTTATACTTGGGAGTAATATAATTTTGAGTCATGTCTATTTGCCTTTGAATTATTAAGTTAAATGCTTCGAGTGTCATTTGACAAACACATCACCCCATTCAAGATGTATATCATTGTGTCCGTCACCAAGATGCTTAAATAGGAGCTCCTTTTCAAGCACTCACAAATTGTTTCTTTTTAGAATTGTTCTGGGTGCAGTTCAAGAATTTCTTTCTTTCTTTCTTTTCTTTTCTTGTTTCCGTCTATACTAATTTTCCTTTTAACATATTTCAAAAGTTTATCAAATAAAAAGAGTGTTGTGTTTTCTTTCAAAATAAGTGGCTAATTTTACTAACATAAGTGATGAGTGAAGTTCAAAGTTTCAAATTATTAAATTTATTACTTTCTCAAAGTGAGTTTTTAAGTTTATTTTATTCTTTTCTGATTATTTTCATGTCATGTTAATTTATAAATTTTCTTGAATCTATATGGTATTTTGACATAATGTCAACACATTAATACAGTTGTGGCACTTTCCATCTTTATCCACACACATAGAATTAAATGATATAAAAATTAACTGGTAAAAGTTAAGCAAAATATAAAAATGAGAGAGTATTAAAATTATAGTTTGAATAACTGAAGTGGATTCCGTAATCTTAGCATATTTTTAAATTGTTTTCCTAACCATCACCAACATGATTGCCTATCATTTTGTCTTTTTTTCTATTTTCTTTTTTATTTTTTGATTTTATTATTATGTATTACATATCCTTAATGATGCATTCCAAATTGCTCCAGCAGTTTTTCTTTGTTCTCGTTTTCAATTCCGATTCCATCTTTATTACTGAAAAATATTTACAAGATAAAAATTAGTATATTATGAATTAATTTAACATAGAAATATATTTGGGGAGTATTAAGATAATTTAAAAATAAAGAGCGCATTAATCGACACAATAAGTGAAAAACTAATAATTTTATCCTTATTAAATGTACACTATTTAGTGTCAATCAATTGACAATGCTATTAGGATTGAATTTTGTGGAAATATATGGGTGGTGCTAAAGAAAAGCAATTAGATGAAGTTCCTTCTTCAAGGAGTAACTAAAGAGGGGTTATATCATTTGCAAATAAAGTCAAGTGATAGTATCATGTTTGCATTGGTTTTGGATCTAAATAATAATATGTCTAATGTAGAGTCAATAGTGTCTTGACTTAATATAGAAGAGTCAAATAAATTGTAATCTTATAGCTGAAAAAGAAATTAAGTGTTTGGTATAATAGGTTTGCTCTTCCAAATGCCATAGCTCTAAGAAAAACTCTTTCAAATTGTAATCTTTTCAGTTTTGTTAAAATTTCAGTTCTTGAATTTTGTAGAGCATGTCAATTTGGAAAAATAAATAAATTATATCTCAATTTTACCAATACCAAATTGCAGCACCCATTGAAGTAATATCTATGGTGCCTACACCATAACTTTTAAATCATGGTCATGGATGCCGTGTAGTTTTCATAGATGACTACAGCAAATTCAACTACATATATCCTCTTATACCTAAGTTTAAAACTATTACAACATTAATAAACTTTAATGAAAAAGTATAACACTCCTTCAATACCAAAATCACAGAGTTCCAATGTGATATTGGTAAGGTAAATAAACTTGTAGAAAATTCATTAAAAAGAGTAGGAATTAAAATAAGATACTCTTGTCCATATGTGTTGTGCAAATTTTAATATACTCGCAAGCGCACGAATCTATTGTAGTATAAATCAATGGTGACGAGTGTCGATCCCACGAGGAGGTGGATTTTAATTGTGTGTAGAATTAATTTTGTAAATGGGTGATTGGATTTGTGGTGGAAATAATTTGGAATATGCTAAATCTTAAATTGAATTGGCGAGAATAAATTCTAAAATTGGAATTGAAATGACGAGAATAAATTGAAGAGAAATCTATTGAAATGACATACTTGGGTATCTGGATCCGTATCAACATGCACCATGGGCTAAATATTCCTTATTAATACCAATTAAATCATGAGGGGGGAATCCACACCTCATGAACAACGCTCTAATCAATATGGTGCTAAGTGCTTATCATGCCAAATAATAATAACCTTGTACTAGAGGGCCGGTGAAACCAAGGCGGTACTAGACAAGATTAGTATTATTTGTCGACGAGAAGTTAAAACATCCACAAAAACTAGAGGGGAAGAGAAAATAAATTTATCAAATAAAGCCTATGACACATGTTGAAACTTCACCTTCAACCCAAGCTTCAAAGGAAATTAGCTACTCATAATTGAACTAGGGGCAAAATGGGAATTTATTAAAATACGAAGAAAATACAAGATGGAGAAGGAATTATAGAAAATGGATCCCAAAAATGGATTCAGAGATATCAAATTAGGGGGGAGGCCCACTTTTTATAGATATATGGAGTAAATCATGGCCATCGGATTAAAAACAGTTTGGACGCTCAGGATTGCGCCACGTCATCAGTCAACAGTACGCGGTTTGACCACGCTGATGAACAGTAATAGTTTGACCCGGGTTGAACAGTAACGCGGTTTAGTTGAAAATAATCCTGTGTGATGCATGCACCGTACGCGAGATTTTTCGTCCACTGGTATGCTGCCACGTCACCATCAACAGTACATAAGAATTTTAGTCCAACAGGATCGTGACACCTCATCAGTCAATGCCACATCATCGGTCAATGCCACGTCATTGATCCGTCTATGTGAACAGTGTCATGAACAGTAACGTAAACAATGCCGTACGCGTGAATAGTACCATACATGTGAATAGTGCCATTTTTCCTTGTATGCCCCTCCTAAGGTTTTCGACCGTCCTGAGTTCAAAAGTAATGTCTGTTTTGCCATCTGACTTCTCCTTTATTGTTAAATGACTATAATGCCCCTAAAATATAAAAATTACTTAATTAAAATAAAACACACGTAATTAAATCACAAGAAGGTTAAATACATAAAAGTAAGGGTTGTTAATAAGACTTGAAATGTAAAATGACGGTTTTCACCTTTATAAATATGCATTTTCTAACACTCAACACACCCCCCCAACCAGTTTATTGCTAGTCCCTAGCAAATAAAGCGAAAAAAAAATTCAAATTCAAAATAATTTTTTTTTTGAAACACTCGTGTTTATTCAATCAGATTAATGATAGCAATCAAATAAAAGTATAAGCATTAGGTACAGTCTAAAGAAACATCACACCCACATTAACCATCCACATGAATCAGCCCTGTAGACTTTGTTATAGCTATTTTCAAGAATGACATGTCAAACCCTAAATTCTCACTGGAAGTAATGACACTCTCACAAAGAAATTAAACCCAATTAAAATAGTCACTGCAATGAATGGTACTTGAGAGAGAAAATAATAAAGAAGTGATATCACATACTCTCACCAAGATGAAAGAAATATGCCCTCAGCTTAGAAATAATACGATCTCAAGTTAAACAAAAATGATAGTTAACCCAATTTATTTATCTTTTTTTTTATGCACCACTACATCTTTTTAGCTCATATAACTAGCTTCTACTTCAGACTATAGTTCCCTAAAATTAAGAAGGACTTTTATTAGGACGTAACGTAGGCGAAGGACATGGCTAACAAGGAAGGGGAATAAGGAAAACAAAGTGTATGTTTGAGAAAAAATACAGAGATTTTTTTTTTGTTTGAAGTTGCAAGGTGGATTTCACCTATTATTGTTATTATTATTATTTTTGAAACAATAACTTTTATTTTTTGTTTTTTTTTTTGCCATAACTTCACTGAACAAAATAATTATTTATATTTTCTCAAACATAAATATGTGATGGAACTTATAAGATATCGGGTAATAATCCAAATTGGAGTGGGTCAAGATGATAAGTTGACAAAAAAATTTTTTTTTTTTAAAAAGCTCAAAAGGGTTAACTATGGATATATTACAAAAGGGATGGCTAGAAAGGTTCAAACGGGACAAAGATGGCCTTTCCATCGTTTTTTAGGGATCTAAATAACCGTCCATATCTACCAGTTAGATGGGCCTCCAAATAATGTAGCAACACACATTTTTTTTATTTTTTATTTTTTTATTTTTTTAAGGGTTAACTTAAAAGAAATCTAGAGATCGTGTATAAAATAATAAACTGCTAAGTTGTATGAAGAATGGGCAAAAGGGTTACTCTCCAAGAAAAATAATAGGCTCAAAAACTCACTTGGTACTTATTATGACATGTTCATTCCTTCAAGCAACTCATATTTGTCTCTGACATCAACATGTAAAGTAGCAAATATGACGTAACATCACTTAAGACCAAAGATAATACAAATACTAAAATTTGAAATTCATCATGTCATCCAAAGTTAAAACAAATCACACACATTTTTTTTTAAACAACATTCTACCCCCCAACCTATTCTAAACATGAAAGGAAAATATGCATGCAGAAATCTGAAAATGATGCAGAAAAACTAATTAGAAAATTTACCCTTAAAATGATAGAAAAAAAATTTTTTTTTTAACTAAGAAGATGCGTTTCTAGAGGCACTAAAGAAAAAATGTATATTTATAAAGGAGAAATTAAAAAGAAGAAGAAAAATTAACATCAAAACTTAATAAAGAAAAAGAAAATGTCTGAATTTTTTTTTCAAACAATGAAGATGCGTTTCTAGAGGCACTACACTCCATATTCAGCCATCTTCAACACAAAACGTTAGCAACAATTAGTTTCTATAACAAAAAATTAGTAAAAACTTAACCAAAATTCCACAATTGTCGACTATTCCCTCCCCCCAAACCAGAATGAAACATTGTCCTCAATATTTTAAAGGAAAGAAGTAGAGTTTAGAAAACATCACCTGGGTGGTGCAATAGAAGAAAATATTTACAGGCGAAGAGTTAAATCTAATTTATACTTCTCACTGCCGCTACTGTTACAATCATTATTTGGACGCTCCAACACAAAGGTCCATGGGTCCGGCTCTGGTTTATAAGCTTGTAACAGATCAAGTAGCTCATTAGCAGTGTGAGCACAAATAAAAAGTTTTTTCGCATGGGAAGGAATGAAGTAGTTTTTTATTGCATGGTTAAGAAATGCGATAAAGCCATCATAAAAGTTATTGACATTTAACAAACCGATGGGTTTCTGGTGAATGTGCAGATGGGCCCAAGATGCTAGTGTGATAAGTGCCTCTAGTGTTGCAAGATCTCCTGGAAGGAAAATAAAAGCATCAGCATGATTAAACATTTCAGTTATTCTTTCTTGCATACCTGAGATGACTAACTCTTCTCCAGTTGAGAAGTCAGACGAACTACCCAATGGTTTTAGGTCTCTTGGGATGATGCCTAACACTTGACTTCCTCTAATAAAAGTTGCTTCTGAGACCATTTTTGATAACCCTCGGTTACCTCCTCCATACACCAAGTGTAATTTTCTCGCTGCTATACTTCGACCAAGATCTATGGCTGCCTCTACGAACTCTTTATGTTTGTCATAGGTAAATCCAGAAAGCACACAAATATTCTTGAATTGTCTATTGGGAGTAGCTGTCATTGTGATACTTCGCAAAAATAATTTGTGAGTGCTTGACAAAAAAAATCACATTTAAAAGTCTTGGTGACAGTGGGTCACAGTTGTGTATGAGGTAACATGTCAGTGTCAAATAACGCGTAAAGCACGTGGCTCGTGAGTCAAAAAGGAAACAGTAAAAATGAAAAAGCAAACAGTAACAAAATTATTAAAGACAATAAAGCAAACAGTAAAACAATATTAAAATAAAATAACAGTAAAGTAAAAGGATATGTACGGGTAGTTGCGACTGTGGCTCACATCTTCCTCTGGTTTTACGTCCAGAAACGGTTTGAATGCCCTTTATGGGTCGAGGATAGGCTTCCTATCCAATTTTCTTATAAACTAGCAAACATGGTCGTTTATAGTCAGATTCCCAAGACTATATCGTGCATGCTCTTTCTGGAATAATGGCCATAACTAGAGAATCGCTCCTTGCACATATCCACTGGGATGCGTTTCAAGAGACAAAAGGATATCATCCAATGACTCCTTATTCAAGCCATCCCTAATGAATTGAATCTTATCTTCCCTATTATCAGACACCATTCCTAAAGAACATGGGTTTTTATTACAACTCATTCTAGCACACTTATGACAAGCAACATAAATTCTTTGAGCTCGTCGTTTTCTTGCATAATTTCCTTTACCACAACCAGGCATGTATGCAATAAATTTTGGAGGTAACTCACATGCCGATCGTACTTTAGCCTTGATTAACCAACGGATATCAGCAGGTATGTTATTCTTCATAAGTAGTCACATGCGTTCGGATCGAGCTTTGTAGATCGTAAGGATGGCATTCTGCGGAAGTGAAGGGAATCGCTTGTGAAACTTCATCAAGTCTTAATGACCAATCTTTCCAGTCTGGCATCACCATTTTTTCTAATATGTGCTTTATTTCTCGATTGGAGATCTCAACTTGGCCACTGGTTTGCGGATGATACGGGGTCGCCACTTTGTGAGTGATTGAATACTTTGTCAAAAGAGTTTTGAATGCTTTGTTACAAAAGTGGGCACCACCATCACTGATTATCGCTCGAGGGAATGCAAAACGTGAAACAATGTTACTTTTCAAAAATCCTATCACCACTTTCTGATCATTGGTTCTGCATGGAATTGCTTCTACCCATTTTGATACGTAGTCAACAGCAACCAATATGTATTGATGGCCAAAATAATGGGGAAAGAGTCCCATGAAGTCAATACCCCATACGTCAAAAATCTCAACCACTAAAATTGGATTTAATGGCATCATGTTCCTTCGTGTAATGCTCCCCATTCGTTGACACCTATCACATGAAGAACAGAAAGTGTAAGCGTCTCGAAATATAGTTGGCCAATAGAAACCACATTGTAAAACTTTAGTTGCTGTTTTCTTAGCACTGAAATGGCCTCCACAAGCTTGTTCATGGCAGAATGAAAGGATATTCTGAATTTCACTTTCTAGAACACATCGTCTAACAATTTGATCTGCACAATACTTGAACAAATACGGGTCATCCTAAAAAAAATTCTTTATTTCTCCAAAGAATTTAGCCTTGTCTTGCTTGGTCCAATGCTCTGGAAGTTTACCTGTAACAAGATAATTAACTATATCAGCATACCAAGGTAATACTTCCACACTCATTAATTGTTCATTTGGAAATAACTCATTCAATATTAATAGCTCTGTAATTGTGTCAAAATATAGACGAGTGAGATGGTCCGCCACAACATTTTCTGTCCCTTTCTTATCTTTGAATTCCAAGTCAAATTCCTGCAAAAGTAACACCCAACGAATTAGTTTAGCTTTTGCATCTTTCTTTGTGAGAAGATATTTAAGGACAGAATGATCTATGAATATAATTATTTTACAACCAATGAGATAAGATCGAAATTTCTCTAATGCAAACACTACTGCTAGCATTTCTTTTTCAGTAGTTGAATAGTTCACCTGTGCATCATTCAATGTCATACTAGCATGGTAAATAACATAGGGAATTCGATCAACTCTTTGTCCTAATACTGCTCCTACTGCATAATCAGATGCATCACACATGAGCTCAAATGGTAAGCTCCAGTTTGGGGGCTGAATGATGGGTGATGTAGTCAACAACTGCTTTAACTTTTCAAATGCCACAAGACATGAATCATTAAAGACAAAAGGTACATCCTTAGCAAGTAGATTGCATAAGGGTCTAGAAACTTTGCTAAAATCTTTAATGAAACGTCTATAGAAACCAGCATGCCTAAGGAAAGATCTTACTTCTCTGACTGTTTTAGGTGGAGGAAGATTAGAAATGAGATCCACCTTGGCTTTGTCAACCTCAATACCTTTGCTCGAAATGATGTGACCGAGAACAATACCTTGTTTTACCATAAAATGGCACTTCTCCCAATTTAAGACTAAGTTCTTCTCGATACATCTCTGCAGAACTAGTGTTAGATGATGTAAACATTAATCAAACGAGTCACCAAAGACAGAAAAATCATCCATAAATACTTTAAGGAAACGTTCAACCATATCAGAAAACATGCTCAACATGCATCGTTGAAATGTAGCAGGTGCATTACATAATCCAAATAGCATTCTCCTATATGCAAAAGTGCCAAAATGGCAAGTGAAAGTGGTTTTCTCTTGATCTTTTGGTGCTATGGGAATCTAATTATATCCTGAGTAGCCATCTAGAAAGCAATAAAATTCATGGCCTGCTAATCTATCAAGCATTTGATCAATAAATGGTAAAGGAAAATGGTCGTTACGTGTGACAGAATTTAATTTTCTATAATCAATGCATACAGGCCATCCTGTAGTTACTCTAGTTGGTATCAATTCATTATCAGCATTGGTAACTACTGTGACTCCTGACTTTTTAGGGACAACTTGTACAGGACTGGCCCATGAACTATCAAAAATGGGGTAAATGATACATGCGTCTAAAAGCTTAAGGACTTCAGTTCTAACAACTTCTTTCATGTTAAGATTTAATCGACGTTGCATTTCCCTAGTAGATTTAGCATTTTCATCAAGGTGAATGTAATGCATGCAGTCTACTGGGTTTATACATTTTATGTCTGCTATGGTACATCCTAATGCTCATTTATGCTCTTTTAAAACATCCAACAACTTACCTTTTTGTTCGATGTTGAGTGTTAGAAAATGTTTATTTATAAAGGAGAAAATCATCATTTTACATTTCAAGTCTTACTAACAACCCTTACTTTTATGCATTTAACCTTTTTGTAATTTAATTACGTGTGTTTTATTTTAATTAAGTATTTTATGTATTTTAGGGGCATTATAGTCATTCCACAATAAAGGAGAGATCAGACGGCGAAACGGACATCACTTTTGAACTCAAGACGATCGAAAACCTTAAGAGGAGCATAAAAGGAAAAATGGCACTATTTACATGTACGGTACTATTCATATGTACGGTACTATTTATATATACGGTACTGTCTACGTTACTGTTCACGACACTGTTCACATAGACGGATCGATGACGTGGCATTGACCGATGATGTGGCATTGACTGATGAGGTGTCACAATCCTGTTGGACTAAAACTCTTATGTACTGTTGATGGCGACGTGGCAACATATCAGTGGACGAAAAATCTCGCGTACGGTGCATGCATCACACAGGACTATTTTCAACCAAACCGCGTCATTGTTCACCCGGGTCAAACCGCGTACTGTTGACTGATGACGTGGCGCAATCCTGCGCGTCCAAACTATTTTTAATTCGATGGCCATGATTTACTCCATGTATCTATAAAAAGGGGACCTCCCCCCCCTAATTTGATATCTCTGAATCCATTTTCAGGATCCATTTTCTGTAATTCTTTCTCTATCTTGTATTTTCTTCGTATTTTAATAAATTTCCATTTTGCCCCTAGTTCAATTATGAGTGGCTAATTTCCTTTCAAGCTCGGGTTGAAGGTGAAGTCTCAACATGTGTCATGGGTTTTATTTGGTAAATTTATTTTCTCTTCCCCTCTAGTTTTTGTGGATGTTTTGACTTCTCGTCGACAAATAATTCTAATCTTGTCTAGTACCGCCTTGGTTTCACCGGCCCTCTAATACAAGGTTATTATTATTTGGCACGATAAACCCTTAGCACCATATTTATTAGAGCATGGTTCATGAGGTGTGGATTCCCCCCTCATGATTTAATTGGCATTAATACGGATTATTTAACCCATGATGCATGTTGATACGGATTCAGATACCCAAGTATGCCATTTCAATAGAATTCTCTCCAATTTATTCTCGTCATTTTAATTCCAATTTAAAATTTATTCTCGCCATTTTAATTTAAGTTTTAGCATATTCCAAATCATTTCCACCACAAATCCAATCACCCATTTACAAAATTAATTCTACACACAATTGAAATCCACCTCCTCTTGGGATCGACACTCGTTACCATTGATCTATACTACAATAGATTTGTGCGCTTGCGAGTACATTAAAATTTGCACAACATTCGTCATTGAGGGATGATGAGATGATTACCGGTAGAGTACTTTCTTCCCCCAAAAACGCATATTCCAATGTGTTGGGCAATGGTTTAAGCTCGAGTTTCGGTGGTGATTCTGATGATGGGATGAGTTTCTTCTCTGATGGTGCTAGTTGTTCAACTCTTGACTTCCATTTATTAGTGTCCATAGATGGTGCTGAGTCAAGTAGAGCGTTGACTTCATTGACTGATCTGTTAATATCAAAATCAAAACCAAAGTGAGTTAAGCATGTCTGTAAAGGATCATCACTAAGGTTTGAAAGAAAAGTATTATCAATTATTGTTTCTATTAAATCTACATTAACAATTTCATCATCTGCATTGTGAGGTTGTTTGGCAATATTGAAGATGTTCAGCTCCATAGTCATGTTGCCGAATGACAACTGTATATTTCCAGTCCTGCATTGAATGTGAGCATCCGCAGTTATCAAGAAAGGTTGGCCTAGAATAATGGGGATGTGCTTCCTCGAATCCTATATAGGTTGAGTGTCAATTACAATGAAATCAACAGGAAAATAAAACTTGTCTACCTAGATAAGCACGTCCTCCACAATACCACGAGGTATTTTCGTGGACCGATCTGCAAGTTATAACACCACTGAAGTTAGGTGTAATTTTCCCAGTCCAAGTTTCACAAATACTGAATAAGGCAACAAATTTACACTAGCTCCTAAATCCAACAAAGCATTCTCAATTGTGTGGTTCCCTATACTACATGAGATAGTGGGGGATCCTGGATCTTTGCATTTTAGAGAAATTTTATGTTGGAGTATAGAACTAACGTTTTCGGTTAAAAATGTCTTCTTTTGAACATGTATATTTCTCTTTTTAGTACAAAGGTCTTTAAGAAACTTGGCATAAGATGGAACTTGTTTAATAGCATCAAGTAAAGGGATGTTAACACTTACCTGTTTGAAGATTTCAAGAATCTGACCTATGGATTTTCCCTTCTTGCCTTTAGCTAACCTCCGAGGAAATGGAGCTTTCGGAACGTATTCTCGTGGTTTGGTTTCTTCTTTCTCCTCCGGTGATGAGTCATCAACATTCACAGGTACAATTTGATTTTCTTTTATCACCGACATCTCCACTTTGTTGTCGACTTCTTTTCTTTTTCGCAAGGTCATGACTGCTTTGACTTCTCCATACTGGTGTGGTGAACTGGTACTTGCTTTATGTACTCCTTTAGGATTAGGCACTGGTTGACTTGGAAACTTGCCTTTCTCAATAGTCATTGCCAAGGTCTGAACTGAAGAAGCAAGTTGTCCCACCATCTTCTCGAGGCTTGAAACTGATTGGGCTTGTGAATTGAAGCCTGCTCTCAACTCATTTCGTAGTCCATCAATGGTGCGGTTCTGTTGCTCAATCGTAGAGTGAGTAACATTCTTGAGATTCTAGAATGAATCCTCCCATGGTCTAGGTTGAGAGTAGTTCTGGTTCTAATTGTATGGTCTAAATGGGGGCTGAGAGGCTTGAGGAACTTGAGGAATTGGTTGCATTGGTGGAGCTGGAGCTACTGGTCCATTCTGTTGGAATCCTTGAGACCATGAAAACTTGGGGTAGTCTCCCCATCTAGGGTTATATGTGTTGGAGTATGGGTTGTAATTTGATGGCTTTCTCATTACACCTATGACATTGGCTTAATCTGAGTATGAGTCATGGTCATGTGGTTCTGTTGGTTTAACAGTCGATAACGATGCTATTTGTCGAGCAAGACCTTCAACCATCTCCTTAACTTCTTTGATTCCCGAAGTTGACTCGCCAATTTGAACCTCATTTACTCCCTTAATTCTTCTAGTATTTCTGAATGATCGACTCCGTTGTTGGGAATTATCTGCTTGTCGCTGGAAGAATTGCCAAATCTCTGATGCACTTTTTGACATTAGCTCTCCTCCACTTGTTGCCATTAGCCATTCTTGCACATTTGGTAGTTATCCCTCCAAAAAGTATTGGCATTAGTGCCATTTCTCATACCCATGATGTAAACACTTCAAGAGTAGCCCATTGAATCTCTCCCATGTTTCAAAAAATTGCTCATCCTCTCTCTCGGTAAACTCCGAGATTTCCCTGCGAATAGCATTGGTTTTATACACTGGGAAATATTTATTTAAAAATTTCGTTACCATTTGTTCCCATGATGAGATGTTATTAGCAGGCAAAGTATTTAACCATGAACGAGCTCTATCTTTTAAAGAAAATGGGAATAATCTGAGTTTAACATCATCATCTGAAAAAATTTCATATTTAAATGTTTGACAAATAGCATGAAAATCATTCAGATGATTATATAGATCCTCATTTTCTAGGCCATAAAATATGGGGAGACAATTTAGCACACTAGGTTTTAATTCAAAACTCCTAGCAGCTACATTTGGGTATCTTATGCACGATGTGCTCAAATTAGCTAAGGGACTGAAGTAGTCCTTAAATGGCCTCTCTTGTGGTGCTTGTAAATCCATTCTAAATTTATTTTTAATGTTCTTTTGTGTGCGAAGTGTTTTTTCTAATTCAAGGTCTATAGGTTCAAGATTAGGTAATAATGACCTACGACCATGCATGCAAAATAAATAAAATAAACATAAAGATGAGAACAAAACAAATAAAAATAAAGAAGAGGGAGAAATTACGATACTAACCTTATTGCATTATTACAACCTTTCTATAAAAATACACAAAAACAAATGCGTGAAATAAATTAACTAAAAATTAAATTAATAAAAAAAATTACAAAGAAAAATAAATTGAAAATTAAATTACAGAAATTTAAAGAAGATAGAAAATAAATAAATAAAAATTCTTAGCTCAAAATGTAAATTCACTATTTTTTTTCTTTTTTTTAATAATAAAAAAATTACAAGAAAATAATTAAAAGAAATTATTCACAAAAATTAATTCTATGAATTAAAATTACTTACCTCCCCGGCAACGGCGCCAAAAACTTGTTGTGCAAATTTTAATGTACTCGCAAGCGCACAAATCTATTGTAGTATAGATTAATGGTGACGAGTGTCGATCCCACGAGGAGGTGGATTTTAATTTTGTGTAGAATTAATTTTGTAAATGGGTGATTGGATTTGTGGTGGAAATGATTTGGAATATGCTAAATTTTAAATTGAATTGGCGAGAATAAATTCTAAAATTGGAATTGAAATGACGAGAATAAATTGAAGAGAAATCTATTGAAATGACGAGAATAAATTGAAGAGAAATCTATTGAAATGACGTACTTGGGTATCTGGATCCGTATCAACATGCACCATGAGCTAAATATTCCTTATTAATACCAATTAAATCAAGAGGGGGGAATCCACATAGGGATGGCAATGGGGCGGGGTGGGAGAGGGGATGCCTACCCCATTCCCCACCCCATTAAAAATTTTTGCCTCCATTCCCCACCTCATTCCCCAAAAAATTTAGTGGGTTGGGGATGGGAAATCCCCACATGGGGAATGATTCCCCCATCCCCACTCCATTCCCCATTTACTTATTTTATAGTATATATAAAAATATGATTTCAGTAAATTAAAAATTAGAGACTTAAAATAAAATCATCATCATATTATAAAGTATTTAAATTTTTTTACAAAATCTCTAAACCATTGAAATAATATCTTAAAATGATATTAAAAGTGAAAAATATTTAAAAAGAGCAGCATCTTAAAAGAGAAAAGAAAATATAATAATGTTTTAAAGTTGAAAAATATTGTAGAGTTTTCTTTTTTTCATATTCTATTTATATTACAAAAAAAATTATTAATTAACATTATATTTGATAAAATAAAAATTATTAAATAAGAATTAAAAACATATGTATATATAATGGGGATTGGGGTGGGGATGGGGTGGGGAGTGCAATACCAAACCCCACCCCATTAATAATTTGGGGATTACTTTTCTCCCACTCCCCACCCCATTCCCCAAAAATTATTAAAAATTTTCTCCATTTGGGGTGGGGCTCCATGGGGCCCCAAACCCGTGGAGGATTTTGCCATCCCTAAATCCACACCTCATGAACCACGTTCTAATTAATATGGTGCTAAGGGCTTATCGTGCCAAATAATAATAACCTTATACTAGAAGGCCGGTGAAACCAAGGCGGTACTAGACAAGATTAGTATTATTTGTCGACGAGAAGTCAAAACATTCACAAAAACTAGAGGGGAAGAGAAAATAAATTTACCAAATAAAGCCCATGACACATGTTGAGACTTCACCTCCAACCCAAGCTTCAAAGGAAATTAGCTACTCATAATTGAACTAGGGGCAAAATGGAAATTTATTAAAATATGAAGAAAATACAAGATGGAGAAGGAATTATAGAAAATGGATCCCAAAAATGGATTCAGAGATATCAAATTAGGGGGGGAGACCCTCTTTTTATAGATACATGGAGTAAATCATGGCTATCGGATTAAAAACAGTTTGGACGCTCAGGATTGCGCCACATCATCAGTGAACAGTACGCAGTTTGACCACGCGGATGAACAGTAACACAGTTTGACCCGGGTTGAACAGTAACGCGGTTTGGTTGAAAATAATCCTGTGTGATGCATGCACCGTACGCGAGATTTTTCATCCACTGATATGCTGCCACGTCACCATCAACAGCACATAAGAATTTTAGTCCAATAGGATCGTGACACCTCATCAGTCAATGCTACATCATCGGTCAATGCCACGTCATCGATCCGTCTATGTGAACAGTGTCATGAATAGTAACGTAGACAATGCCGTACGCGTGAATAGTATCATACATGTGAATAGTGCCATTTTTCCTTTTATGCCCCTCCTAAGATTTTCGACCGTCCTGAGTTCAAAAGTGATGTCTGTTTTGCCATTTGACTTCTCCTTTATTGTGAAATGACTATAATACCCCTAAAATATAAAAATTACTTAATTAAAATAAAACACACGTAATTGAATCACAAGAAGGTTAAATACATAAAAGTAAGGGTTGTTAATAAGACTTGAAATGTAAAATGACGATTTTCTCCTTTATAAATATGCATTTTCTAACACTCAACAGTATGCACATAATTAAAATGGCACAATTGAAAGAAAGTATAGACATCTTGTTAAAATAAGACTCTTATTACTTTCTCAGGCTGGAATGCCACTCAAAGTACTGGTGGGAAGAAATAGTGCAGCAACACGTGTCATAAATTGACTGTCAACAACTATGTTAGGAGACAAAACCCCATACGAAATGTTGTATTATATCAAACTAGACTATTCCTTAATTAGAACCTTAGGTTGTAACCTTATAACTCACAAAAACTTGATTTCTACATATCAAAATGTGTATGACTAGAACTAAGTGCCTACCATAAAGGTTATCTATGCTTGCGTCATGCTGGTATAATATATATTGCAAGTCATATAAGATTTAGTGAACGAATTTCCCTTTCATTAATGATTGAAACTTCAAATAAACTCTAGAAACTAGAGTTATAGAGCCATCAAATTTTGAAAATCAATTTTTATTTTATAACTTATCAACTATTAATTTGTAAACAACAAATAGAACACCTCTCTCAGCTATAGAACTAGGCAACATATCTGATGATTTCCCTGATATTAATTCACAGCATAACCAAAAATTTGAATTTTCAAGAGAGGAGGAAACTTTGGCAACTTAAAAATCATTTGAATCTCATGAATCGTCACCAACAGAACTTATAATGCAACATAGCACATCCACTTGGCCTATAGTAACAAAATCCAAAGCTGGAATCTTTAAATCAAATATCTACAATAACACACTTTAGTCTTTATCAAACTCTAAAAAACACCCAAGCATCATTGAATGATCATCTATGGAAACAAGCTATGGAGCTCAAATATAATGCTCTTTTCAAAAATCAAACATGGTCTTTGGTTCTTTATTCACTAAGATGAAATAGATAGAAGGTAAATTGGTTTATAAGATTAAGGAAAATTTAGGTAGAACCATTGAGAAATTAAAGGCCAGATTGGATGGCAAAAGGACTTCTTTAAATTCCAAGAATAGACTTTATAAAAACATAACATCTAGTAAGGTTACCTATAGTCTAACAACCATCTATGATTGGCCATTGAGATAAATTGATGTCAACAATACCTTCCTCAATGATGTAACACTAAGACTATTTATATGCTCAATTGGAGGATTTTGAAACCCCTAATAAACCAAAACATGTATGTAAACTCAACAAGGAATAGTATGGATTAATTGGAATACCTAGAGCATCGTTTCAAAAACTCAAAGGCACCATGGGGTCTTAGGGTTTCTGCAATTCAAATTTTGACAATTCATTGTTTTTCAAAGTAATCAATTCAGATTTCCTACTAGTGCTGTCGTACATTAATGACCTTATAGTCGTAGGGAATAATACACAAATAATTGTAGACATTATCTTAAAGTTGGAAAACATCTTCTCTTTCAAGATATGGCAAATATGCACTAATTTCTTGGAATAAAGATAAAAAAGGAAAAAGTCCTCATCACTTTATCACACGGGACATAATTAATTGATTTACTTCAAAAATGGAAATGGCAAAATGTAATGAAGTATTAACTCCTTTAATCAAAATAAAAAGGTAAGCCATTTAAAGACCCTACATTGTATAAAAGCATAATTAGGCCTTGCAATATGTAACCTTAGCTAGATCATAAATATCATTTACAATAATAATTTGGCTCAGTTTATGTCATGCCCTTTAAAGCCGTTCTGGATTGCCTATAAAAAATACTATGATGCATCAAGGAGACCATTATATTTAAGTTTGAATTTAAGAAAATCAATCACGTCGACCTTATGCTTTCATAGATGCTGGTTGGGGAATTGATCTTGGTGATAAAAGATCTATCTCAGGCGACTGCATATGTTTTGGAGGTAACCTAATTTGATGGAGCTCAAAGAAACAATAGGTTGTTACAAGGTCCATTGTCGAATCAGAATATAAAGAAATTAGTCTGCAATTGTAAAAATTACAAAGATCATGTTATTGCTGAAAGAGATATACTTTAAACCTTCAAAAACTAAAATTATTTAGATAAGTCTTAATGCAACTGCAATTGCTATCAATCTAATTTAACCACTCAAGAATGAAGTATATAGATATTGATCTCCATTTTGTTTAAGATAAAGTGGCAAACAATGAGATAGACGTACAGCTTATCTTAAGTAAAGATCGGACTTCAGACATATTCACCAAACCACTTATACAACATATTTAACTATTTCTAAAGCAAGCTCAAAGTATCTCTACCACCCTTAAGCTTGAAGAGGCATGAAGAAAATAGCTTTGTGAACCAATTGGCCCAACAACCTAAGATATAGCCCAAAAATCAAATAATATAAGTCCAGTAATATGTTGCAACCTCTCTCCTTGAAGAGACATACGAAGCAAGGATAATTGAGCTCATAACTGAAGAAAACATGAACTCATAGTTTAATGAAGATGAAATTCTATATGCACATATATTACTGACCACATGAAGAAAATCTATGTTGTGTATTTGTATATTTTGAGGCTAAGAAATTATATGGCTAGATGGCATCTAGTACAGTGCTTAGTGATAACTCCATCTCTTATATAAAGATCACTGGTTGTAACTTTTGAAAAATTGATAAAATCAGTCTAGCAACTAATATTCATAAATATTTCATAACATAAAATCTTAGTTCATCTTGGGAACTATTTTTACAAATTAAACTTTTTATTTTTGACTTTAGGTGTAACATTTGTCTCTTTTTATGAATATTCTTTAATCATTGATTAGAAAAATAACAGTATTATATTTTTTAAAGTTTTTCCTATAGTCATATGCTCTAGAAACTCATACTTTACTTAGAGGTGGCATTGATTTATATGATTATTCACTAATATGTTTTGAGTTGGATGCACTTAGATAGTAGTTTAAGTGGTAAAGGTTGGTTGAGTTGTAAATATTTTATGTTTTGAGTCTAACAAAGCCAACAAGAAGTAAAAATATACGAGTTGGATGTATTTGTTTAAGTCTTTGGAAATAGTTCTTTGAGCAACTATCTACGGACCGCCTGATCATTTAGACTTTTTAAAAAATATAGAAACATTTTTTTTCCTTTGCAAAATTCCACTTGAAATTAACAATATTTTACGTCTTAACTTCATTAAAACCTTGCTGACATTATAAGGCTAAAATTGTCATTTGACCTAAATAGTAAAAAAAGAAATTGTTCAAATATGATTGAAATTAAAAAAAATGTAAATATGGTCTAGAAGTAGGGCATTTTTTATTCTTTCCTTTGTGATCCACCATCATACATAAAGAAGATTAACAATCCTGCAATTTTTTATCTAATTTCCATTAAATTTCATAAAAAAAATAAGATTAAGTATTGAAGCTTTTGTTCATTCGATCATTCAGAGGTTTTTAAGAAATCTATGAGTTGTTTACAAGCCTCAATGTTTCAGTTTTTGGGGGATTTAGGCTACTATAAAGTAAGTTTCGTTGAATTTATTTACTAATTCATTTAGTTTCCATATGAAACAATATTATTTAACATTTATATGGTGATTATTGTTCATTATTTCTTAGAAACCTTAGAATATAGATTAAGTTAATTTGTAACAAATTTTTAGGGGTAATGATAAATTGGAACTCATAGGTTATTTTAAGATTGTTGAGATGTAGATGCATCAAAGATTATTGTCATTTAGAAACAAATATATCAAAGATTTTTAGGTTGATTTTTAATTTGTGTTACTATTACTGAATTCCCCTTTTTGTTTTGGACATTCAGAATGAAATAAATGGAGATAGTGATGTCCTTTCCAAACAAAAAGCACAATTTAGGTTTGGCTAAACCTGACTGTATTGTTCCGAAAATAAGTGATGCTACATTAAAGATTATAAGTCCATATGGATTAGACTAAAGCTAAAAAATTCTAGTAAATGTTATGAAACTTGAGAACAAGATTAAGGTTGTGCTAGATTTAGAAATTGGGATGGAGTGTTTGCGTAATACATCAGTCATTGGGTGTCAAAACATTTCAAGTTGAAGTTCTAATCATACTTATTCCTCAGTTTAAAGATGCTCCTTTACTGTAGGCGTTATTGACTAACCTATAAGTTGTATTACTCAATGAGCTCATAACTTAGTTGAATGACTCTATTGAGATACGTGTTGCTATTGGAGGACATGATGCTATGGTTGATGAATCTGATCAAGATGCATTGATACCAAACTATTCAAACAAAAGGTTTGGCAATGATGATGATGTTGATGCATGCAAGCTGAAGTTGATGTTGCTGGTGAACCTACTATTGTTAATAAGAATAGTGAGTTCAATTAGGATAGTTAAAATGCACTTGGATTATGATTTAAATGATAATCTATTTATTACTGATAAAGAGGTGAAAAGGGTAGTTGACTCTTCTGACGAGGACATTGACCTTCGTACTGTCTAATTAACTAATTATTTAAAGCAACATAATTAAAAATTAGGTGCTGATAGGAAACAAAAGCTAAAGTTAAGGTAGTTTTAAAGATATTGTTAATTTTAGAGAGATATTGCATGAGGTGATCGTTAGGAAAAAGTTTGCTATTAAAACTATTTAGTGAACTAGGAAGAATTAATGGGTACTTGTAAAGAGTCGAGTTGTCTATGATTTATAGCTAGTGTAAAAATGAATAATATAACTGGTTTTATATTGTGAGAGTACAATAAAAAACATGAGTATAAACTTATTAACAAGATAGTGAAATTTACGTATGCTGGGGTTTCTACTAAAATGAAGAGTCAAGTTGCTATTATGAAGATTGATATTTTGAAGAATTATATGCAAAATACTTTTGGTTTAAAGATTGAAAAGATGACATCGTATAGGGCTAGAGCAAAGGCAAGCTTGAGGTATTTAGGAATCATTTGAAAATATATCAGAAACTATTTTAGTATGTTGTAGTTGTTCACAAAGTTGATGCAAGAGCAATATGGAAGGTATTTTGTGATGTTATTTTTATATCTATCAAGGTATTATTCCAAAGATTTTTTGTTACATTTCCTGCACAAAAAAAGGCTTTTCTTAATAGTTGTAGACTCTTTATTGGAGTAGATGGATGTCACTTGAAAGGTAAATATAGTGGAGTGCTATCAGCTACCGTTGGCATGGATGCCAATAACGAAATTGTCCTTTAGGCAATATGTGCTTGTGAGATTTAGAATAAAAAGACATGAACCTACTTTATAGCGCACCTAAATAACTATTTGGATGATGGAAAGAAGTTGACTTTCATCAATGATAGACAAAAGAGGCTGATTAATACAATTTCAAACACATGGGCTACTACCTACCATATAGCATATTATAGGCATGTTTATGCTAGTTTTTCAAAGTCATATACTAATGCACAAGGGCTTTGCGAGAGGCCTCAGGGCGCCTGAGGGGAGGTGCGAGTAGAGGCTCGCCCAAAAATAGTGCCCGCATATCAAGGGGCCAAACACCCTAGGGGCCCCGAGACGGGTGTACTATAGCCTTGGTGGGCTATTAAGAGCAGTAACAAGCATGAATTTGATAAAGCAATGATAGATATAAAAAAAAAAAAAAGATACATTTGAGCGGTTGGAAATAGAAATATATTGTCATTAATTGGTTGATGCATAAGTATAACAAAAATTACATGGTAGACCATATTGACAACAATGCATCAGAGTGCTTCAATAACTAGATATTACCTTATCGAGACAGAGCTTGCTTGACAATGCTTGAAGAAATTAGATGTAGACTTATGAAATAGTTTACAAAGAGAGGAAATAAGGCAGCCATTTAGAAAACACAACTGATACTTAAAGTGTTGAAAGAACTAGACAAAAAAATAATATTGCATAAAAAATGATTGAGCAAGCTTCTTGTGATCTAAATTTTCAAGTCATGGATAGAGCCTATTATCCATTTAAAGAGTAAAACATATGATTGTGGTTATTGGAAAATTCCTAGCCCTCCTCATCCACGTACTATAGCTGCCATGGGATATGCAAGACATGAACTTTAGAAGTATGTTCCAGCATGCTTCATTAAACAGGCTTACCTTAACACATACTCAGTGATATTTATCCTTTTCAAATCAGTGTTCATGGGAGCCTATTGAAAAACCATTTATTGATCCTCCAATTATGGAAAAGAAGAATGGAAAGCCTAAGAAATCCAAAAAAAAAGAGCATGAGCCCCAAAAGAGAAAAGAAAATTCTTTATCATTTGCTTATTTTATGTCGGCTCTAATCAAAATGTTAGATCTACCATTGAAGTCGTCTATTCAAAAAGCAGTTAGAGCTAGAAAATATAATTCTTAGATATCCTACCAGTCATTATTATTAATTAGATGTAGCTATTATTATTTATTATGTTTATACTTTCATCCAATAAAAAGTATTATGTTTTGTGGGCATCAACTACTTGTGTAACATGACATTCATTTGTAAATTAACATGTGTTACAGGCATCGGTAGCTAAGTCAATTGCTTCAGGCTAGCCAGCAACTAGCTCATCCCAAACAACAAAAAAGGAAAAAACAAGTGCTATCTTACTTGCATGTTTGTATATTTTTTTATTGTTTTTAAAGTTCTTAAACTAACATTACATGTGTTCAAATATCAAGTGGTCCAGTGAGAGTTCTAATGCCGGAACAAGGAAGGTTCGATCTAACTATGAAGATGCTAGAACAAGAAGAAGACGAACAAGTCCGAGATTGAACTAATCCCAAAATCTATCTCAAGCTTTAGATATCACAAGTTCTTTGTAATAAGCTTAATGGGAACAAACTCTACTTTTTTAAAACTTGTTATTTTGGACTATTAATGGTTATTTTGGCAATATTTTGGATAATTGTAATATGTTATTTTGAAAAAGGCATATGTTTTTCAAGATATATTGTTATTTTAGATTATTAATGGTTATTTTGGCTATATTTTGGATAACTATGATATGTTATTTTGGATATTGTTGTGGTTGAAGATATGTTATTTAGGATATATTTAAGTAAAATTACAAAGACAAATACAAGGACAACTATGGTATAGTTAAGCTTTCATTAACGAATACTTTGTAGGCTCCATTACATTTTAAGCTTTCTTTCAATGAGCTTAACCCTTTTCTTTATTTTCATCAATGGCGGACCTACACATGGGCTAGACCGGGCTATAGCCCGGTCTAGTTCAAAATAAAGTTTATACCCCTTATTTTTCATAAATTTAGTAAAAGAATAGAGTTTTTATTTTATTTTCATATATGTTCCTAACTCAATTACCCTTATGTTTTCATCAATTTAGTAAAACAATAAAGTTTTTATTTTATATTCAAATATGGCCATAACTCAATTACCCTTATGTTTTCATCAATTTTATATAACAATACAGTTTTATTTTATTTACAAATATGTCCCTAATTTAATTATATTATTGTTAATTGAAATTAGTGACTTATTTTATAAAATGATTAAATTATATATTTATTGAATAGATTGAAAACATTAGGGATCTAAAACTTTATTACTGCTTTAATTTATTTTAAAAAACTTCTAATTGAAAAAAAAATATGTACTTACAGAAACAACATATAATAGCAATTATTAATATTTTCATAAAATTTTTATGTGAATTTTCAGATTTTATTTATTAGTTTCAAAAAAAAATAAGAGGACAAGTTAGAAAATAAAATATGAGTATTTTAAGGAGCTTTTGATAGAAGAATAATCAATATCTAGTTCTCTAAAGAGAGCCAAAGCACCTAACAAATAAACAACTGCACTCAAATACTTTTTTGCTGAATTGAGTTTAGTTTATTATTGAAACTTTTGACTAATAATACTTTTAAAATTTAAAAGGATGAATAAATTTTAATTGTTTAATTTATTAAGTCTGGTAATTTAGTACTTCACTTCAAATATAAAAGTTTTACTTGTAATTTTTAATTGATTGCAATTACATGTATTGATCTATTTTATTTGAAATTCTTCATTGATTTTTTAATCCTTATATAATTACATGTTATCATAGGTTGTAATGCTAGATTCTATAATTGAAAATTAGTGTTTTCATATTTGAGTTGCCTTTTGTTTTCTACTATTTTTTTATAATTATTTTTGTCTATAGTATATATTTAGAAGGATAAGGTTCTTGGTGTTCCTCCTTATTTAATGCACTTCTTTCTACTTATAAATTTTTATATTCGCTTCAAAATATAAATTCTAAAATTTAGCCCAGGGTAATATTAAGTCCTGCGTTCCACCCCTGATCTTCACCATATCATCATTCAACTCCAAATTTTGATTATCTGGCATCTGACCATTAGTAATAGGGTATATGAGAGCTTCAACAATAAACCATTGCAAAAACATGCATTTATCCAACCTGCATGGCCACTATATTGCATTTGGATTTTGTGGTGTATTAGAAACCATAGCACATGCATGCACCACACCAACAATACTTAAGAATGTATTTAACTTTTCTATATGGTCGTCCACTAATTGCAGAACATGAGTTATAACTTGATGCTATTTGCAGGTGAGTGGCATAGTTGTGATCTTCAATGTGCAGATGATGTGTCTGATGGATTATATGAGCAAATTTATAGATTGTATAAGCAAGTTTATAACTTCAAGTTGGTATTGGGTGGTTGTGAGCTTCAATTTTATAACTTCAAATTGGTTCGTTCTTGTGTTCATATAGCCTATGTTATAGTCATTGGCTTCGCAAAGGCACAATATGCACTCTCTTTTTTTTCTTTGGGGAAAGTCACTTATTTAGGGTAAAACGGTCATTTTATGTTTGGGGGCAAGAAAATCTTTTAATTAAGTTAGCACGAAAGTGGACGAATGAAAACATTGTTAGTTATAGGTGGAATTTTGCAAATACAAAAAGTGTTTGTCAAGTAATTGGTAGATAATTGCCATAGTTCTTTTTCATTTAGGTTATGCATACCATTTTGTTGAGAAAAAGAGAACTAATGTAAAAAATGGAAGCTTTGCTATTTGCCCTTCCATTCACAAAATAGAAAAATATTAAACATTACTTTTAACTGATTTTTCTGTCATAATTAGTGCATTAAAATGAGCGTTTCATACCCTGATACGTATTTCAGACCATGGATGGTTATGCTACCATTGCATTATGGTAACTCTTTCTCTGCCTTTTTCCTCATATAATTGTATTAAATGTTTCTATGATCCTATTATTAATGACAATAAATGTTTCTATGATCCTATTATTAATTACAATGCATTTGGAGTATGAGGGTTTATTTTTTCACTTACCCTCTTCTTTTGTTGTAGGAGCCATTCAGGATTTCTGGACTCAACCAAAAAGTCGCGCAAATCTCAATTTATATTGGTTTAACAATGGTGTTCAAACAATAAAACCTTTTATTCTTGAAGAAAATATAGTTTTAGAAGGGAATGTTACACTTGATACGTAAATCTAATAGAAATTGAGATGAAATAAGAGTTAAAGTCCAAAATATCCAATTTGGTGAAAGGTATAATTTTTTTTTCCTTTCCCAATAACACATTCAAGGTTACATGAACGAGTACTACATCTATCAATTTTCATATTTCTATGTCTGTGTTTGAGACAGAGAAATATGAATGCTAGTCTCATCTCTTGCGCAAATGTTGGTAGGATTTTCATTTAAATGGTCCAAGAAAGTAATCTTGCACATTAAAGAGAGAGAAGGAAGAGATTTTGTGGCAATGCTCAAGAACAAAAGAATAAAAGTAGGTAATGCTCAAGAGTGAAAGAAACCCTTTCACTCGCGTGATTACATATAGTATTGTCGGAATGGAGCTTACCCCCATAAGAAACATATAACTACAATAAACCCTCCATTAATTAATAATGCCGAAATCATACAAAATCTATTCATTTAAAGATATATTAATTGATCGATAAATTAATAATTTATTAATTTATAGTGTATATTTAATTCAATGAACATACATTTAATCTAGTCAATTAAAAATAAATTAATTTACTAACTAAAGATTAAATTAACAAAAAAAATAACTTCTTACAATTTGAGAATTCACCCTAAAATTTCTAAAAACAATAAAAAAAAATTAGAAATGAGATTCAATTATATCTAAATATCGAAAAAAAAAGTACCAATATAAAACATGCAAACAATTATATTTGTAATTTTACTAAATTATTAATTTATAAAACGGATGGGACCATAAAATTATATAAGAAATTTTAGAAAAAGTATTATCTTATTAATTTATTAAAATTATTAATTTTGCCCATTATCGTAGGTTGGGACAGTTAAAAAAATTATATAATACTATTAGTTGTACCCTTAAGAAAAAATAAATTATCCAAAGAAGCTTCCTAAGTACAATATTAAGCCCTGCCATAAATTACATACTCTAGGAGAGAAGAAGTATCTTAATCCTAAACAATAGTTACTGTGATTAAATCAAAACTTCTGTTTTGAAGATTTGCTTTTCCTCTTTTCTTTGGTAGAAGTTTTAAGAGCATTGCCTTTTTTATGACTCGGTACTATACTAATAGTATGCCAACATGTAGATAAGAGTAATATATATATAGTCTTTATCTAATAAGGACATCCTCACTTTATTAAAATGAGAATGTTGTAAATTATTATTATTATTATTATTATTATTATTATTATTATTGTACCATATAAAAAAAAATATGTTGTGCTTTAAATATTGATATTTTTATGAATTGTCTTTTAGAAACTTTAAAATTTAATTTCAATAAAATTTATATCGATTCAATTTTAATTTTAATTTTTTTAATTATAACAGAAAAAGGGCCTGTCGGCCATGCCCGGCACAGCCCTTCACATTGGACGGCTAGATAAGGCTTGCAAAGGCCAGCCCGGTCCATCCGTTTGCCACTCCAATGTGGTCTGAAAATTTTTGGATTAACAATTTATAAATGATTCTTAGATATGATGATTCTTAGATATTATTATTTTTCTTTCAAATAAAAAATTTCAATTGCAAATGAACCAAAACAATCACGAGGTTTGTCAAGAACAAATATTTGTGCAGGGCTGTTTTTGGAATATATAAGTGAGCGTTAATAATTTAATTTTTTTTTTGGAAGATTAGTTAGACGAGGGGTTTTAAAAGGACACTAGATTCCCAGAGTTCCATTCAATAATGTACATCTTGAATTTTTATATCAAAATAAATATTTTACATACTAAGAAATTATGTAATGCTAAATACTTTTAGTTAACTTTTAAAAATTAAAAATTGAACAATCCAATCCAACACAATAATCACCAAATTTAAATCAAATTAAACTGTGAATAAGGCTATTTGCACTTAAAAACCTATCTTGAACACTCTTTTACTCTACTCACTCATTTAATAAACTACAAAAAATAATTTTTACTCTATACACTCTTTCAAATACCAGAATTATCCTTCATCAAGATTATTCCATTAATTAATTATTTTCTATTTAATTACACCCTAAAATATTCATTGTTTTTAAAGTTATACTTTCATTAATTAATGTTTCCGAAAACACTATCAAGATTCAAGATTTATGTTGAAACTATTTTAGTTGAGATTTGAGTTTGGCCTGGTACAGTGTAGTTCTACAAAAGAACACTCTACAACGAAATTGATGCAGTGGAAGGATAAACCAATGTAGCAAAAGGATAAAAGATATAGAGTGGCCAATAGATAGTGATATTTTCAATACTCATTCATTTCTAAAAATACTAGAATAAAGAAATAAACTAAATTCATATTGATTCTAAGAATACCTACGAATTTAGGTGTTAAAACTTATTGATTTTGCGTAATGTTAAGAAATAACAAAAATAGAACTAAAACTAAAAGCTTACTGTAAAAAATAACCATCAACAAATAATCAAGGCTTACTTGTGAAAGTTACGAAAGACACTTATATATACCAACTACGATTTATCCTAATTTAGCTAAAAAACATATTTTAATAAAACTCAAACCTAAATTAGGAACACAACTTAAATAAGCTATACCTAAACAATGAAACTCTAAATAGGAAACCAAAATAAATTAGATTACAAATTTATTAAAATATTCTTAATTATTATAAATTTCAATCTAATTAGGATTTCTTTAATTTATTGTTCTGCATCACCATCATCTTTTATCCAAATCAATGTCTGTGTGTGGAAAAACTATTGATTAACTATTTTATCTCATGTTGTTAGACAAATTGGATGGATATCGTCATCAAGCTTGGAAAGTTCAAGGTCATTGATCAGCACCGAAGTCGTATTTTAAAGATTAATGATAAGGTAAATGAAGATTATCATGAGGGTTACAACCAACAAAATTCAAGGATGAACTTTCTCCATCCTAGTGGGAATGATGCAGAGCAAGATATTGAAGAACCCTCAATTTGATTAAAATTTATAATATTTAGGAATATTTTAATTAATTTGTATTCTAGTTTAATTTAGTTATCTACTTAGAGTTTTATTGTTTAGGCATTGCTTATTTGAGCTTATTCCTAATTTAGGTATAAGTCTTATTACAATAAGATTTCTAGTCATATTAGGAAAAGTCATAGTTAGTATAGATAAGTGTCGTTTGTAGCTTTACAAGCAATCCTTGATTATTTCTTATTGATTATTCCAAGATTGATTATTCCTTGAAATAAACACTTGGTTTGAGTTCTATTCTTGTTATTTCTCAACATTTTACGGAATCAACGAGCTTTAACACCTAGATTTATGGATATTCTTAGAATCAACGTGCATTTAGTTTATTTCTTTATTCCAATATTCTCAAGAATCAAGAAAATACTAAAAATATCATTATCTATCAATCACCCTACATCTTTTATCCTTCTGCTACATCCGTTTATCCTTCTGTTGCATTAGTTTTACTACAGAGCATTCTTTTGTAGAACCCGATAACATCAAGGCACTAGCTATATACATGCATGTTCCTTTAAATGAAATTCTAGGAATATTCTATAACTAATTTCAAAGAAGTGCTTTAGTGGTATTAACCTAGTAAAAGAGTAAAAAGTGTGCAGCTTGATGATTCTCAAATCAAGTTAGGTAAAAATCAAAGTATTTTTCTTTTAAGATAAACTTCTATTTACCCCTCTTTAAAATGACAATCTTTAATTTATTCCTATTTATCATTAAGAAGACAAGAAAAAAAAATTCATCAATGTGCTCCACATTTCCACTCATCTTGTAAACACAAAAACAGAGGTAAATTAAAGTTTTTTTTATATTTTTAGGTGTAAGTTAAAGATTATCATTCTAGTTGGGGGCTAAAAGGATGTTTACTTTTTCTTTTATAATGGATAAGATTAGATGATGAATGGACAAAGAGAAAAATATTTGAGATTATTAATGTTTGTATAAGTGTTAAGAATAATCCTATTTTATTAAATTATATTAGTGTCCCTTATAGTAAACTCAACGATTATTTTAGCAATATAAGTGTTTATTAAAATTTGAGTGCCCAAAGTAAATAGACCGACCCTTAAACTATTAATATGCCAATATATGATCAAAACAAGAGTAAAGGGTATGGAGAAAATTAACACAATTATTTTTATGTGATTCGACAACATTGGCCTATGCCTTCAAGTCAATCGAACTTTACACAACAATTGACTTTCAAGTTTCAACAAGACCTCATAAGTATTGACTTGAAAGGTATCAATAACCTTTACAACAATGAGTGTTATGATCACTCAATCAAGTGTGCCTCACTTGCAATGTAACACCTTAGATTCTCTAAATCGTTGGGATATCATAATCAATTCATTCATTCATCCTTAATCCTCAATTTCACTTCTTCCCAAAACACACAAATTAAAAATTATTCCCCAGGCACCAAGCATGATCTAATCAATAAATAATAAAGGAACTTAAACAATTAACCTAATATCAAATTGCTCAAGATAAAGTACTTTTTTTTAATAATAGCCTCATTTTTAAAAGAGCCTTAATTGAAGATTGCAAGCACCTCAAAGGAATATTTCATTGTTATATTGATGCATTGTAGTAGTTGTTCAGTTAGTGCATTTCAATAGTTGTTTAGTTATGAATAAAGCCTTAATGTTTTTTAATGGTAATAGTTAAAGTTAAATTTGTTAGAAAATAATTAACATTTGGTGAAAACCATCACCTAGAACCTAAGAACATTCATGTTGTATCACCAAGAATCAATAATAAAATATGAAAAAATGTGCCTGAATCCATAGCGCTTTACTGCTCTCTAGATCATATGGTTTGTCTTCTAGATCAACAAGTTCTCCTAGAAAATACTTTAAACTTCTCTATGCACTCTCTCTGATGATGGAATGTCAGTAAAGAAAAGAATGATACGTGTGATCTAGAGAGTGTAACCACTTGTATAGATAATTTTTCTATTATCATTAGGCATTCCTATTTCAACCCATCATAAAAATAGAAATTACCCTTAAGTCTCTATACATTAAAGACTCACACCTTATATGATAATTCAAAATACATAATTATTCATATACAAACTCAACGTTAGATTAAAGATCTAACAATGTTGGATTGAAAATACAACAATCTCCCACTTAGGCTATATGTGTCTCCTTATAACCATGCTTTGTAAAAATGACTGTATGCGCTCAACCTTACTATCATTACCCAAATGTATCTACAATCAATAAAGTCAATTAATCATACCAACATAAGATCAAAGCGGTCTTTGTTACAACTATCGTAACTCGACTTATCAATGGCCATTATACCAATACAACTTAATAATGTTAATCATGATGTGGATATGTAGCATGGAAATTTCATGCAATGTGATCTTAACATGCCTATGTGCAACTAGTCTAACTTAAATATTAATGAGATCAAACCATATCAAAATCAAAGTGTGAATAAACCAAAACTTTATTTTTACAGAAAATAACCTCAAATGTCCATAACTAAAATAACTGAAAAATGGTTATAGTAAAATAGCATCTAAAATCACAAACTCTCATTAAAACTAAATATCTTTCAATATACAACACTCATAAAAGCAATGTGCTCATGAAACATTTTGCCTAGTAATCCCTTAGTAAGCAGATCTGCAATTATGGAGTTTGTGCCGACGTGCACTATAGACAACTGTCCACTTTGAACTCTTTCTTTAGTAGCTAAGAATTGTATATCTATATATTTTGACTTTATCGAGCTCCTATTGCTATTGGCATAAAGTACTGCTGACTCAAAATCACAAATAACTTGAGTGTCTGTCAATACCATCTATTATAAATATCCCCGTGGCAAAATTTAACAATCATATTCTATGGTTGGATGCCTCATAACATGCTATGAACTTCGTTGCCATTGTAAAAGAGGTTATAAAAGACTATTTAGCACTCTTCTAGAAGATAGCACCCTTAGCTAGTAGATATATGTAGCCTAACACAAATTTCATATTATCTTGGATTAAGTGAAATTGGAGTAAGTATACCCAACGATCTCAAATTGATCTGACGTCTGATATATGAGCATACAGTTTTTTGTTCTCTATAAAAACCACAAGAACCATTTGACTACTTTCTAATGGTCCACTCGTGGATTACTTAGATATTTACCCAACATCCCAATAATATACAAAATATTTGGTTACATACAAACCTGAGCATACATCAATCTTCTTACTGCTGACACATAAGGAATCTTCTACATTTTCTTTTCCTTTTAATCATTTTTAAGGCATTAACTGAGACTAAACTTATCTCTCTTTCACCTAGTTTGTAATTTTACATGTCATATCTTTGAAGAATCATTTCGATATAGTTATTTTATGATAATCCTATAATACTCCTAGAGCGATCTCAGTGTATATGCATACCTAATACAAAATAGGCATCACCAAGATTTTCATCTCACAATTCTTAGCTAGAAATCTCCTTGTTTCGTGTAATAAGTCCACCATTGTTGGCAAGAAAAATGTTTTCAACGTATAAAACTAGAAAAAAATACTTGTTACCACTGAACTTATGGTATATCCAATCATCAACTAAATTCAGCTTAAAATCGTATAAGATGATCACTTGATAAAACTTGAAATACCATTATTGAGATGCTTGCCTGAGCTCATAAATGGATTTTTTTATGTTTAAAAACAATATTCTTTGGGTCTCTCAACATAAAGTTCTTTGGTTGAACCATATAAATCAGCTCATCAACATTGAGAAACGCCGTCTTCGCATCTATCTAATATAACTCAAGATTGAAATACATCATTATTGTCATTATAATCTTGAAAAAGCCAATGGAAAAACTGAAGAGAAAGTTTCTTTATGCATTCTTTCTATGTAAAGCCATTTACGACAAAATGTGCCTTGTACATTTTCAAATAGCCTTTTGGATCCTTTATGATCTTAAATAGGTTTCATACTTTCTAGTAATAGGGCAATATCATATACATCTTTATGCTTTATGGACTTCATCTCTTCATTCATAGCATCAATTACTTCTGAGAGTTAAAACTTTCTATAGCCTGATGGAAATTGATTAGATCATCTTACACCACTCTAATGTCCACATCTTATTCTTGGAGAAATATAATATAGTCTTCTGGCACTGCTCTTCAAATTTCTCTAGTGGATCTCCTTAATGGTATAAGTTCTTCAGATGATAAAGGTTGTTCTTCTATAATAACTTCTTGTATGAGGATTATCTAACATTGTTTTTATTTGTTGTGTCTTGAACAAAATCAGGAATGAGACCTTAATCAATGCTAATAACATCTATGCGAATATCAACATATTCATCTTTAAAGACAACAAGTCCCTAACTATATGTCCCCTCGCAAACTCGACATCCTAAAAAAAAGGGCAATTCCTAACTCAAAAATCTATTTAATTTCAAGATCACAAAACTTGTGCCCCCTAGATCTTTTAGAGTATCCAATAAAATAGTTATTCATCATCCTTGAGTCCAATTTCTTTTCAAGCGCTTTAGACAAGACTTCTAATATGTCTAAAGTTTGTAAGGGTTTTGGGTAGTAGCTTTAGTTGGAATCTTGTTAAAGATATATAATGCAGTCTTAAGTGCTTCTTTTTAGAGTGATTCCGATAAAGTACATGGTAAATCATACTCTTTACCATATCTTTAAATGTTCTGCTTCGCCTTTTATCAACATCATTCATAGCGGCAAACCCGATATATTGTACTATAGGATGATATCACATTCCTTTAGGAATATAGTAAACTATTCGGGATGTTCACCTAAACCATTATATCTATCATAGTACTCACCACCACAATTAGATATGACGCTTTTAGTTCATTTGTGAAGTTGGTTTTCAACTTTAGTCTTAAAATTTTCGACACATCCAATGACTATGACTTTTTATAAAGTAGACATATGTAGTCATATTAAGAAAAATCGTCTATAAACGTTATAAAATATTATTGACCATTCCAAGCATAAGAAATGGCCACAATATTTGTATGTACGAGTTCTAAGATCTCTAAAGTCCTGTTTGTTAATATTTATGTATCCATAATATTGATTTTAATGATAACAAACAAAATTAAGAATTATTAAGTTTTTCAAAGCTTAAATTATTTTTAATACATTTTAAATAAATTATTATTTTCACATTATAAAGGTTTTATATTTAATGGGAAAATGATTTTATGCAATTGATTGTTTCTCAAGTTTATACTCTAATTGAAAGAGTTTTGAAAACTTTGAAATCAACAAGTATTGCTTAAAATTCTAGAGAAGGACTTATTTGAAAAGTTTCATAATATTTTAGGCCATATCATAATTTCACAAAGTTTTAGAAATAGCAAGCATTATTTAGAAATTCTGAAATTAGATATATTTGCAAAATTTATAACGTTTTGGGCCATAATACAATTATAGAAAGTTTTAGGGTAAAATGATAATTTTAGAAAATTATTCACTATAGCAAGCGGCTAACCGGATTTTAACAAGCGGTAAATCAGATTTTGGGCAGTAGCTTACTAGAATGAAAGCGGCTAACTGGATTCCGTAAGCGGTATGTCGGATGTGCAAAATTCAAAAATATGTTGTAACGGTAACATAAATGCGGCTAACCGGATTCTGAAATCAGTAAGCCGATTATCACCAAAAAGTGCATAATGGCTAGTTTTTGAGCTCAAACTATAAAAACTTTAATCTAATTCATGTTTAGAAATCTTTGCAAGCATAAACAAGTGCACACAACATGTATTGAGATTCAATTTCGTAAATCATCATTTATTGAATCATCATTGTGCTATCATTTGTATATCCACTCTAAAAGAGAGTTGTTTGTTGTAATTTTTATTTCTCATCAAATTGTGAGTGTACAAGTTTGAGAAACACTTGGGGTGAAGAGATTGAGGAGATAATCTCTTTGTTGTAAAGGTTCATTGACACCTTGGAAGTCAATTGTAAGCATTTGAAGTCTTGAGAGGCTTGGATAGTGAAATCTTCAAGCAGGGTGAGCTTGGAGGTGTGGACGTAAGCGGGAATTTACCGAACCACATAAAAATCATTGTGTTTGCTCTCTCTCTCCTTACTATTTTATTATTGTGCTTTATTGAATTTATTATTTTTGAATCCATTAAGACATTAGATTAAATTGTTTATAATTTGTTTAACTTAATTTTTAAAATCTCAATTCACCCCCCTCTTGGGTTGCCTGGTTAGTATTTCATTTAGCATCAGAACGAGGTGCTCTTGTGTAAACTTAACCATTTAGAGTTAAAGATCAATAGCAACCCAAATTAGCTCAACCCTCATAGAAGGCCAGGCCAATCCACCACTAGACCTCCATTTATTTATGGTAATGACTATCCTTATTGGAAAACTAGGATGAGAGTATTTTTATAAATCTTAGACTATGAAATTTAGGAAATCATTAATGATGGTCCTTTCATGCCTACTACTAAAAGTGAAGAAATGGAAGAAATTCCAAAACCTTCTAGTCAATGGAGTGGATTAGAAAAGAAAAAGATGTCTTTAAACTCCAAAGCAATGAATTCTTTAAATAAGAAAGAATTTAATAGAGTTTCTAGTTGCGAAAGTGCTTATGAAATTTGGAAAAAACTTGAAGTTGTATATGAGGGAACAAATCAAGTTAAGGAGTTTAAAATTAATAGATTCACTAGGCAATATAAGATGTTTCAAATGCAATCATATGAGTGTGTTCATGATATGTACACTAGATTCACCGATATTGTAAATTCTCTTGAAGCACTATGAAAGACATTTAGTAATTGTAAAAAAGTGAAGAAAATTATTAGATCATTGTCAAAAGAGTGGAGACCAAAGATAACAGCCATAGAAGAAGCAAAAAATCTTAATACTGTATCTCTTGATGATCTTACTGGTTCACTTATTTCATATGAAGAAGATATAGCTAATAAAAGAATTGATGAAGATAAAATGAAAAAGAGCTTTGCTTTTAAATCTTCTATAGTTGAAAGTGATGATGATGGAAGTGACTTTGAAGATGAAGGCATTGAAATGATTGCTAGAAAGTTTAAAAGGTTCTTCAAGAAGCAAATCAAGAGAAGAAACTTTAAAAATCTCATGAGAGAAAACCTTAAGGTAGAGAAATGGAAGAAGGAGGCAATTGTTTGTTTTGAATGCAAAAAGCGTGGCCATATAAGATCGGAGTGTCCACTTCTCAACAAACTCAAGAAGAAAGCCATAGTGGCTACTTGGGACAATAGCAATGAAGAATCGAGTGATGAAGAAGATTCGCAATAATTGTCAAACCTAACACTTATGGCAATAGGAGATGACGAACTTGATGAGGTAAATGATCTTCCTACTTGTGATGAATTGCACAATGTTTTTAAAGAATTGCATGATAAGTTGATGAAAATTGATAAAAAGAATGTATGTCTTGAAAAGAAAATGGTAGAGCTCACAAATGAAAATGAATCTTTAAGTACAAAGATTACATGTCTAGAATTAGAGAATAAAATATTGCATGATAGAGTTGCATTATCAAATAAGAAATCTAGCACTTCACACGAGCATCTAGAATCACATGTAGATAACTTGAAAAATGAAAAGGATACTTTACAAAAATGTAATGATTCATTAAATGAAAGGATTAAAGGACTAGATTTAGATAATAAAATGTTGCATGATAAAATTGTTTCATTAAAAGGTAAACAAAGCATTTTGTATGAACATGAAAGATCACATGTTGATGAATTGATGAAAGAAAATAAAGTGTTTAAGAAAAAGAGTAATGAGCTTAATGAAATTGTGTTAAAATTCACAAGTGGTCAAAAGAACTTAGAAAAATTACTAAGCACTCAAAAATGTGTGTTTGATAAAGGAGGACTTGGGTATAAGCCTAACTTGAAACAAAAATATTATAAGAATTATTTTGTTAGGGTTACCTCCACAAGTGATCATAAAATTGTTTGTCATTATTGTAATGAAAATTGTCATATGAGTTTTAGATGTCCAGTTAAGAGAAATGTATATTATGGAGTCAAATGTATTTGGGTTCCAAAAGGAACCAATTCTAACGCTCAAGGACCCAAGAGTATTTGGGTACCAAAGGGCACAATGTGAATGTTTTCTTTGTAGGTACCACAATCAAGAAATGACGGAGAGTTCCTTGATGAAAGCTTATGAGGATAATCACTTGATCATTGTCTAAGCAAAAATGATGAGACAAGATGATTTAATTGTTTTGGTAAAAATTATTGTCTTATTGATTATAAGTGATAGTCTTTTAATCTTAGTAAGTATTTCATATCTTATCATAACATTAAGTTCATTAACGTGATGTGGATAAGCTTATCTTGCCTATTTATTATGTTGAGTGGATCATGATAAATGGATAATAGCTTGAATTTGCAAAAGTATGCTTGTATATTTACATGATGGAATTATCATTGTGTATAACATTTAGTGATTTATCATGATGCCTTTGTTTGATTTTGATGATTGTATGGTCTTTGATTTCATCTTCTTAATTGTCTATCATCATTGTCCATCTCTTATGTATGTGTGAATTTATATGCCATTAATTGTGTTATATCATCATTCATTTATAAAATTCGCATACATGACTTATTGCACTTATGAATTTGATCACTTATTCTTTTAGCTCATAATGATGGTTTATCTTAATAGCTATGTTGATTTTGATGATCTATATATTGTCATTATATACTTATGCTTTGCTTAAGATTTGAGATAAAGAATATGCTTTGATGATTATATGTATTTGATGAAATTTGATCTTATGGGATCTATGATTGGTGAATGGATACATTTTTTGTACTTTATTGATGTATTGTCGAATATGCATTACTTGGTTTAAACGATATCGAAAGGGGAAGAAATACATATACTTCAAGAATTTTAAGTATATGAGATTTTTTAAGTTATATTGAAATGTCACATTAAATTTTAAATGAGTTTACTTTTTTTAAAAAAAATGTGATTATTACTTGTGAAACTTGGATTGTTGGCATTATGATCTTATGACTCTTGCCTTCCTTTGCTTAGCTTATTACTTGTTCTATTTTGGATAATAAGTATTTTGAACTTTTTGGTTGTCCAAAGGGGGAGATAAAATAGTATACCATTTCGATGTTGTCAAAAGAAGAAGAATAATATGCACTTTTGAGTATTGTTTTAATTATTGATATGTGATTATTGTGATGATTTTGAGATATGATAATGATTTGATTACATGGGTGTTTTATATGATAATTTTATGTTATAAGTTGTTGACTTGATAATTGATGGAATAATGGTTCATGATATTTTGGTGTGATGATTTGTGTTTGCAGTTGGCTTGTATCATGATTTATAACAATTTAGGAGCAATATACTTGTATTTGAGGTGATGCTTGTTGTTAGGGGGAGATACTATCGAAATTTCTATTCGGACAATATGAGTAACAAATTTGCTACTCTTTTTCTTTTGCACTAAATTTTTTTTTTTTTTTTGTTGATGAAGGGGGAAAAGAATACATGTATTTAAATTTGTTAATTTAGCTAAATTGTAAGAGAAGCTTACATTTAGGGAGAGCAATTTATGGAATCATTCTTTAAATAGATGAAAGGTTTGTTATCATAAAAAAGGAGAGAATGTTAACATATATGTTTCCACAATGTTGATTTTGATGATAACAAATAAGATTAAGAATAATTAATCTTTTAAACTCAAATTGTAGGGGGAAGATTACATTTAGGGGGAGCAATTTGTGTAATTATTCTTTAAATACATGAAAAGTTTGTCATCATCAAAAAGGGGGAGATTGTTAACATTTATGTATCCATAATGTTGATTTTGATGATAACAAACAAAATTAAGAATGATTAAGTTTTTAAAAGCTTAAATTATTTTTCATACATTTTAAATAAATCATCATTTTCACATTATAAAGGTTTTATATTTAATGAAAAAATGATTTTATGAAATTGATTGTTTGTCAAGTTTATGGTCTAATTGAAAGAGTTTTGAAAACTTTGAAATCAATAAGTATTGCTTGAAATTCTGGAGGACTTATTTGAAAAGTTTCATAACATTTTGGGCCATATCATAATTTTATAAACTTTCAGGAATAGCAAGTATTATTTAGAAATTCTGAAATTGGACCTATTTAAAAAATTATAACATTTTGGGTCATAATACAGTTATAGAAAGTTTTAGGGTAAAACTATAATTTTAGAAAAATATTCACTGTAGCAGTCAATGTAGCAAGCGGCTAACTAGATTTTGACAAGCGGTAGACTGAATTTTGGGCAATAGCTTACTAGAATGAAAGTGGCTAACCGGATTCCGTAAGCGGTATATCGGATGTGCAAAATTCAAAAATACGATGTAACGGTAACATAAAAGCAGCTAATCGGATTCTGAAAGTAGTAAGCAAGTTATCACCAAAAAGTGCATAACGGCTAGTTTTTGAGCTCAAAATATATAAACTCAAATCCAATTCATTTTTAGAAATATTTGCGAGTATAAACTAAGTGCACACAACATATATTGAGATTTAATTTCGTAAATCATCATTTATTGAATTATCATTGTGCTATCATTTGTATATCCACTCTAAAAGGGAGTTGTTTGTTGTAATTTTCATTTCTCATCAAATTGTGAGTGTACAAGTGTGAGAAACACTTGGGGTGAATAGATTGAGGAGATAATCTCTTTGTTGTAAAGGTTAATTGACACCTTAGAAGTCAATTGTAAGCATTTGAAGCCTTGGAAGGCTTGAATAGTGAAATTTTCAAGCCGGGTGAGCTTAGAGGCGTAGATGTAAGCGGAGATTGTCGAACCACGTAAAAATCATTGTGCTTGCTCTCTCTCCTTCCTATTTTATTATTGTGCTTTATTAAATTTATTATTTTTTATTCCATTAAAACATTAGATTAAATTCTTTATAGTTTGTTTAGCTTAATTTTTAAAATCTCAATTCACCTCCCTCTTGGGTTGCCTAGTTAGTATTTCACTGTTGGCTTCAAATTTTCTTTTATTGGTTTATTTTCCCTTTATACAGTCAACACAAACATCCAAATCTGTAAAATCTAAGGAGTCGAGAATTTCATCTAACACAAGTTTATCTATTTTTCATCTGGAGATATGACCTAATCTCTTATGCTATAACACAGTTGAATTCTCATTGATTAATCTTCTCTTTAAAACTCATGCATTGAATTGCAGAGATTCATTAAATGAACTAATCGTATCAATGAAATAAAGATTATCATAGCCTGACAACGAACTAGAACTAACTAGTTTTGAATCATGAAATAAACTAAATTTTATATTCCTAAATGAACAAAAAAAAAAGCCAAATTTATCCAAAGTGAAAATAGAAATCAAATTTCATTTAAATGACATAACAATAAGTGTTTCATAAAAACCCAAATAAAATCTAATTTTTAATAGTAGCCTAAATTTTCCAATTGCTTCAATTTCAATCTTCTTGCCATTACCAACATAAATGTATCTTTCACCCTTATTAGGCTTTTGGCAATTCAGGCAACCCTGTATAGACATACTTATGTAAGTCATTACATCAGAATCCGTCCACTATGTATATCTAGGTACTGAAGTTAAATTAACCTCAGAACAAATCAAAATAAAAAGCAAATTCTTCTTATCATGCCACACGTGATAATTGGTTCAATACTTCTTCTCATGCCCTTCAGCTTTACAGAAGAAACAACTAGTACTTTCTGGATCAGCCAGCTTCTTTCATTGGTTCTTTTGAAGTGTTGTATCTGTAACTTCTTTATCTTTCTTCGTTTTCTTGCCCTTGTCTTTGCCCTTAGAGTAGATGTCAGGTGAGCACTTTCTGCCTTATCTTTCTTCATCCTATCGTCTTCCTGAACACAGTGAGATATAAGCTCATTCAGTGACCAAGTCTCTTTCTAACAATTGTAGCTCACTTTAAACTAGTTAAACTATGTTGGTAAAGATATCAAAACTAGATGCACTAGCAAGTCCTCAGAGAATTTGAGCTTAAGTGTTCTTAGCTTAGAAGCAAGATAAGACATCTCCATGATGTACTACTTGATATTGCTTTTATCCATATACCTCATTAAAATTAGGCTTGTCAAGAGCGTACCTAATTCAACCTTTTCATTCTTGACAAACCTCTATTCAAATTCTGTAAAAAAACTCCTTAGATGTAGTTACCTTTTCAGACATTAAGCCCCTTAACACTTCCAAAATAGCCTTCTTCATAGTCATTATACACATGCATTTTAATTTCTTCCATTATTCTATTTTCATTTTGTCATTAGGCGTATTCGCATCCATAAGAGTTAAAGGATAATCAACTCAAGGTGAGATCTATGACTATGAGAACTATTAAGGGTTCTGTTGTCATGACTTGAAGTTAGCGTCATTTAGTAGAGGAATAGAATTGATGTTGGCAGTAATATTAGTAGGAGTCATAATTGAATAGAGAACAACAACCAAATAAAACAAGCTCATATTAGTCTCAAAACAAAAATAAATTCAAATAAAGACAAACTCCATCTCAAGATATCAGACACTCTAATAATATTTCATCTTTAGACAAAATATTAACTTGTAAGTTATATCTTGGTCTAGTATTTAAACACTAATAACAAAAACATGTCAAAAAATAAATATTCTTTTGGACCGATTTATTGTTCACATATAAAACCAAATAATCATCACGCGTTTATTATTATAGGTGCACATGCAATTCTATTAAACATGAACCTTCCTTTAAGCCGATCAATATTCACATAATTTAATACACACATCCTTTTATATTCTAAAACAAATAAATTTCCACAAGAGAGGTCATTTTGATGAAATGTTGCTTCAATTAATTCTATATATATATATATATATATATAGAGAGAGAGAGAGAGAGAGAGAGAGAGAGAGAGAGAAATGTTTCAGTCCGGAATTTTAAAGTGCGAAAAAATACGGGAAAACTTTAAAACCGCATGGTTTTAAAGGCATAAAACTGTAAGCCTTTAAAGCCATGCGGTTTTAAAGTTTTCCCGGACTTTCCCACACTTTAAAATCCCTGATCAGAAAACTACTATATATATATATATATATATATATATATATATATATATATAAACATAACAATATTTAAATTTAAAACTGCCTAAAAATTATCCTTTAAAAAAAAGGGGTCAAAATCAAAGTCAACTATCAACAATCAATTGTTGACCGAGTCAAGGCTAGACCAGTTCAGGTGAAGATTCTAAAAAGCCCCCAAATCTTTAAAACCCTAATTTTTTTTTCTTCCTTATGCAGCTTGCATGATGATCGCCATTTCCACAAGGCCACAGTTGGCTTACCATCGATGCTGGTGGTGGTAGTGGCTGCCAACAGCCTAAATCTCAAGTCCTTTTTATTAATTGAACTTTTTTTTAATCCTTAATAACAACAACCGTAATTATTCTGAAACTAAATAATACCAAAATTATTAAATTCAAGAACTCTAAAGATTTAATCATTAATAAAAAAGTAAATTCGATTCTCAATAATTCAACATAAAAAGGCTTTGATATCACTTGTTAGAAAATAATTAACTTTTGGAAAACCATCACCTAAAATCCAAGAAAAATCATGTTGTATTACCAAAATCAATAAAAAAAATATGGGGAAGTGTGGTTTGTCTTTCAAATAAACACATTTTCGTAGAGAATCCTTTAAACTTCTCTCTACACTCTTTCTAATGACGGGATGTCAGCAGAAAATAGAACAATACATTTGACCTAAGAACCATAACCACTTATATAGATAACTCAAACACAGGTTCAATGAAGCCATGTTTTAAAGAGATTTTCAAAACTCGATCGAAGCTCATACTAACTTCATAACTAAACAATTGTGCAGTTGTTCATCAAAACAAAAATTTTCTTGATCTTAAAATAATTTGTTGGATCCTTAATCTAACGTTGGGATTATATATGAATAATTATCTGTTACGAACTATCATTAAGATGAAGCCCACTTAAAAGTTATCAATTATGGTTTTCAGTAATTTAGGTTTTAATGAATCTAATAAGGTGTGGGGCTTTAATATGTAGAAACTTAAAGGTAACTTTTATTTTTATGATGGGTAGCTCAGAGGCTAGTTGTTTGCCTTATGAAACAAGGGCTTTTTAATAATTTCATTGTGAAATTTAAATATCTCAATTCCGAATTTTTAATACTTTCATTGTGGAATTTTAATATCTTGATTCTTGGGGTGGATTTGACAAATGGCATTATATGACTATCTCCTGAGCTTGTCCGACAAGCACACCTGGGATTGTCAGGGTGCTCTCCCTATATAGCCCTATGGAGGAAACTATTAGCGGGGTTCTTTTGATGGAACTAATCTAGCACAGTGGGGATCTTCCCATACTAACATGCTTAGGGCCTGAGAATGTTGTAATTTTTAAAATAATTGTTGTTAATTATACTATAAAAATAATCAACTTTAAAAAGAATCAGTTAAGTTCAAAAGTACTGTAAATTTTAAAAGTAGTTATGAACATTTAGTAAATTTTACTGTTAAATTACTGAGAGAAAAAATGACTAAAATGTATATAATATATGATAAAATTTACTTATACATATAAAAACATGTACATATAATATTTTAATTGTTTATTATAATTCTTACTAAAAATAAAATTTATAATATATTGAAACAAATTTAATAATAATTCGACCAACAAATTGATATTAATAAATTTATATTGATGAATTATAATAAAAAATTATTAAAATATTGATTTTGTTTTCAATTTGAATAAGGATCGTTTTGGGTTTAGGTAATAATTTTAAGGGTATTTCTGGAATTGTATTAAAGGATAAAATTAATTTTCAAAATCAAAATCTAAAAGTTATTTATTCCCTATTTTTTAAAATCAACTGTAAAAAAGACTGATTTTGACAAAAATGATTTTAATTTTTTTTATCAAATACTAAAATTAATTTTTAAATTTTTAAAATTATTTTTAAATCTCTCAAAAATAATTTTAAATGAACCCTAAATATTTGTGGAGGTCTTACCACCTTTGAGATAGCCCTCCATGACACAGTATAATTCTTGGGCACCAAGTGGGAAAGACTTTTTCTCATGTCAGTATGCACCTTTGAATTTTCCTTTTCTGGCTTCTGTAGGGCTTTTGCCAAGATGCCCTCTTATACCAGTGTCACCCTCTAATGGATCAATTCAAATTTAATCACCTAGACCACCTAGAAGATATAGAACACCTAGAAAATCAGTTTTAACTGTTTAAGCATATTCGACATATTAATAAACTATAAACTATTAATTGAAGTAAGAGTATCATTTCCCGCTATATAGAACACCTAGAAAATCAGTTTAACTGATTAAGCATATTCCACATACTTGTAAACTGTAAACTATTAATTGAAGAATAGCATTTCCCGCTGCATCTCTACAGAAGCAAAAACCCTAGAATTGCAACAATCATCTTGTCCCAAAATCAGTAATCAAAGCTTGAAATTCGACCATGATACCGCCTTTGAGGAAACTGCAGTTCATCAAGAAATGTGAATAAATTTACACGGACGGCATACAAGTTCACATAAATTTTTGGAACGCCCACTTTCAATCTAAATCTACTGCAAGAATTAACAACTGTTATTGTTTATACAAAATCTTGATTCATTTATTTTATAAATGTCAGTTTTTGCCATCAGTGCTTGTTTGCAAGATTTCCTTTAGAAATACACTCACAAAATTCTTATACGACTCAAGTCAATTTCTACTCCATGTTACAATATATTAAAAATGGCTACTGTAATTGAAAATCAATGCATCTCTTACAATGAATTAGAGATCTTAAAATTTTTGATGAAATTCGTATACAGATTTAAGCGGCAGTTTTGAGAATACAAGAACTTTTGTACAGAAAGAAAAGGCACAGACATCAATTGTTAACTATCGCCATTTCATGGAACACGTTCCAATACTCGTTGCAATGCCTTTTTGATGCCTTCCTGATCAAGGAATGTTGAAAGTTGTATCTCTTGCACCTAAAACCACAATGAGTTACCAAAACTAAAATGAGAAAGAGGCAGAGAGACGGAGAGAGATGGACACAAAGAAAGCCATGACGCAACTCACCTGCCTTCCAGCACGAGCCAGGAGGGTAAACTTCTTACCACTGGGTGGTGCCTACAAGATGACAATTCCGATATAACACATGGCAATCACTCAGCACAGAGAGAATATCAAGGAAAATTTGGAAGAAACTCACATTTGAGAGCCAAAGCTGCAGGTCTTGTGAAACAACACGTTTCTCAAAACCTTGTCGGGTTATTCTTACATCATCTATACTGACCAGAAACATCATAAAATAGCAAATAAGATATTCATATTGAGATCATAAAATGACTAGAAATATAAAAACAAATTAAGAAAAAGAATTACCATGTGATCAATATTAAATGAAAAATGAGGACAGAAATCACATCATAAGACTGGATCTCTTCCTATTACACATTTGGGGGGGGGGGGCAAATGCAAAAGAAAGAAGGAAAGAAAATGAAACAGTAGACACGCATATGCCTGCATGAAAGGTTAAACACAGTGATTATTCAATTAAACATCAAGCTTGGGAACACATTAATGCAGTCATGCTGTTCTGTTTTTTCATAATTCCAAAACCTAACGTTTTTGAACGTGCAGATTCAAAGATAAATGCAGAAAACACTAGAAGAGGGCAACATGGTTACATGAAAACAAACAAACTTAGACAATAAAAAGAGAAGTGCGACTTGTAAGACTGATTCTTGCCCTAAGGAAAAAGACAAAGACAGAAATTCACCCTGCAGAGACATTCTTAATTAAGAGAAATTTTAGAATACACTAGAGATAATACAATCAACTAATGCATATATGACAAGTGTATTTAAATTTTATATAACCACCATTTGCATAATGGGTTTTCAAAATAAATGCACATACGTCGTAACATGATTTATTTGTTATATGGCTGACATAGTAGCTCTGATATATTCTAAAATTTCAGCTCAATTAGAGAAAGAAAGAGCCTAATAATTTATTATTCTCCCAATAGCTGTCATCATATTTAATAGCCATACTTCAAACACTTATCATGTTTATTCTAATGAAATCATCCAAAGCAAACTTATTAGGCCAAGGTGGTAGATCAAAAGTGCATAAGAAATGGGTTGAAATTAGCTTCAAGAATATCTATTGACTTTAAAGACATCACTATATGAATCATACAAGATCTATCTCCTCCATTCAACTAAAACTACCTTAAATAAAACCCTCCATTGGAAATCCATCAGCAAAATAGATCCAGAAATGAAAAAGTCAATAAACTGAACTCTAATAACAATAATGAAAAAGTCAATGATGATGATTGTCATCATCATTAAATCCAAATAGACTGGCAATGGATGCGACAGAAACGTAAAATAAAAAAAATGGATAGATTGAATTATTTATTTCCTTGAAACATGAACACCAAAAATGCTCAATGTAAATGCAAATTTATACTTTTTTAATGAAAGCCTCTAGACATCTGGAATTACATATTCATAAGAAAATAACTTTTACAAGTTTTTCTTTGCACGCAGGGCAATGATAAATCCATACCCATCTTCTTGTAGAAGCTCTTCAAATATGGCTCCAAGCCCTGGAAGAGGTTCAATAGTATTGCTATTACTACTGCTCATGCTTGAAGAATCAGAAATAACAGAGCCATCCTGAATTTTCAGTTCCATCAGCCTTAATTCTGTCTTGTGAATGATGAAGAGATTAATATGATAAAAATGAACATAAGATTGACTTTATATTACAAACCTGTGGAATTACTTTCTCCAGAGTTTCCAAAAGAGGATCTTCTTCCAACTGTTTGATTGACAGAGTGATCCGTGACTTTTCCCTGCATTTATTCCAAATGAGAATCCCAGGCAGTTGCCTATGACATATGAAATTTAAATATGGAAAAAGGGGGTGAAACTTAGGAAGAAGGACAAAAACAATAAATAGATATATATATATATATATATATATATAATCAAAAATAAGAAAACTATCTCAAAATCCACTTATATTGAGCTAGTTTCAACCTTCTTAAACTACCGGGAGCCCCCAAGGGCGTGTTCGGGTTGGTAACAACATCAGCTTGTAGCAGCTGACGCCCGGGTTCGAGCCTTGGGGGTAGTAAGGGGGAAAATAAAAACCTATTTGGGCTTTGCCCATCCCCTTACTTAAAAAAAAAAAAAAAAAAAAAAGGTACTTGGAAGTTGGGCAAAGTCCTGTGATTTTCATTAGAAAAGAGACTGGGAAAAAACTGCAAACCATCATTTGGTAACTAACCAAGCCAGTTCCCAATTGGTGATGACCGACAACTTTAATTACTGTGCAACAAAACGAGCACCCTTCGTCAAATGATGAAAATGATGCTCTGCACAAACACTTTATGCCCTTAGACTAGCATCTAAATTTCGACCTAGCTACTATGTTTACTACAACAAATTTTCCAGGATTATAAAATTATGTCATTAGCACTTCCTGTATAAAAATGCCATCTGATCGAGTGGATGCTTTTTGAAGCAAAAGAGCAAGAAACCTTCAACTTGCTATGTTAGACTTTATAGAATTGAGGAAGAATGAAGAAATCACCATTTTGTCCACAGACGATTCTTGATGGTTATAATGATAGACAACAGTCAGAGAAGAGACCTTAAAATTAATGGTAATAGGTCAGCTGAGATTTCAAGCTGATGGAATTTTATGGATAGATTTCACAGTTGTTTCAGCATAGACAGTGCATTTTTATTTGAGTGTGTTATGAGAAATAGACAAACTTAGAAAATGGTATCAGCAAAAAATTTCCTCCAACTAATTTTCATTGTCTCAAACTGTGAAGTCTTGTTAAAAATAACAATAAGACATAAAAAATTGAACAGTTGGCATTTTAGCTTGTTCCAACGAGAAAAACATATTGGTCTATGCATGTTCAAGTCTTTCCATCCTGATAAAACCTTAAATAGTCCCCTAACTGAGTGACAGACGTGAGTTTGAGCTGTTGATGGAAGCTTGTTGGAAAATGCTAAAGCAAAGCATGGTACTTATTCTAACTTCTCAGTCAAAACACGACTCAAGTAGGGACATTGAAACACACTCGAGCTTTTATTTGACAAAGCAAAGACCACACCACCAAACCAAACCCCAACACCCGCCCGCACCCCTCCCCCCCAAAAAAAAAACTCAACTTTTGTGACAATAAATGAATAAAAATTTTAAATTTGTAAACCTTTTAGGCTTATGGTATCCTCCAAGTTGTATCAACAAATGTAGCATGACCTTGTAAAAAAAAAAAATCACTAAAAACGGTAGATTTAAAATTGTACGGTACAAAGCTCTTAAAATTTCACCCAAAAAGTATGTCAAATTAAATTATTTTCCTTCCATTTCGATGGTACAAGACGAATAATAAATATTCAGCTATAAGTATATTCCATAACTCAGTTTAGGTTATAACCATGCTAACATAGTCGCTGATTCTTTGAGTTGTTCGAAAAGTATCTATTGATTTAAAATAGGAGAATGTAACAATGCAAACTTACCTATCAATTTTTATAACTTTGACCCTCACTTCATCACCTTCGTTAAGGATGTCTCTAATGTCTTGAATCAGATCCCATGAAACCTCCGAGACATGTACTAGTCCAGTTAGATGATAGAGACCTGCATCACAGTTCACAGTTGTTTCAAATTTCCATAGAACACAAATGCAATACAAATCTAGAAGTATTAAACTGGAGACGGTAATACCATCAGGAAAGCGTAAATGAATGAAGGCACCATAATCCTCAACAGATCCCACCCTTCCTACAAAAATATCCTCTACATTAACTCTTGAAGAATACTTGTTCCAGACAGCATCCTTTTCAGAGAATACCAGCTTCTTCATCTCCTCATTAGCTTGGATTACCTAACATATTGAGAAAATACACCAATATCACTAAACCCCCAAGCAACTCAGGTAGTTAGCAAGAAAAGAAAAAAAGGGGTCAAACTTGAAATATTTTGAGGTTTTCATTTTTCATCCTTCATTTTTCTTTTCGAAGCAAGAAAAAATTATTTGATATGCTAAAGCGACCTTTAATAATGTGGATTTCTGATGATTGAAGAATAAATTAGTCTAGAGCATTGTTTTTCTTTGTTTTTCTTATGATTCTCTTCAATTCATTCCAATTATTTTTTTCATAAATCTCTGCATAATTTTCCCTTCATTATCCAATCTCAGAACTTTCCTGTCAGCCTCTCACCAGCAAAAGACCGGGCCCAAGGAAGTACGAGCAGACAGAAGCAATTCTCAGTATTCAGGGGATACCATTGTCTATACCAATACAATTGAGGAAACCAATGTGTCTCATGAACTAAATTAAAGAATTTACATTATGATACAAAATTAAGCTCAGAGAAACAGTTAAGTGAGAAGAATTAAAAAAAGAACACGTATGGATATACTGTTATTATACTTGCACAGATAATTAATAGGCTTGAATTATCTATAGATAGCATGAGCTAGCCAATTGTAAATGTCTGGAGCTATATAACAACACGTAAACTGCCTGACAGCACACTTACAACCTGAAATCAATCAAAGTAAGTGCACAAATTGTAAACCACAACCTATTCTAAAAATTGTTCCCATTGACACCGTAAATTTTGAATCCTGAAGCAAATTAGTGACTCTAGCCTTCTTCTAATTGATCTAGGGATGGAAACGGTACCCGCCCAAACCCACCCACTGCAGGTAATTTTGTGGGTTGTGGGCGGATTTGGTATTATAACTTAAAGCCCGCACTAGGTTGCGGGTGGGTTGGTATTAGCCAACTAATAGCTCTTTTTAAATATTTTTAATTTAATTTTAATTGAAAAAATATTTAAATCTAAACATATAGAAAGTAAATAATGTAAAGTGCAAACGTACGTGTAAGTTGAAACATGCCTAAGTCCTAACAGGCTTTAACTTAATGCATGGATTATTATATACTTATTATAATTTTGTATGGACTATTATTCTTTAACTTAATGTATGGATTATTTCATTATTATAATTTTGTTCTTTGGATTAGTATTTAAAAAGTATTATTTTTTAGATTATATTAATCTTAATTATTATTGTAGAAATCGTGTTGGATGAGTGCTAATGGTGTGAATAAAATGAAGATCTTCTCTTAGAGCTTGTATTGACTGATAATATCAAATAATAATTGTTGTTTTTAGATACTAATTTGTGGTTTTTTTATGGATTTGTGTATTTTATACTTAAATTTGAGAATTTGTGTTGGATTGATGTTAAAATTTTAATTTTCTATTTACATTGGTTAAATCTAGAATTGAGTATGTTTTGTGAAATTTTAAGTTATTATTATAAATTTACATATTGAACATTTGTAATTTTAAATATAGAAACCCGAAAAAATCCGCTACGTACCATTGCGAGTTTGGTAATTGACAGCGGGTTGCGGGTGAGCTGGGTGTGTTTGGTAATTTAAATTTTGTGTGGGTTTGGGTTTGGTAATGGCAAACCCGTTGTCTGCGGTGCCCATTGTCATCCCTAAATTGATCCCACATTTTCAATAGTAATGATTTTGCAGAAAACTCAGGAATGTCTATCAAACATTTCATGTAAACTTTTGGGCCATTATATACTGATTGTCTAGTGATAACACTGATGACTATGCATCTAAACACCAACTTGTTCGTAAAGAGATTAAAGCAGATATTCAAATAGTTTCAGATTATTAAGATATGTAAACCCATTGTAAAAAGTGGTAACGTACAGCACTGCTTAAATTAAGTTAGATTTTTAAGTGATACATGAGACCCATTTAGGATTCTTGTGAGCCAGAAAGATAAGGGACTGCATAAAGAAATTCTCACCTTCACAGATATAATTGAACCTGTCAAACCTTTGGCAATCTCATGTATACTTTTCTGTGGCTCTAAACGAGATGGTATCACAAAAAGAAAGCAAGAGGTTAGCAAGAACCAAATCAGATGGTACAAGAGTAAGTTGACAATGAAACTACTCACCTACCCAAACTGTAATTATGTGGTCAACAGTGCATAAGAATGAACAACATATGACTAGTGAAAAATTGATTTGTCATAATAACAAATTGGTCTTAAGTCCCATCAACTGTTTCACGGAAGCATAAATTTTTTTTATCTAATGAGGATTATTGCAGAACAATGAAGGGGAAAAAAATTGAAATAGGGCACATTAGGGGTAGGCATATCAATCTCTTGGCTGAAATAGCATATGCCATTTGGAATGAGATTGCATACTTCTCCCTAGATAATGCATTACAACTAAAAACAGCAGTTGTTCATTGTCTTCTACATATTCAGAGTTGAAAATGTTCCCCGTTTAGGAATGAACACGCAAATGGATCATTGGATCAATTAAAAGGTTTAGGTAACAATGTCTAATTCTCAGACTTTCCAGTATGTCCACAAAAGAGATTTCAAACATAAGTTTTGGGGTGATAAGAAAAAATGAATATGAAGTAAGAATTGGAGAAACTATAAACATTAAATGAACAGTTGACTGTGAAAAAGAGCTATTCCATTGCTCCAAAACATGATTAAAAGACAGAGGAGCTAGCAATAAAGAAAGAGAAATGAGAAGGAACTGGCTGGAAGGATTTGAAAGAATTACGTCATTAAGTGGGTTATTGTTCTACACAAACTGCAACAGAATAAACCTCATCGAATAGTTAAACATAAAATTTATTGGCTAAATTGATTTTTTTTATTTTTGTTTAAAAAGTAGTGGATGGGCAAAACTCAAAACAACTTGTTTAACTTAGTTAAATTTCCCGGGCAATTAAATTGATATTTAAACAACCATCCGTGAACCTAAAGGTAGCTTTGAGTGAAAGGATAAAACATGAAAAGATTATAGTAAAATTAAAAATTAAAAACTAAAAAGAGAAGTACCTTTACAAGAATGAGAAGGGCTCATCTGGGGAAAGGGAAGAAAACCCACAAGAGAAAAGAAGCGAACAAGCAGACCTCCACCATTAAAGCCTTGAATCTTCCCCTCGTAAATGAACCCACTTTCTTTGTAAGCCCTTCCCGCCTTCCAATCAGCAGAACTCTACTTCTTCAAATAAACAAAATATTATTTACGTATAATTAATTACATTTGGAAAAATTCTTGAACAGCAAAGGCTAAGCTTGTCGGTTGTAATTATAAAATGCAGAGACTATAACCAAATGAAATTTTAACACACCCGAGATTGAGATTGCCGATTATTAGCATCAGATGAGTCGTCGAGAATCGGGTTCACAGTGGTGGAGGTAATTTTAGCAGCATTAGTAGAGAATTTACCAACAGGACAAAGGTTTCTTTGGCAAATTCTTTCTATGATAAGTGGGTTTACACATACTAGAGATGATAATGATAATGAAGAATGAGTACATGAGCTAGCATCAAGGCATGTATTTGAACCTATTCTTGAACTCAAGGATAGCATTTTTCCTTTTTCTACTTCAAAGTGAATTTGTTATCCAAGTGTTGCTTCTGATGTACAAGAACGAGATAACTAGATGATAGGATATACGGTTGAGCTGGGGAATTTATGGTTAGTTTGAACGTTCCATGTGTCATTTTTGTGCCCACAAATGCCCACTCTTTCAATATCTTCCATTCAATGGCAGTATTAACTTCTCGCTTGTAGGCTCTAGCTTGTTTACCGATTACCAAAAATATTGACTCCATTTGCTGAGTAATACAAGTTCTTTACAAATTACCCATTGAAAAACTGGGGAAAAGTACGTGATACTTTTGTAGTTTGACAAAATAGTTACCGAGATAATTTTAATTTTCAAATGAAATAGAATAGGCAATTAAATTTGATTATTCACTTATTAAAATTATTGTCATAACTAACATTAAATATTATCAACTAAATTTATGAGAAAGGATAATACTCCCGTAATTTAGTGAAATTACCTTAAAGACATGATATTTTCATAAATGGTTAGGATTGATAATTTAAGGGCTTTGGGTTGGGCTTTTTCAAGCATGGGCCAAGCATATTAGAGTAAGAGTGCAAAGGTTGGGCTTTGACCAAACCCAATGCAGGCTTGGGCCGAGCTTGAGTTTTTACTTATTTTTTAATTTTTTAAAAACTTATTGTAAATTTGAAATGAGTTAATAATAATCAAGTTGTTATAATCAATAATGATTTAAAAAAATAAAATTTTTAAAAATAAAATAATAAATAAAGAAAATGAAGCAATTAAAATTTAGAGATTTAATTTTTTTTTATATTGGATTCTCTAATCCACGAACTCTATTAATTAATTAATATTTAAAAGAGAGTTTAGTATTATAATTTCAAGTATTTTGATTCATTATTGATATATAAATTAGAAATTCAAGCTTTCTTTTTTTTCCATTATTTTTTAAATTTAAATTTATTATTCTAATTTATAAATTTACTTTTTTTTTTAAATAGAGGGCTTGTGCCTAGCCCGATCTTTTTTTCCTAAGCCCCTTTGTCCAAGCCCCCATGCGGAAGGCTCGGGCCAAAGCCTGTAGGAATGGACAGGGCTGGCCCGGTCTTTTTTGTCATCCCTATAAATGGTCGCATACATACTTTCGTTCTCGATAAGGAGTTTGTATGTTTAAAAAGTGGCTCGTATGGCCATTTCTAAACATAAAAAAGAGTCTTTGTATCTTTAAAAATGATATGTATAATCATTTATGGAAATAAAAGGGCTTTTGTGACCATTTTTTTCAAACTAAGGGGTGTTGTTGTCTTTTTCTCTAAATTTAAATGAATATCTAAATATTTTGCTAGTTTTCACCCATTTTTAATTAATTCAATTCAAAAATTATTTATACAACTTTTTCAAATCATGTATTATACCAATTACCAAACATAAGACAATGCAAAATATAATTGTTGGTGATAAAATTTAGGTAATGCAATTAGAACATGACATGTGTACAATAGTTTCATGCCCAATTGGCCCTTGTAAAAAGTGAAGAGGAAATTTAACGAGTAAGCGTTAAATGAAAAGATCCCAAGAAAAGAGTGTGAGCTATACTATTAACCTAGAAAGTGCAAAGATTATTTCCCAAAATACCTTGAAGTTGCCTCATATTAATGAAGAACTACTATATCAAAGACAGCCCCTCCATCAAAATTACTATAGGACACCATTATATTATTCTAATATGGATTATCTCACCTCACTAACAGTCATATGCATCAAGATGAGAGAGGGAACCAACTCAATTTTTATCTAAGCCCTTAAAAGTAGATTAAACTTCTCCAAAAGCCTAATTAGCTCATTCAAAATAAGTCAATTAGAGATTAACGCATGCTAGTACTAAGGACAATCTAACAATTGACATGTGTCTAGGCCTAAAGAAGTTAAGAGACTCAAGTTGAATAGTCAAATTACCTAAAAGCCCCTACCTGAGTAGAGAAATGGCTTATTTATAGCCTGCCACATGTCCAATAAGACATTAAGATGTCCTTGGGCACAACTTGTATAATATTATGCCAGTCTCAACCAAACAAATTCAATCTCTTCCTCACAACTTTCAATTTTTAACTAATGTTTAAGTTTTTTAAAAACCCAGCATCTTTCCAAATACTTACCTAACTCAATTGTTGGAGTGCCACAATCGGCCACCATCGATATTACCTCTAACAACTATTTTCTCTTATTTTCAAGACAATCTCAATTTTGTTTATCCCCATAAAACTATTTTAAGGTGAATCAACCCCTATTATTCACAAAACCACCCTTCAAAATCAAGCTCTCATAATATTTTTAGGCTGAAACAAAATCAAACCAAAATAATAATATAATCTTATCACATGACCAAAAGATACGAATTTAGCTTTATGTGACAATTTCTAAAAACAAGGTTCTTTTGTATGGTTTTATATGAGTTTGTGATAATTTCTAAATACATACTCCCATATTTTCATAAATGGTCATTTCTAAACAAAAAAAAAAGAGTTTGTGTGTTAAAAAAAAAAAGTTTGTATAGCTCTTTCTAAACATTAAAAAAGAAAAAAAGTTTATTTTTATCACTATTTATGAAAACAAAGGGATCTTTATGACCATTTCCTCAAATTAAAGGGGGTTTGATGTTGTTTTCCCTAAAATATAAATGAATATCTACTTTTTTATATTTTTTCTTTTTTTTTTAATTAATTTGATACAAAAATTATTTATACAACTTAGTCTGATCAGGTATTATACTAAATATAAGACAATACACTAAATCTAATTTTATCATATTCAAGCCAATCTAATCTAGTGTATTGTACAAAAAGTGGTCCAAAAGATATAAATTTTAACTCTTTGTGACCGTTTCCCAAAACATGGTACTTTTGTAACCTTCTTCACCAAATCTTAGGGTTATCCTTCATCATTCCCCCAAAATAATAACAAAAATTAGAAGTAATTTTGTGCAATAACAATTGGCCCTCTTAGTTGATTTCAATCCTCCCAAAAAAATGGAATTAATTGTATTTCTTAATAAAAAAAACTCATTCCAAAATAATTAAGAGCAGTATTATTTAAATTCACAAAATTCCTCCTTGCACCCATTTAAAAAATATATTAGTTACTAGAATTTCAAAAATATCAAAATTATCATCCACTCATTTCCTCTCATTACTTTAAGATCTATATTTTCTCTCTCTCTACTGTCATGCAAATTGATCTCTCATTTCATTTTTTTGATATGGATTTTTTTTCTTTTCTTTTAAATCATTGACTCTAGTTGCTTTCTTTATATTAGATTTTTTTTTTCTATTATCTTAGATTTTTTGTTTCAAAAATAATATTAAACTTGTATAGTGTGATTTTACATATAAACTTTTGATACCAACCTGATGTAGGGCAATTCTATAAAAGAATGCTCTGCAGCTAACTAATGCAACCAAAGAATAAATGATATAGGATGATGGATAAATATGGGATATTTTCAATGCTTCGTTGATTATGATAATATCTAGAATAAAGAAATAAATTAAATGCATATTAATTTGAAGAATCTTCATGAATGTAGAGTGTTTAACTTATTGATTTCACTAAATACCGAGAGTAATAAGAATAGAACTTATTTAAAAGAAATAATCAATAACAAATATTAGGTCTTCTTGCAGAGACTATAAAAGACATTTATACTAATTACAAGTTATTTTAATTTGACTAGAAACCTATTTTAAAAGACTCATGCCTAAATTAGAAATATAATTAAAACAAGAAATGCCTAAACAATATAACTCTAAACAGGCAACCAAATTAGACTAAAATACAAATTAATTAAAATATTCCTAAACTTTATAAATTTCAATTTAATTAAGATTTCTTTAATATTTTGCTCTAGATCAGAACTTTAAAAAAATGTAATTTTATACAATAACTATTGGCTCTCCTAGTTGATTTCAATCCTTACAAAGAAAATGCAAATAATTTTATTTCTTAATGAAAATATTCCTAAACTCTATAAATTTCAATCTAATTAGGATTTCTTTAATTTTTTACTGTATATTAGAACTTTAAAAAAAATTATTCAATAACTATTGGCTCTCCTAGTTGATTTCAATCCTTACAAAGAAAATGAAAATAATTTTATTTCTTAATGAAAAAGAATAAAATCTTGTTCCAAAATAATTGAGTGTTAGCTTATTTGAATTATAAAATTCCTCTCTACACCTATTTTAAAAAAATATATTAATTATTAGAAAATTTCAAAATTATCATTACTCATTTCTTCTCACTACTTCAAGTTGCAAGTTGTATTTTCTCACTCTATTGTTTTTCAAATTGATCTCTAATTTCAGTTTTTTGGTCGTGGATTTTTTTCCTTTTCTTTAAATTATAAACTCTATTATTGCTTTCGATGTATTAGTAGCCTTGGCAATTTGACCCAACTAACCTGATCATAATTTTTAGGGTTTTGAATAAATTTTTAGATTTAGGGTTGAGTTCGTGTCAAAATTTTTAATTCCGAACGAATTTTGGGTATGGTTGGGCTTAAGCCGATCCAACCTTATTTGAAAAAAAAAAAAAAAGCTAACACACACACACGTCACAACATCACACACGCACGCAACACAGATCATATCTGCATCACACACGCACACAGCACACTTCACTCTAAACCGTAAATCACATACACTTACACAAACTCACAAAAACCCCAAGTCAGCCCTCAACCGCCGTCCTAGCAGCCAGCATCGTGACCGTCTGCCGCACGCCTGAATCAACCATTTGTCTTGCTGTCGCGTGCTGCATGCAGCTTGCTCCAACTCCAATCACAATCAGCTGCGCGACGACGTGAACGAGCCGCCCTTTGTCGTCGTCCTACCGCGTCCGCCTGCCAGCCAACGCACACGTTCAGCTGCTACGCACACGTCCTGCGGCTTCTCACTTCTGCCGCTGGCATTAGCTATCTAGCTTTGGTAATTTTAATTTCATAAATATTAATTAATGTTTTTCATTTCAGCTTATAATTGAATCTATAATTTAATAATTTTAGCTAAATGTATTCATGTTAATTAATTAATTATGTAGTTACTGTAAATATTATATTGTGGCTACATATAAGGCTATATATACGGGTTAATTTAATTATTACGTTATAATTGTAAATTAAGTTTAATTATATCTTAAGTTTATAATTTCATAAATATTAATTAATTTTTTTCATTTAAGCTTATAAATTTATTTATAATTTTAGCTAATTATATTCATAATGATTATATAATTACTATAAATATTATATTTTAGCTAAATATAACCTTATATAAGATTGTAAATATTAATTATTATGTTGTAATTGTAAATTAAGTTTAATCATATTTTGAGTTTATAAATTAACCTAAAATTTATAAGTTCAATCATATTTTAAGTCTATAAATCAATTGCAACTAGTTATATATTTAATTTAAGTCATTATGTCAAATTTATATGAGGATTTTCATGTTGGCGAAGAGAATAGAAATGGTGCGGTATTAGAAATATTTTTTTATTATCTTTGATTTGTTGTTTCTTTGCAGCTAAAAGCAAAATGCCGTAAACCATCAGCTGCTTGGCTATAATTCCTTGAAATATGAAAAATCAGGACATCTTGCTGTGGTAATAACACGCTTTGAATTTCTGAAATGAACAGAGCTAGCTCTGTACTTGTAGGCTTGTAGCCCGTAATCAATTATGCAACACGGAGAGAATCCAAATCCACTAGCAAAGGAGATAAACCAACTTCCTTAACAAGTCGTAAACCAAAGGCAAAGACCTCAGCCTTAACAGTATCCACATCATCAGAATACACATTCTGGACTACTCCTGGTTGCTCGCGAAATCATTATGATTTCGTATCACTGCACTCTAGCCCACTATTCCTTAAATAACATCCATAGCAGCATCAATATTAAGCTTAAACCACCCCTCACAAGGCACCATCAAATGGACATCTTCCTAGTCATTAACCCTCAGCATATTTAGGTTAAGGATCGAATGCTACATCCTTCGGGATTTCAACACCACCATTAGTACACAAGCCATTCCCATTTTTAACCAAATCTCTCGAATTAAAAGCATCACACAATTCCTGTACTTTAGCAACCATACGTGATGGCTGGACAAAAGAAACAGCATACAATAATTTATTTCAGGACACCCCCCCAAAAAAAAGACACGGATATCATACATAACCATTTTGAATGATTGAAAATCCAAAACTGATAATACAGAGACAGCAAACTCAATTAAATACCGAGGCGCACACAAAGAACAATGGAACACAACCTCATAAAATGATGAAGCTTCCACATTTTTTGAGCACGTTCACAAGTCACCAATGCATGTATAATCGTCTCATTTTGCAAGCCACAACAGCCACACACATCATGCCTAATCACGTTCTTTAAAAGGAGATTTGGCATTGTTGGCAAAATATCACACAACATAGGCCAAGCAAAAACTCTTGTTTTTGGGGGAACTATTGAATTCCAAATGAGACTCCATTTATAGGTGGAACCACCAATAGATGTTTCGGTAACAGCAGAATCATGTACTTGTACAGCAAATTGATAGCCTGATTTAACAAAATACTCTCCCTGCTTATCAAAATGCCATAATAGATCATTAGGAGATTGGTAATAAGGCAATTTTTTCTTTTAAAATCTACTGCACATCATATTGTAAAAGAAGTTCCCTCATTGCAACATTCCATGAATTTCCATGCACAAGCAACATTCCATGAATTTCCATGCACAATCGAAGTGTCATGATATCGGAGAAATAGGCTTAAAACTTTGGGATCCAATTACTTTTGCAAACCCGAAAAACATGACGAGATCCTAGTATCCTACACACCATCAAATACCCCACTGCAATAACTCTTGGCACTAAAGAATAATACGCCACACAAATGATGGAATACAAAGTACTCGTGCAACGAGAGAATTCTCATACACTAAAATCTGCCACCCCTATTTAGTCATTATTGCTCGACTAAAACAACACAATCACGAAGATTCTGCCACCGCAACTAGTGAATTCATTGTTTTTGAGTTGTCGATCCTCACCAAAAGCCAGTGAATTTCTTTTGAAGTTCATCAGAAAGACTCCTAGGCAGTCTAAAAACATTCACTTCATAGGAAGGTATAGCCTCCAACAGATTTGACTCAAGGCCTCTTTTCACCCATATGAAAATTATGCTCTCTCCAAGCATTTAAATTTTTATCCGCTCTAAAATGAAGTTCATTGACGAAAACCTTTCTTTGCCACCCAACCATAGCAGGAAGACCCAAATACCGATCATAACCTGACGCCTCCCCAATTCCAAAAGGTTCTATAACCTCCGGCAGAATAATAGCACCACTCTAAGATTGAACAATATTGACGATTTTTTCAAAATTAAAAATTTGCACCTACTCTACTGAATAGGAACAAAAAATCTCCTTCAGTTTTTGACAATCTCCCGAAGCTGGTCTACTAAAAATCGAGCTATCATATACAAAGAGTAAATGTGAATCCAGCAGATCAGAAACAAAACAGAGTCCCTGGATAGCCTTCACAGATTCAGTCGAAGCAGACAAGAAAAAGCCTGGGCATAGATAATAAACAGGTATGGCAACAAAGGACACCCTTCACGCAATCGCCTATAAGGCTTCATAAACCCACATAACTCCCCATTGATCATAAACGAGAACTGAGGTGTAGTAACATAATCCATAATCAACCTAACCCAATTTTCAGTAAATCCAATCTTCTGTATATGATCCGAAAAAAGCTCCATTTTAACCGATTGTATCCTTGCTCAGATCCAATTTCAATGCACCCAATCCTGACTTCCTTAACCTATAAGAACGAAGTTTGTGCAGACAATCATAACCCGCCATCACGTTATTTATAATCAATCTATTCGGAATAAAAGTGCTTTAATTCTTCGAGGTGACTGCATCTAACACTATCTTATACCTATTTGCGACTCCCTTAGCAAATATACGATATATAACATTGCACAAGCTTATTGGCCGAAATTCTGAAACTTTAGCCGGACATTTGACCTTTGGTAGTAACAATAAAGAAGTACGATTCAGTTCAGCTGTAGAAGCCTCATCATTCAACAATAATAAGAATTTACGATCAATTTATTGTCCCATTACCCCCTAACGGTCTTGAATTGGATGCATCTGCTTAACAGTACTATTAATCTCATCTAAGTGCAGTCAGTATCTGGTTCGATTCAATTTGATTTTGCCCCAGAACCAAACCAAACCAGAATCGATCTATTCCTAAGGACTAGACCCAAATGCAAATTGGAATAATTCGGTTTGGTTCGATTCTAAATTTTGGTGTGGTTCATTTCTGTTATTTATTATTTTTTTTTGGGTTTGGGCATTACAGTAAATCAGTAATAACAGTTTTCACATGTATTACCTGGATTTTATAGGTTTATGAATTTTCACCTGTATACTACACATAATTACACCAAGTATGCTGAATTAAAAGATCCAAGGGTGGTCAATGCTTCCTTTACCTCGTCTAACTTGAGGGAAGAATTGGTTTGTTGCAGGCTGGACAGGTTTTCGTTCTCTAATGGGTGTGAGGATTTTTTTCCCCCTTCTTTCAGGAAAGAGGCGTTGGCTAGGGTGGCCTCTCACCATTAGCCAATCTTGATGGATTCCAATTTCGAAAAGTGGGGACCTGTCCCTTTTAGATTTGAGAATGTTTGTCTTCAGCGGCATCCTCTTCAAGGTTGCTTTAGAAAATGGTGGGAAGAGACTTCTGTTTGTAACTGCATAGGCTATATATTTACGAGGGAGTTGAATTTGGTAAAATGCCATATCAAGGGATGTAATTAAGGAACTTTGGGGGATGTTGAATGGAAAAAAAAATGGTACTAGCGAATTTTGGAATTGGAAAATTTGGAAGCCGAAGGGAGGTTGAATGAAGAGTTAAGAAAAGAGAGGAGCGATGTAAAAAACGAGTTTGACCATGCAGTCTTTAGAGAGGAGATTATGTGGAGACAATAGGCTTAACAATATGTTTGGTACATATTATTAAATAGATTTTATAATAATAAAATTTATAACAGTACAATTTATATTAATAGAATTTATATCAATAGAATTTTTGGATAAAAAATTATTGGGTGTTTGATTGTCAATAAAAAAATATTTTTAAACTATTAAACTATATGATATTTCTTATATTATATATTTTTTAAAAAAACTCTCTAATTTTTATTTCTAAAAGCTCAAATTTTAAATTTTACTAATAGAGGTAAATTAGTTTATTTAAACTAAAAAAACTATAGTAAAAAAATAACCAAACAGTATAAAAAATTTTAAAAAGTACTTATAGAATTAAATAAGCACTTATACCTTTTAAATAAGTCATACCAACAAGCACTAAATGCCAAAGAGGGGGATACGAACTCGTGGTTTTTTCTTCAGATAGTGAAAGCAAGAAGGGGAAGAGGTTTGATCAACAAATTGGAGACAGAGGGAGGTCGTTTTGTGGAAATGAGAACGGTATTGAAAAAGTGATTTTAGAGTTTTTCAAGAATCTTTATTCTAAAGATGAGATCAGCCGGCCTGGGATTCAAGAGTTAAATTGGTGTCCAATTTCTGAATCGAAAGCTTCGTGGTTGGAGAGACCTTTGAAGAGAAGGAAATAAAGAAGGATATCCAAGATTGTTGCAGAGGTAACTCCCCCGATCCTGATGGGTACTATTTGGCAGTTTATCAAGAGGTTTTGGGAATTTTCAAACGAGATTTGTTGGATGTTTTAAAGAATTTACATTTCTGGTGTTGTGAACTCAAAGTTACTAATTCTACATTCATATATCTTATTTCAAAAAAGAATATGCCTGTGCGGTTGAGTGAGTTCAGACAAAAAGAATGTGCCTGGGAGGTTGGATGAGTTCAGACCTATTAGTTTGGTGACTAGTCTTTATAAGATCATCGCTAAAGTGCTTTCTTTAAGGAGGAGGGATTTGTTAAGGGAGACCGTTTCTGCTGCTCAAGGTGCTTTTGTAAGAGAAAGACAGATTCTGGATGCTATCTTGTTTACATCAATTGCATACCCATTCTACTTTATGCTTAGAACAAGAAACTAGATGTGATTAAATAGCATTATACACGTGTGAACAATCTCAGACACCAATGATAATTAAAAAATTTCATAAGAGCGAGAAATGAGAGGAGTCAATTTCTATTGAAGAATGATTCACTTGAAGAGTTTGACAAGTTGTTATCAGTTATTTTACAATTCCTTTTTTTTTTCCTTTTAATCGAGTTGACAAATCATATCTATATTGTTTAATAATTACCTTTGACATTCAAGCTCCAATTATAAACCCTGCCTCCAGCTTAGGGACACATGCTTGCCTCAGCCAATCTCCCTTTCCCCCGTGCAGCAAGCAGCACATAGTCCTGAACATTTCAATTACTTAGGGTTAAAAAGTTACATGAGCAAACTAGACAAGAAACTTTGATCCTTGTCTTTTCTTGACTATCATATGTCATCTTCTACACTGGTTGAACCCATGGCCCCTCCCTCCAAGAAAAGGTGCAGCAATGCCAAGCCACAAAGCTTTCAAATAAACAGAATTTCTTACCATTGTCTTTTAAAGTAAAATATTATTGTAATAAAAGACAGCTTGAAGACAACATTTTTACACCAGAACTATAATGTACCTGTACAATTGCTTGTGCACAAAGCTTCCCTGACAAAACAGCACCTTCCATTGAAGCCAAATACTTCTGTTTTGTGTAATCCCCGGCTAAATAAAACCCTTCTACAGGAGACCTTTGTAAGGGACGGCAAGGTTCACAATTTGGGATGGTTTTATATACAGACCTGAAATAATTCTGTTAGGCTTCATAATGGAGATCATTGAAAATGAAGAATCCTCGTCTTCAGCATGAAATTACTTATAAGAGGGATATCTTTGATGACTTATCTTGAAGCATTAAACAAAAAAGATTATATGTTAAATAAAATTAAAAATTAAAAATTTTAAAATCAATTAAAGGTTTAAAGGGTTAACCCCTCGGTCTAACCTTGGCGTTTTGACGACATGGTACTTCACAATCTTTGCTTTGCTCTGATCAGCAGAAATTTCATCAGGAAATAGTTTTGCAAGCTCCTTCATTGTAGCATCAATGATTTCTGAGTCACTGCATGAGATCCACTCTTCAGCCGGGGCAAAAACTAACTCCAGCATTGATTGATTGGGGTTGTAATACTCCTAAATGAAAAAAGAATCGTGAACTGACCACTCCATGAAAAAACAACAGCAAAACCAAGTTAATGCAGTAATCCTAATCATTGAATAAGAAAAAGAGGGTGAATATATGTTCAATAATTTTTATATTATTCAGGATGTTAGAACACAGTTGGATACATCAATGTTTCAGTAACTGAAGTTTTCTTTATTGTTGTGTTTTTTCACATATGGACCTCAAGCAAAATGAGATATGCTCATGCACGTGAAGTTCCTCACTTTGGCGTCTCATCAGCACATCTACCATGTCTGTGATAGATTAAGATAAAGCCAAGCCAAATATCAAGCTTTCTGTCATTTTCCATCACCCAAGGCAACATATTGATAAAACGAAACTTTTTATCCAGAACTTTTGTTAAGACACAAATTAAAGTTCAATGTTGGGAATGTGTAGAAAGTGAAGAGGGAGTTCTTAATTAAGTGGCTTGGGTGAAAAGACTTCCCCATGGCCTAAATTACAAATTTCTTTACACATTTCCATTTAAAAAAAAAAATTTCCAACCAGATTAAAAATAAAACAAAATAAAATAAAATAAAAAAATTCTTAATCCCGAACTTATCAAAACTACATCCATCATTTTCCTCCAATCCACCCATCCCAGACATTATTGTCTGTAAGTTGTTCAGAAACTATAAATTTTATTTACTAATAGGTAATGTACTGTTCTGTACCTTTCCTTTCCCATTTCCCCCACCCCAAATAACTCTTTCACACAAAAGCCATGACAGGTCCATGCCACCCCCATCTAAACCATCTCAAGTAACATTCAACTATTATTATTATTATTATTTGGGAATAAATACCACCTTACCTTCTGATGAACATATATATTTCTTATAATGACCTTTATCCCACATATCCATCTTCCACATTTAGGCCACATGCATTCCATAGGTATGTTATTGTTTATCTTAACGTCCCAATATTCCGCAGCACAAAGCACAGCTGTTTTTGCAACCATTCTAAAAAATTGCCCCTAGATAGATAGTCCGAGTTCTATGAACATAAAATGTGGGACAGGTAATAAATCTAAAGGTGTAAAATAACAACAAATGCTCTGGGAATAAATATATGAATTCAACACGGAGGAGGGAAAAAATCATGTATAGAAAGTGATTAAGAATCTTTACCTTACAAGTTAAAGACATGTCGGCATACACACTTAGAAGGGGACTTCTGCAAGAAGAGGGGGGGGGGGGGGGAATACAGCAATTGAACTCAATTTGTGCTTAAGAGGAAAAATTAATAAAAACTGTAAGATATGATGTTAAAGAACAACTCTATACCAAATCTAGGTGACTGAAAATGAAACTAAGAGTAATTTTGTACGCCATATGGTCAGTCCAATAACTTAAAATCTTTGTAAGTAAGTGTGCACTTAAATGCTAAAAGCAATGGGCCGAGCAAAAAATTCAGTCAATATCTTGACTAAGTACAAAAATCCGAAAATTAAGGGGCGGACCTGCTAAACAGTAGGTGATCATAAGTGTTTTTCAATTTCCTGTCAAACCTGCAATTGAAAAATACCCTGTATAAGTCAAAAAATGGACTACATATTAGCTGTCATTGATGAATACATCTCTTTTACTTTTCTTTTTTCTAATTTTGAAAACCCAAAAGTCCCTCAGTGTGTGCACCAATTTGAAACTCAGATTCTAACACCACTCAGTCTCACTGAAGACAAATACTATAGAGATACAAATGACCTCCAATTAACAAACATGGAACTAAGATGAACTTTCCCATGTTCCCAGAGTTCATTTTCAGATAATTCTAAAGATTACAATAATTTTCATATCCTTCTAAGTTATTCTACCTGATTTACTGGATTTATGAGGTGAAACCATTGAACAAGGAAATTGATACAAATGATTGATTATGTATAAAATGTGCAATAAATGAGTCCTCCTTGTTACTTCAGTACTTGCATTTTCATACCATTTCAGATATTACAAGAAACTTCACACGTGACCAACTTATTCTCTTCCATTCACTGGAATTTTCAGGCAAGCCATCACAGTATTTGTAGACACTATCTAATTCAAAACCTGTGATGTAGGATTATCATCATATTACATTTTAGAAAGCATTGATTTCATTGCACTAACCATATGTGGATGTTGATGACTGGAACTCCCACCAATTTCTCTAATCTCTTGAAGTATGATATCTCTTTCCAGTTTTCAGGTAACTGAAGCTTGAGGATATCAACTGAAGGGAACATGATTCTTCACCATATTAGCCAAATTGCATTTCAAAGATGATAGAAGTCATATATAATGGAGAATTTTGAAGATACCAGGTGTGGCAAATACATAAACATCTCCGTCAATCACATTGCCATTAGTTAGTAAAAAATTCTTCACAGTTCCATCATCATTGAGCTCAATTTTCTGAACTCGGGAATTAAGCCGGACTTCACCACCCAGAGACTGAATGTGTTCAACAATAGGCAAGCAAAGTCTCTCTGGGGGGTTGCCATCTAAGAATGCCATCTTCGAACCATGCTTCTCCTATTCAATTTTGAATCGTTCAAGCAATGCTATATGAAAATTCTTTTATTTGCATTCAATATAAATTTGAACATGTACATTTCAACTGTATATCAACCAGCAAAGCATATCCACTTTATGCATAAAATCAATATACAGAAGCAAGTACAAACGTACAAATGCATAAAAATATATGCATACAACTCATAATAATATGTTATTATCATGAGAAGAATACAGATAATGTCTCAATTCCACTTTGTCAGGAATTGAATAAGCTAAAGAAAGTCACTGATTTGGGTAGCTACCATACATTCACAACACATTAAAAGAGCCATTGATTGATCTTTCTATGTCAGTCTCTAATGGAATTAGAAGGGAAAAGGTAGTTAAAATGCACTTTTTAAACAAAAAGAAACTATTGATTTATGATTTTACTGATATTGATCTTGCATCTAGGAAATTACTCATTATGTAGATGAATTTATTTGTAAACGAATTCCAGCTGGCAAACAAGATACAGAAATGTGCAAGCTTTTGCATGTAAGGAATTTTTTTCTTTTTACTTTACTTAATGGTTGAATATGACTTGAATTACTAATTCAGACAATGTAGACTGTTTTCTATTCTCAAATAGACTTGTTTATTAAACATTTGAAGTATGAAATTTTATTAATTTCTGAAGTTTTTAAATCTGCTTATTTGTTTTATGTAACTTGTACCTAATTTTTAGACATTTACATCTAAATAGAAAAAGTGAACTTTTGTGACTTTTATTTGAATAGAAAAAGGTCTGAATGAGCAGTAAGTACTATATCCCAAAAATATCAATATTAAATATACGTATTTCCTAAACTATAAAACCTAATCTTTTTATTTGTTTTGACTTACAAGGGCAAACATGTCATGTTTAAGATGTTTTCGTTATAAAAATAAACAAGATGCCACTTATATTCCAATATTAAATAAAAGAAAAACAAACATATCATTTAGAAATTTGTATTTAAACCCATTCAGACTTTAGTCAAAATTTAGACCCATTTAGATTTCAAATATTATTAAAAAAAAAAGCTACCTTAATGTAGAATTATAGATATTTTCAGCTTAACACAAAAGGGTAATTTTTATGGCTTTTGGCTCAACATAAAATGTTTGAATAGGTCCACTAAATTCTCTATCAATGGTTGTGTTATATATATAGAAATACATATATACAAGGACTTCTCAGATACTATTTGATTTGAGTTATTTAAGGATGTTTTATTACTTATTTAACATTTGAAATTTTTACGGGTACAACATAAATATATTGGTTTTCAACTTTTTGTAATTGAAAAAAAACAAATAGAAAACAAACATGTTGTTTAGATTCAGGCATACTAATCTATTTAGATTTCAAATAAGTTCAGGTCCATTCAGATTTTTTACCAAAATAAATAAATACTGCCTAAGTGGCTTGTCAAGCTAAAAGTAATTATTAATCACAAAGAGCACATAATTCCACAAATTCACAATAAGATAACGTTCATCAAAATTCCTGCTTCATGGCTAGCTTTTCAAACACGAAAAGGAAGCAAGATAAATTTTTTTCAAATACTTCAAAGCAAATTTGGTCGTGGTCAACAAGAAATGAAGATTACATACAACTTTAGGCATTCAAATTTTAGATCTAGAAGTAATTAGACATCAAGAAGAATTTGACCAAATATCATTCAAATTATTTTTGCAATGATGTTGATTATACAGGTTTCACAAGGTAGAGAAAAAAAGGAGAGAAAAAAGATCTTTGTACCTGAAGAAATCGGTTTAAGGCAATCAATATACATTGCATTGACAGTTCATCAGGGTTTATGAAGTTTAGTGCCTTTGACATGGCAATAAAAACCTCTGTCGTCACTCGATCAGGTACACCCTAAAATTTAAAAGACAAAATCCTTAGTTTATTCTTATTTTTAAAATATCTACAATGTTTATAGCATTCAATAAATTGAACTTTTGAAGATGGAGAAGATCCAACTCAAGTCAAAAGCTAGTTTTTAGATGAACCTTAATTAAGCGAGGGAGAACTTTAGAAAGAAAAAATAAATAAAGCAAAAGAAAAACAAAGAGGGCATAAGATCCTTTTTCGAACTGAAAAGAGAAACAAGATTACAAAGCAAAATGTTTCTCCCCTAAAGAATATTGAAAAACTAATTTATATATAAAACTTTTGGGCTCTTTCTTTTATTTATTCTTTTTGTTAAAAGACTCCCATAAGCATGGTGGAGACTCCAAATTGATGGTTACCCATGCCTTTAAAGAGAAACTTCATTTTCTCTCACCAAATCTGAAGGTTGCACCTGCAGTCAAGAGTGACTTTACGACAACTTCAACACAAAACTCAGCAAAAAAACATGTTGCAACCTTCTTTACAGAAAAATTCATATATTTAAGTAGCTAAAATATGCATATACAGTCAGAGACACATGCTGTGCATTTGAACACAGCATCAAATGCAGCAACTTCAAAAAGGTCAGGTAGGAGGGTCAGGGCTATGGCCTTGTGTGCAGCAATCTGCACATTTGAAAAAAATAAAAATTGCACATAATTCTAAAAGTCAGAAATCATCATATGTTGCAATGAAAATTTCTGGAAAGACGAATCATTGGCAGGCAGAAGTGCCAAGTTTGTGCAGCTTTTATGATCAAAATTCACGTAAGGTCTACCATACCAGTCATTTCTCTTAAATATATTCCAAATCATGATGAGGCAAACTCATAATCACTAATCAAGCTACTGCAATAATTGCCAGACAATTCATCTGGCCAGCAAATTGTATAATCAAAATAACCAGTATACCTGCTTTCTCATCCACTCCTGAACAGTTAAACCATCTTGAGCTTCAACATATGCCTGTCCACCAATTATTGCTGGAAGCAGTCCAATTGCAAACTTCACTTTCTCCGGCCAAGTCAGCATTTCATTATTCCTTAAAATGGCCAATATCCCTGGACAATAGGTTCATAAAACAACGAACAATCAATCAAGATTAAACAATTAAATAAACCAATGTAAAGGAAATTCCACATAAGTATGAACAACTAAGGAAACTACAATTCCACATAACTGCGAACAACAAAGGGAACTAAGTGATACCTAGATTCTCAGAATGGCAGACCAGCTATGTAACAGCATACAGCACATGCAAAGGAACGAGATACATTATTTTACAAGCTTCATCTACCTCTAGTGCTTTTAAATGTCTTTTTTTTAATAAGAAAACTACGAGCATTTCTTCTTAAAAATAATGGACATATTACGCTTTAGTAGTGGACCAGGTCTCCACCTAAAATTAATCAAAGCTATACAAAACAGTGTCAATCACTAAAAGTTTGATTTAACCCAAAATAGACTGCCTAACCCTATAAAAGATGAGCAGAATACACTCTAAATCCCTAAAACTCTCCTCCAATTACGATGAATGAAGAAAAATGAAGTGTCCTGGAAATCCTTAGTTACCGACACCCAAAGCAAAGCTAAAAGGTGAACTCTGTCCCAAAACCTATCATAACTGTCCCCTCTCGACACTTTTAAACGCTGAACTCTTTGTAATGTGTATTTTGTGCATACAAGCATAAGACAAACCCAATGAAGTATCATATATTCGCCCCCCTTTTCTCCTAATATTCTAAGCTGTATATGTACCACTTCTGTCAATGAACCATAACCATCTTAGAATAGCTTCACTCGTTTCCAAAAGGACAACACAATCCAGATTACTTGGATCCTCAATGACCTAGTTAACAAGAGTTAGACATATATATGTGTGTGTATATATTGTGCAAAACAGAGACATAACAGAAATTAACCATTATAAGCAAGGACTAGATACTTTCAAGAACATCTGCATGTAAAAGTACAAACCAAAGGCAACGTAATATATTACCCCATTTTCAAAAAAAGTTGCAAAATAAAACTGATTTTAGGAGAATTTTTTACCTCTCATTTAACATAAGTTCCCAATTTTTTTTTTCTTTTTTCTGAGACTTTCTGGAGTTAAGGACGTCCCAAATAGTGTAACTATATTTCTAGGACCGTTATAACGTGCAGGTGAGGAATAAAGGAAGACCTTGATTTGAACACCTTCAAGGAACTTAATCACTCTCTTACTTGCTAAATTTGGGTTTCAGCAATTTCAGTGGGTGCTTGATGGGCATAACTTATTGATATATTTCCCTTTCAATCTTATATTTGTTAGTTTCTTTTATTTGTTATTTTAAGTTAATTAAATTGTTTTGTTGAAAAGGGTAATAAATTGAAGGTTAGGGAGAAAAAATGCTTAAAGGAATCAAAATTCCAGAGAATTTTAAAGATTATTGACTTTGTTGTTATTGGGCTTAAGTCTGAATTGGAATTAAATCTATTGCCAACCTCTAAGGAAAGCCCATGAGAAGGAATAACAAAATAAATGGACTTAGATAATTTAATTTGGAATCAAATTGGAGAGCACGTGCAAGGCCTTTTAATTTCCTTAAATTGTAATGTGGCAGTGGCCAACTTCTTCACTATATATATATATAAAGGCAAGCTTCCAGGTTTTGACACACACAAGCAACAAGCCTTGCAAAGAGGTGCAAGATTTGGAGGACGCAGTTTGAACATGAATTTAATTGGTTTTATTGTTCTCAATCTCTTTATATCTTTCTAATTTTCTATACAAAGGTTAAGGATGATACCTTATTCAATGAAATAAATTTCTTTTTATTCAATTAATTCCCTCCATGTGTGTTTTAATGTTTATGGTTCTATTTCACATGGTTAGTTGGATATTATTAAATCTGTTCACCAATTTTGACATGCAATATTGATTGTTAGAATTAATATTATAAATCTATGCTTGGGTCTATAAAATTTATATGTTATTACCTTTGATTCCATGTCTTTCATAAAATTGTTTGCACAACATGCTTAGGAAGATTTTGACACTTTGTTATTCAATATGTTTATATAGGATACTTAGATATCACACTATTAAACAGGAAAAGAACCTAAACAAGATTAATTTTAACTGAGCTTAATTGTTTTATCTATGAGTAGACATAAATTGATTTCGAGTTGTTTCTCTAAAATTTGGAATTAATTGGTAATTTAAGAATAGTAGTGGATTCTGAAACCCCCGTAACTTCAATCTCTTGAGTTATCGTGTTAATTTACTCGTTTTAATTTTATTTGCATCTTTAGTTTTAATCTCTTCAAACAAAATATTTTCTCTTCTAACTAGGGTAGAATTATAATTAGCTTAAGATTAGATTTGACTTCTCTAAAATCAGCAATTCCTATGGGTTCAACCTCGTTATTTCTAGTCCATTTGCGAGTACATTAAAACTTGCACAACAGTGCTGTTAAGTTCAATTAAACAAAGACTACAATGCCACAATTCTCTGTATATAATTGGGCTAGTTGCTTGTGGAGTCTTCATTTGTGGCTTATGCCCATCAAACTAGAACAGTGCTTTTCCAATAGTCTTTCTCAGATATTTTCTCAAATGGATTTATTAAAATTATCGAAAGATATAAAGCGATAGGGCCAATTCTAACTTTAACTAAAACTTTCTCCAACTTAAATAAAGTTGGAATTACTGTTTCAATTGAAACTAGTAAGCCCCAACAAAAACTTACCCCAAATGTTCTACTTTTATCTTGTAACCACTTAAAAAGAGAGAAGAATCTATAATTTGTTTCCAACTCTAGTTTCTCAGCATGGCCTATATGACTAACATCACATTTTGATAGATTTATATGTATGAAGATACATATAGCTTAAGGATTATAAACAGTGGGCATAAGGACTTTAATTAAAAAGTGATTATCTCACCATTTAGCGGAGCCGGAAGAACTTCAGGAAAATCAAATCGGCTGAATTCTCCGGGCTTGTTTGGCATTGCAAAAATCATAGAGTGCTCCTTCCACTGCAACCGATCATTAATACCAAGTTCTCCAAACAGGTTCTGTATATTTGGGTAAGCCCCGACTTGACAGAAAAAAAAGAATGGATTTAAAAAGAATAAAGAAAACACATATGATTAAGGCCCTACTTAAAGCACAGAGAGAAAAGAATTTTGTTAAGCATCAGATGTATAGTTGATAAGATAGGTAAAGGAAACAAAGAAAAGATTACACTCCCACAAGTTTCCACAAATATTACCTTTGCAAAATTAAGGAAAACATAGAAGGTAAATGGTGACCATTGCATAGCGAACTATGAAGTGAAAATGCAGCAGAACTTATAAAGCCATTCAAACCAATGGTTTAAGAGACGCCAAAAAGAGGGAAAAACAGGAAAAAAAAGTATAGAGTCATAACTTAAATAAATTAGCCCAGTACATAAAAGGACAAAAAAGAAAACAATGTTTCTGAACCTACCTAAAATATCCAGGCAAAGTGAAAAAGCATTAGAACTTATCAAGGTAATGGAACCAAATAAATCAACAGTTACAGAAGAAAAAATAAAATATTGTATGCATAACCTTTGATGATAGTACAAATAAACAGAAGAAAAATGTTTCTGAACTTACAGAAAATATGAAGGCCCGTCTCATACCAGTCCCCGTCCCCATCTTTCCAGGCAGCTACCTACAGAGGGAATGGTCTAACTTTGACATGCCGAGAAAAATAAGAGAATAAGAGACACTAAATTATAGATGTGCTCTAGCTAGAAGCTAAAGTTATTCTACAATCTCCCTTCCAACTATTCTTCGATGATTGTTGACACTTGACTACAAATGCCAACAATCTACTTCAAAACTATATCTTTAAGTCGCATACTGCAAAAGCTCAGGAAAAAGCCAGTTCAAAACTTGAAATTTTCAAAATTTAAACCTTGGGAGGGGAGTCTAATTGTTACCCGGAAAAAGCAAATTGGTGAACTCATAATTTTAGTATTTCTGGACATTCGAAGTGGAAGTATTCCAGACGTCTTATTGTTTGTTCAATAACACTAAACAGGATACTTACATGACCTTAAGTTTGAGACCTGAGGAATACTAATCACGCTTCAGAACCAGTATCATAAGTTAATTAATAAACATCAACAATATGTTCACTATCTTCCTGATGTTTACTTTGTAACTCCTACTCATAAATAATGAACTTTTTTCTTTTCTTTTAAAAAAATACAATTTATTGTTACGCCTGCATTATTTCAGCCAGAAAAAAGAAATCCCTCAAGTTAATAATATACCACTTGAGAATTGAGCACAGGTTGTTGAGGGTGAACATGACATCTCTCTTCAAATCTCTTATTACTAAAATGAACCTTCTAAAGTTAGCAAGAAAAAAGCATAACAAATAAATAAATAGATAATAAAAAAAGAGCTCTACTCTGATGTCAACTAATTAGAGAGTTATATAGATCAGCACAAAAACCTTTCCACCTAGAACATCTCTTGCTTCCAGTAACAAAGGCTTGTGGCCTGCATCTGCCAAATATTTTGCAGTTGATAAACCAGCCAAACCTGCAACAAGACACCTAAAAACCTCAATATTACATAAGAAGGGTATAAATATTTAGCAGCATGATTAAGGGATATGACACCAGATGGTAGATAAACCAGCCAAACCTGCAACAAGACACCTAAAAACATCAAATTGCATTTGTCAGAGACAAGCAACAATGCTAGAAGTGAAAGAATGCTAGGATTCATTCTATTGCGTTGCTTAGAACAATTTTTTTCAAGACATTTCATGAATCTATTTCCTTTTTCTTTTCATTTTTCCAATTTTTTCCTCCCTTTATCCATTTGATATACTTAAGGTGTTTGATATTGGATATTGTGGCTGTTAAGAACAAAATGTAATAGCTGTGATATAAAGTTAATAGTGTATGACTTTTAAATAATAATTTTGATAAAAATAACAAAGATAATATATGTTTTCTTCATAAAAGTACAGGAATAAATTAACGTAGCTTTCAAACCAGCGAAAGCTGCTGCTTCTTTCTTTCGAGTCGGAGATTAGCAACAAGTGTTTATCAAATAGCTTAGAACTGTAGCTCAAAAAGCTATAACTGTCGATCCACAATGCCATACACACCCATAGGCTCCATCTCATATCGCTATCTAGTAGCTGTAGCTTAAAGTTTTATGGTGTTTAGTAAATAATTGCAAGTAAAATTTGAAAGTTAAGGTGATTTTATCACATAGGTATTTAACCAAAAACCCATATTATAAATTTTTATCAAAATTATTATTTAAAATTCATATTTACCAAATAATTATCAAGTTTTATTTCATCAAACGGGTCCTTAAGCTTCAGAGCACATATGTAAAACTTAACAACAATTAGAGGAGAAGAAAATGAAGTCACCTGCACCAGCAATTACAACTTTCAACGGCCTTAGAAGGACGAGGAGAAGTACGAAATGACGAAGACAAGTAAGCAGCTTCCAAGAAATTAGATGTATTATCAATATCTGGTCTTGGGTAGTCCACACAAACCACCTGTATCAATCAATTAAACAATCCAAATTAATTAATTGAGTAGGCTTTGAAATTAATTAAATAAAGAATAATAACAACCAAACCTTCGAATGACAGAAACCCTTCCTTGTCCTCGTTTTAACTCGAGTTTTCAGGCTCTGACCCATCGGTTCACTATCTCGGAAACCATATCGCAAGTTGAAAGCACTTTCAGAAACGCTGAAGCAAAGGCTCATCTTTTTTTTTTTTTTACCTTTTTAATTTATCAAACTGAAGACCAAACAATGACAACAGTGAAAGCAACAAAATTAAGTTGAATTAATTTCGCGTTTGAAAGCAAGAAAAATGATTTTAGATTACTAGTTAGTCATCTGAACTCAGCAGAGAGCAGGCTTGGGAATTGAGAAATGGAAAGTGAAGTTGGCTAAGCTTTTATTTTCGTAGTATTTGTATGCCTGGGAAATAGGACTCTCATCGTTTTGGCAGTTAGCTGGTAGTTTGAGATTTGCGAATATTCATCACTTCACTGTTTTCTTTTTGTTATAAATAAACAAATAACCGAAAATTTTCTTTTCTTGTTATAAATAAATAAATAAATAAAATTTTGAACTACAACAAACTACTCTTATTACTAATAAGCTTTTTTTAACGGATATTTATAATAATTATCTTGAGACATAATACACATATTTATAGGTTATATAAAAGGGAGGAAATGTTAACTTTTCCATGTGGGGCTTTTGTCTCCACAAGCGGCGAAGCCACCATTTACAACATTTTTGCTGGATTCATTTAGATAATTTTTTTTTTTATCATACATCCCCAGCTTCTGTTTTCAAAATAAATAATTTATTTTTAAAATCCATAACCTTATATTAAACAAAAGTTCATGTTAAATATTTGGATTAGATATGAACATTAAATACATTTGATGAAACTACAAAAAGTACAAAAGTTAATATATTAGTCATTTAATAATTATAGCATAAAATTTAGAGATTAATTAGTGTAAACATTTATATCACTAATTAAGTGGTTGATTTTTTCCTTTGTGCTTTCAAAGAAATCGGAGACATCAAATAAGTCAAATCAATAGAATCTAAGTCGTCGATTATATTAGTCTCAATTTTTCGTTTCTTGAATGTTTGGTAGAAGTTTACCAAGTATGTGCCTAATGTCATTTTCTTCCGCATTAATAACAAATTTCTTTATTATCGTTTCTAACATTATTTTTTTTTCTATATTATCATACTTATTATACCTCTCATAGGCATTCCACTTCCAAATATATCTATTTTTATTGTTTTGTTGGCCTAAGTGCCTACAACTACCAAGGTAAATAATTGCGCCCTCTCTTGCCGTCTTTGATTGCATCTACTATCATTATTAAGAATGGCCAAGCCTGAGCTCGATCCGATCACAAAAATAAAAGATCATTTAAAATTTAGGTGGGGGTTAAGGTCATGTCGGGTTTTTGTCCAAGCCCAAATTCCATAATTTTTAAGATTTTTTTAAATATTTAAGTTAAAAAAAGGGACATAACCTTCCTTATAAATAAATAAATAAATATATATATATATATATATTAAAATTTAACATAAACATAAAAATTACTTAAGGTCCTAGCTTTATACTTATATAAGTAATAAAATAAACATAATTCAAAACCTTGCCTTATAAAATTATATAAATAAAATTATGTCTTTTATTTTTAATTTTGAATTTCGAGTTTGGTTGGGTCGGGCTAGCTATGGCCTGAACTCTGACCCGAATTTTAATTGAGCCCTCATATTTAGATTCGAGCTCGACCCAAAATTCTTAAATTCAGGTCAAATGCTGAAAAATTCAGTTCGAGTCAATTAAGCCAAAACTCGGGCCGAGCCTTTTCGCCGTGCATTGATTTTGTTTATAAACATTTCTCATGTGTAAGTCAACTTACACATAATTTTAAGTCTAGAAGGTAAAATACGTTCTGAAAAAAAATTAAAAACCTCTAAAATGAAAATAAATGAAATAGATGATATAAGATAAAATATAAAAATTTCTCGTATGTTGGCGAACATGTATGTGAATTTTAATAGCTTTGCAATTTTATATATATCTTAAATAGTGCTTCCTTGGATTAGCCAATAAAGCACAAATTCAGAAAATACTTATATTTTTCCTTTTTGGTTTCTCGATATCTTAAAGGGAAATACCTTTAACATGACCCTTGTATGAGCATTACTAAGATAAGATTGCATTTTTTTTTTCTTGTTATTCCTAACGTTTGCTGCGACAATCTGCATGCTCGTGTCTTTGTAAATGATTTTGAATATGAGATCCAACATATGCAATATCTCCACACTCTTCATCTTGAAATTCATTTTTACTTCGATTTTTGTAACTATTTGTTACCGTGGAGACCCATAAACGATGTCGTAGTTTAGTCATTTTGTAACATTTCAACTCGAACTCTGAAGACGAATCTAACCACAACTCAGATATGAACTTAAATAACTCTTTATAATTGATAAAAATTTAAACCTCAAATACAATAGATAGTGGAATAATTTAAAAAATTTGGACAAACCATCTATGATCCTTGTAGAGCTTTGATTGATCTAGTAACCTTGTCAAACCAAAAACTCTGCCCAAGATCTTGATTAAGATTGACTCAAGTTGCACAAGTACATAATTAGATCCAAACCAATTCAATATTCAATTAGCAGACTTAAACGCTCAAGAACTAGCATCAAAATGAAAGAAAAACGATGAATTAGAAATAGAGTCACAGAAAGAACAAGAGATAACGTGGTTCAGTCTTTTTCAAGACCTACATCCACGAGTGAAACCATCAGAACTTGTTTTGATTGATTCATGAAGCAAATTACAAGTATTTAGAGATGAGTTTACAGAGCACAAGAATAAACTTTCTCTCTATTAGAAAACTCTCTGGAATACTCTCGAATCTCACTGAAACTGAGCTGGTGAACCAGCTTTACATTACAGATGAATAACAAACAAAGAACCCAGATTGCACAACTATTTTCCACGTGTCTAGGCCGTTAAACCGAACTCAACTGAACATAAGTAATCACGTGACTTGGCACGAGCAACTTCGTTAATTCCGTTATGAGTAAAACGCAAGCCTAAGCGTCATTTCACTAATAGTGGTCATGAGCTCCCTCACGTGGCTCCATAACGAAATAGATTCATTACTCAATACGCTGCCGTTTTGCTCTGGTTTGTGTAAAATTGTGTTTGAATTCATTTACTCCACATTTCTCCACTTTGAATCAAACACACTACAGAAAAAAAAGATAATAGATGACTGAAAATAACTGTAAAAAAAGAGAGTGTATGATAGATAATTTAATCGTCATTTATGTTACTATCATTAATTTATGACAGAATATTTTCTGTTATGAATTCATGATGATTTTTTATAGTTATATATCTGTCACATAATATTTTAATATGAAAAATTAATTTTAATTAAATTTAAATTTATTTAAATTTTTTAACCTTTTTTTAAAAATTTTTAGCGGGAGATTCAATTTATCATTTGTAATTTTATTATTCAATTTTGGCGGAAAATTATTTACGATAGAATTTATGATGGACATTTCCCGTCATAAAAAATTGATTTTTTTAACAAATATATTATAATTAGAATTTTTTGATGAATTCTTGTTTACAAATTTAATTAATAAATAAAACGAAGATTATAAAAAAAACTAAAAACAATTAATATTAATTAACATCCATTCAATGCAACAAATTAAGTTCAAAAGAAATATATCTAATATCCAATATGATCACCACTAATACATAATAAAAAATTCCAAATTGAAAAAAACCATTCCAAAGTATAAAATAACAGTTAAATTCCAATCAAACTCTAAGAAAAACAATTAAAAATGTAGCCACCAAGTCAAGTTACCATACAAAACTTCCAACGATTAATGCAAATATTCCAACAAGAAGACTTTTAGCATGACTTCTGCCAAAACTTCCAACAGCAATACCATCTTCCAACATCACTCTAATTCCAGCCATATACCCAGCAATACTCCATTTCAAATCCAGCAACCCAATTTATGCAGAATCAATCAAAATATCCAATGTTATCAAATGCATAACATCTACACTACAATCCTTAACAACAACCAATATAGTTTGACACTACAACTTTAATTTCAACAAATTGTAACAATTAACAACAAAGTGCCTCTATAGTTTCATACTCATACTAACCATTTTGCTAATGCAATAAGGATTTCGGAAGAATGGTTAACCCACTCCAAACGAACCTCAGCTAGTTCATCTTGAATGTATGCTTTCTCTCCATTAAATTGTTAATCACAAGATTAATATTGTCAAACTTCAAAAATAATGCCACATATATTGAATAAAAGAAATTTAAGATATCTCATCATCAACTTACATTGTTCATCAACAAATTAACGTATGCTATTAAAGATGTATATACTCAACGACAAGTTTGAAAATCAACTTGCTTTCATGCTTTTGTTCTATAAGCTTGAATTACATAGAATTGTATAGAACTCCTTCCGATTTCTTAATTTTTATCCAAAAGCAATCAAAAAATCCATTAGCTCACTCAAGCTTTTAGCCTCAACATAATCTTCTTTCACTTTAGTCCCATAACACATATCGCATTTATCAAACTCATCATTAAGCCTTCTAAAAGCTATTGCTCTCATTCCCCTCCTTTCTCAACGATCTTCAAAAATATTTTCAATGCAAAATAGCTAAAAATATTTTTGGGAGTTGCTTTGCTTTAAAATAGCAGCAAAACAACCCCGGAAATTTGCAGGGCTGTTTTGCAGTGAAAATAGCCACTAAATGTCTCTAGAGGCTATTTTAAATATTATAAAAGTCATCAAGTCCTAAAGTATTGTTGTAGGAGTCAAATTTTGCCTTCTTTTTGAATTTGACCTTTCATTTCCAAATAATTCAGAATTCATTAGAGATTCGAGACTTTTAATCAATTCTTTAAATATTATAGAAGTTATCAAGCCTTAAAGTATTGTTAGAGGGGTCAAATTTTGTCATACATGCATTGCCAAATACGTAGCAATTATTCAACTCAATCATGCACCTTTAATCATCATCTTGATAATTTTGTAGACTTGGGCTGTAAAAACAAGTTTACTATTCAACAGTGTGTTGGAAATTACTCATAGAGATCGAAGTCTTTTCGGGTACCAAACACCTTTCTTTAGTAGACCGCATTCCATTAACATTCACCCGTTAATTGAAAAAAAAATTCCTTCCAATATGATCCCTTAGAACACATCTCACACCATATGGATCCAAATATTGTAGGCATGCATCTAATTAAAATTTTTATTCTTAATTAGGGAGACTCCAAGTCAAAAAATAAAAATGCCCACATCAATTTTAATGTTAAAAAAGGGTGGAAGTAGAACATGGCAAAACTCCAATAGCGAGAGCACTTCCCATGCAATATCCAACCATGCCAACTTTCTTGGAACCATTTTCCTTAAGCCAATTAACTGAAGCACTGATCTTCACGACAACCCCACATCGGCTGCTAGTGATTGAATGATAAGAACAACATATGATGCCACTAAAATATTCTAAAGTAACTACAAAAAATAGAGTCCTGATAGGCATTTTCAAGCCTGTACCTAGAAAGAGAAGAAAAAAAAATGGTGTTTGATCTCAGCAGTAAAGGAATGGCGGCTGGCTGGGCTGAAACTTGATGTGACGATAGAGGAATGGCAACAGTGATTGAGATAAGCGACAGTAGATGTAAAGAAACAGCGGCCAGCCGGTCGTCGGTGACTGAAGCTTGATGATGACAAAGGAATGGTAGTAGTAAAAGTCGAGGTGCAGTAGTCAACAACAATGAGTGCAGTAGGGGAGTGGCAACAGGAACTTAACAAGTAGTGTGTTTGATTATGTTAGATTTAGGGTTTTATATTTTTCGTTCTATACTTGAGAAAATTATGTAGTGTAATTGTTCACATTATAACTTACTAAATAAGGAATTATAAGTCGACACTTGGCTAAGTAAAAATATTATCATTAAACGATGAATTAGAAGTTGACATGTGGCTAAATAAAATAATTGTTAAAATTATTATTATTAATTTTATTTTCATTGATTATTATTATTATTAACAATTATAAAAAAATAAGAACAATAATAATATAATATATAAAAATAAAAATAATAACAACAATAATAATAATATGATAAAAAATAATTCGATAACACAACCATCATTAATCCTTGATAGTAAATAATTCTATCACGAATCCATCATTAATCCATGATAGAAAATAATTCTATCATAAAATCATCATTAATTAGTGATATAAACTAATTATATCACAAAACCATCATTAATTTGTGATAAATTGCAAAATTTGTCACAAATCTATTATTTTTTTTATGATATAAGCCAATTTACCCATAATTTGTCATAAATTGTCTGTCATCTATTGTCAGTTTTCTTGTAGTGACACCAAACTCTGATTCTTTTACCACCCTCATGCAAATCAAAGATTGGATATCCCAACTAAGCTCAAGCACTTCCTGAACTTAGCCATTGAAACCACCTTAGTAAGCATGTTTGAGGGGTTGTCATTAGTATGGACTTTAATCATCATCCCATTTAGAAATTTTATTTCTTATAAAGTGGAGCTTTATATCTATATGCTTGGTTTTATTATGATGTGCTGGGTTTTACAGAGATGTAGAGCACTGGGACTATCACAAGAGATTGAACTTGTTTGAGACCAAGTTCACCCAACAGACCTTTGAGCCATATGGCCTCCTTGATTGACTCAGTTGCTACTGTATATTCCGTTTCTGTAGTTGAGAGTGCAACTACATGTTGTAGACTAGCTTTCTAGCTTACCGAAGAGCCATTTAGAAAAAAACATGTAGCTTGTAAGTGATCTTCTTCTGTCCATGTCTCCAGTAAAATCATAATCAACAAAACCCCATAAGCCAGTACCTTTAATATCCTTCATTCTATACAAAAGTCCAAGGCCTAGAGTGCCTATGATATACCTCAATATCCACTTCACCCCTTTCCAATGCTCTCTGCCTGGTGATGCCATGTATCGCTTGACAACACTCACAACACGTGAAATGTCTGGCCTTGCAAGTACTATAGCACACATTAAGCAGCCTACTGCATTTGCAAATGGAATATTACTCATTTCTTCCCTTTCCTCTTTTGTTTTTGGACAATAGAGCTTGCACATTTTGAAATAAGTTGCCAATGGAAGTTGTACTAGCTTACAATCCAGCATACCAAAGGTTTTTAACACCCTTGTTGGACATTTCTCCTGTGATAAGAAAATTGAACTATTTCTTTTGTTTTTAATGATTTCAACCACTAATATCTTCTTTCCACTTCCCAGGTCCTTCATGTCAAAAACAATGTTGAGAAGTTGTTTAAGAGCTTCAATTTCAGCCCTTTCTTTACAAGCAATAAGCATATTATCTACATACAACAGTAGATAGATATGCATATTTGATTTCAACATCGTGTAATAGACACATCAGTCATAACTGCATCTTCTGAATTCATGAGTGACCATAAATTCATCAAACTTGAGGTACCATTGCTTTAGTGTTGTGAAAAATTTTAATATACTCACAAGTGCACAAATCTAGAGATAGAATAGTGGTAATGAGGTCGAACCCACATGGATTGCTATAAATTGAAAAGTCTAATTTAAATTTAAAATTAATATTAATTCTAACCTAGTTGAGCAATTTGAATTTTAAAAGGAATTAAACTAATTAAACTAAGAACACAATTAAATCAAAGAAGAATTCAATAAGATAAAAATTATCAAAGTTTCAGAATCTACCACTATTCAACTAGTAATTATCTAATTATTAATTAATCCCCAATTTTAGAGTAACAATTCGAAATCAATCTATGACATCTCGTAGATATAACCATTAAGCCCAAATAAATAGTAATATTGTATAGGTTCTTTTTCTACTTAATAGCATGATATCTAAGCATCCCATGTAAACATATTGAATAACAAAGAGTCAAAGTTTTCCTAAGCACTCTATGTAAATAATTTAATGAAAGATACATAATCAAAGATAATCATGTATAAGCTTTAGATCCAAGCATAAATTTAGTCAAATATTAATCTTAACAATCAATAATGCATGACAGAATTGATGAAAGATTTAATAACATCCAACTAATCATGTGAAACAAGAACCATAATCATCAAAGAACATATATAGGGAATTAATTAAATAAAAAGATAATTATTTCATTAAATATGGTTTCATCCTTAACCTCAAAATAAGAAAATTAGCTAGACATACTTGAATTGAGAGTAACAAATAAAATAAAATCAGCCATGGGAATATTGAACTGCTGCTGCCACTATTTTCTTTTCTTCTCTGCCTTGCGTCTTTTCTCTTTTTTCTCCTCTGGCGGCCTCCCTTGCAAAAGCCAAAGTTCGGCTTTTATATTGTTTGGCCACCAAATCCTTCAACAAAGCCCACTCACCATGCCCTTTTAAAATTGTTTCCTTATTAGGTTTGAAAAGTAGCCACACATTTAACTTAAAAGCAAAAGGCCAATTAATAGTTTATTCTTTTAATGCCCTGCACATGCATTCCAAATTGCCAAGTCTTTGCTTTCAAATGCATGCCCACCGTTCATTATTTGAAGAGATTGATTTCTAATTTTGGTCTTCTTGACTTCCATTAATTCTTGGCTGCATTTTTGTCTTCCAATTTAATATTTATTCCTTCCCAATTTAAACTTCTTGATGCCATTTTTATCTTTAATCTTCAATTAATTTCCTATTCAACAAAATAATTTAATTAATTAAAAATAAAAAATAAAAATAACTAGCAATTATATAATTAAGAGTAAAATATGTATATAAATTATGCCCATGATTGCTTGAGTCCATAGAGAGACTTCTTGAGAAAGCAGACATAGTCCTTTTTGCCTGGAACTTCATACCCCTCAGGCTGGGTCATAAAGATTTGCTCTTACAGCTCTCCATGCAAAAAAATAGTCTTCACATCAAGTTGCTCCAACTCTAAATCATATTCTGCCTTTAAGGCTAACAGTAGCTTGATTGAAGCATGCTTTACAACTGGTGAAAAGACTTCTTTGAAATCAATCCCCTCCCTTTGAGTATATACCTTGGCAACAAGTTTAGCCTTAAACCTTCTTAGTTCAGTGGCTATAAGTCATTCTTTAACTCTGAATATCCACTTGCATCCAACAACTCTCCTATTTTTGGGTTTTCTAACCAACTCCCAAGTGCAATTCTTATACAAAGAATTGATCCCATCATCCATTGCTTTCTTCCACTCCTTCCCATTTTGACAATTAATTACTTCATTAAAGCTCATTGATTCTTCAACATCAATCTCATGAGTAGAGTGAAGTGCAAAGGCAATTAGGTCAGTAAAATTTCCATTAAAAATCAAATATAACCCTATTCATTGCAAAATTTCCAGAACTGAAATGTTCGCATTTAAATTTAGTTTCTAAAGCTTCAAATCATTAAAAGTCATTTAATCAAGTTTTAAAACAACTAAGTTTACAACAACAGTCTATCAATCCTCAAATTTCTAGCATAATTACATAAACTGTTAATCAACTTTTCACCTCAAAATCAAGTTTCTAGCAACTTGAACACCATCAATCCCTATTTTTAAAGTAAAATTAGGCATAAAAGTAAACAAATAACCTTACTTTTCACTTTTGAAATATCCAAAAGTATAAACTTGAACACTTGAAGCCATAGATACATAACTAAATGATGAGGTGATTCACTAACTAAAATCCCAAATTTACCAATTTCATTACCATAATTCAGTGATTTATTAATCATAAACCACCTAACAAAGAAAAAGATTTCACTAGCCTAAGTGAGGATGGGATTGTTATTAAACACCTCTAGCCTAAATTAACAAAATCATTCACTTTAATAAGCAACAAAACCCTAGATTTCCAAACAAATGCAAAGTTTTGATCACAATTAGTAACCACATTAATTAATTAACATATAAACACTCAAAAAATATGAAGAGAGAGCAAGATAAAGAACTACCAAAAAGCTGATTCGATTTTTAAAACCCTAGGTTTGCCCAGATAATTTTACATTTTCCTCACGATGGCTTCTAGATTTCGACACCGTAAAGACAACGTCTCTTTGAACAACTAACTAATGAGCCTGAACAATTGATGACGGTGGTTTTACAATAAGTTTAGGATTGTTAGCTATGAAGAGAAAAAGAGAGAGAGTGTGTGTGTGTGATGGGCTTATAGGCCGTGGGGGAGAATTGAGGTTTTTGCTTAAGAAAATTTTAAGTTTTGGGTTTCCATACACACTATTAAATGAAATATAGTATATACTAAACCCATGGTTGTCGATAGCCATTATTCTTTTAATTAACAAATTGCATTCAACCTAAATCCATAATTACTGATTAGAATCATTCTTTCAATTAATAAATTGAATTTTACCTATAATACAACAATGTTTTATTTATTTTATTAAATATTAAATTAGATTATAAACAACGAAAACCCTAAATTTCCAAACAAGTGCAAGGCCTCATTCACACTTAATAAATATCAACCAATTAACACATAAACACTTAATCAATGAGAATAGAGAACGAGATAAAGAGTTATTGCAACTGATTCAGACTTTCAAACCTTTGCCCAAATTCTTTGCAACACTTTCTAAGTTATTCTTAGGGATATTTTAGCTTAATGATGGCGGCTTTCAAGGTAGATCATTGTTAAAGAGAGAAAGATAAGGAAAGAGAGAGAGAGAGAGAGAGAGAGAGAGAGGAGGGAAGAAGAGGGTTTCAGTTCTTTTAAAGAAGGAAAAGAGCTTTGATGGCCGTGGGATAGATTTTTTACTTAGCAAAAATTTTAAAATTTTAGGTTTCATATACACCATTGATTAGAAACGACATAGGATCAATGGTTTCCAGGTAATTTATTTTAAGTTTTAATTTTTATATTCTTATTAATTAAAAATTTTAAAATGTAATTCATGGACCAGTGGTTTAACACTTAAAATTAAAAAGTTATGACTTAGAAGTCTTCGGTTCGATTACCACTAGATACAAAATTAAAATTTTATTTTTTAACTACTAATACCTTAGTGTCACAGGTCTTTGATATTTAATTTATTGAGACCATAATATCATCAATTTATAATACTTATCTGTTAAACACGGAAAATGGCCTAAATGCATGTAATTACTGATACTTCTTAATAAAGTTTCACTAGACAAGTGTCATAAAAGACCATTTTTCTAGTAGTGCTCATGAAGAAAAAGGAATTGAAATAGACATGGAGTGATGATAATACTTTTGATGGAAGTATAGATGAGGATGATCTTGTTGGTAATCTTGTTTCACTTAATGTTCTTGTTTCACTTAATGTTAGCAGTGCTCATGAAGAAGAACAAATTGAAATTGACATAGAGTGATGATAATACTTCTTATTGAAGTATAGATGAGGATGATCTTGTTGGTAATCTTGTTTCACTTAATGTTAAGTCAAATTTTGCTAGTTGTGATATGAATCAATCAAATGATAGCACGACATCCCCTGACAATTTGTGCATGAATTCCTATAATGGTGTAAAATATTACGAAAATTGCTACAACAAAGCAAGCTGAGAACAAGAAGGATTTTCTAGTGGTGATAGAACTGATGTTGAAGAATTGTAACATAATAGACACTTGGAAATGCATACAAGCTCTTGCATAGCAAGTACATAGAAGTTTGTAAGCTTAACAAGTCCTTGGAAATTCACATATCAAATCTTAAAATGGACATGGAAAAACATGAAATAGATATTATACATTTTAAGTTTCTAGTTTTTGAGAAGGAGATCAAGTTGTAAGAGGTTAATATATAGTTAAAAAGAACTTAGAAGTCACTAAAGATGATAAATTATAGAATAAGCAACTTGATCATATTCTAACATTAGAAAAGTCCAATGCAAATCATCATGGTCTTAAAGAGGAAATACTTCAAATGCTGAAACAATATTTTTTAAAGCTTCTCTACCACTAACAAAAGCTTCAAATAAAATTCAAGGTAAAGTTTAGTACATTCTTCTCTAATCACTCAAGGTAAGAACAAAATGATTATTCTCATTTGTCATTATTGTAATGCTTGAGGACTTAATTATTCTAAACTCATGAATTATAAGAAGGAAGCCATATTTTTAAATTCTTTCTACATATGGGAAACCTAGCAAGACTCCTAGATCTAGAGTTAATTTGATTAATAACAAACTTTGACAAACTTGAGCTGGGAAAACTGATTTAAAAATGTTTAGTGCTAATGGTTTTATGAATAGTCATTATGATAATTTCTAGCCATTTATCAATAGAGCTTGTGGCAAAGTCCTCAAAAAAAGAGTTTTAAATTTGATGAATATTGTAATGTTACTTGCATTGTATTAAATGACCAATGATAAACTTGGTTTGTTATTTACACCTAAGCTCTAAATTTTATTCTTATTTTATATGATTAGAGCTTGGGGTTTATGATTCATTTATTTGTTATTTAGTCTTGCATTATAGTTTTAGATTCATTTTTGTTATTTATATTGTGCACGTTAGTTTATTATGTCATTTGTGTACTATGGTTCTTTACAGCTATATTACATCATGTGTTTGTTGTTTGATTTGCAATTTGCAAGCTTTCATGATTGAAAATGGCTATAAGCGAGGGGTAGCAATGCTTTAGATGCATATTTAGATTTGATACCTATAACTCTTAAAAATGGCTACCTATAATTTTTAAGAATGCAGCCACTCTTAAATAATTTAGGTCTAAGTATCGTGAATATGAATATGACAATCTATCATAAAAAGAATGCTACCTTAAAGGGATAGAGTGAATCTCTTGGCTATGGTTATACTAATATAAATGTATATACATACATATACACATACATATATCTATATACACATATATATGAAGATGCAAATTTACCCAAAAAAAATTTAAAAATGCATCGGTTACCTATTTCACAAAGTACCAAATAGGAATCAAGATGAAAGAGATTAGTTTGAATTTTTCATTATATTTTCGATATAAAGTTATTTATACTCAGAGTGTGAGGTATAATTTTCACACTTAAATATAATAGAATTTATTTTAAGCTAATAAGCTCCCGTAAGTATTAAAATAATAATAATATTAAATATTTAATTCTAAGCAATGATGACATAAGTAATGTTGACATAAGCAATGACATAAGTGATGATGTAAGAGAAGCATGTAGAGAATGTTAAGAATTCTAGAATTTATTAAATTATTTATGAAGGTTAATCTCAACCATTGATCAAGATTTATGGTGGCAAAATTCTAACCATCCATTAGCCCTAAGAAATCCTATAAATACCCCTTACCCCTTTTCATTTTGAAGGCAACTAAGAAATTTCATTCTCTTTTATTCTAGTCATAATATCAAGAGTAGAGAAACATTAATTTAGAAAGGTCTAGAGAAGTCAAGGTTAAGAAGTAGGTAACATTTCAACTGCAATATAGGAACTTTATTCTTTTCATACTTAACTTCAATTTTAAACATTCATTTATATTGTGATGGCTATTATGATGTGATTAATTATAATATAAATTCTTATACGGTCGGCTATACTGCCTAATTTATGATACTTAATTACGTTATGGTCGGCTTTGCCACCTAATTTATGATACTTAGTTACGTTATGGGCGGCTCTGCCGCCTTAGCTGTGATATTTAATTATGTTATGGTTAGATCTGCCGAAGGTTAATCTCAACCATTGATCAAGATTTATAGTGGTAAAATTCTAGTCATCCATTAACCCTAAGAAATCCTATAAATATCCCCTACTCCCTTTCATTTTGAAGGCAACTTAGAAAATTCATTCTCTTCTATTATAATCATAATATCACGAGTAAAGAAATCCTTAATTTAAAAAGGTTTAGAGAAGTCAAGCTCAAGAGGTAAGTAACACGTCAACTGCAATGTAAGGACTTTATTCTTTTCGTACTTAACTTTAGTTTTAACCATTACTTTATATTGTGATGGCTATTATCATATGATTAGTTATAATCTAAATTCTTATATGGTACACTATGCTACCTAATCTATGATATTTAATTACATTATGGTCGGCACTGCCGCCTAATCTATGATACTTAGTTATGTTATGGTCAGCTCTGCCATCTAAGCCATGATAATTAATTATGTTATAGTCGACTCTTCCGCCTAATCTATGATACTTAGTTATGTTATGGTCGGCTCTGCCGCCTAATCTATGATACTTATACTTAATTATGTTATGATCGGTTGTGCCGCCTGTATTAAAGAATCTTGTTCTTCAATAGTGTTGTGTGTCGATTCTGTTATGCATTTAGGAACTTCAAATGTTATGACATAAATTGCATTGGATACATGCATATCATGCATTATATTATGAAGAATATGTTCTCAGAAAATGAATTTATGAAAAATAAGTGGTTGTATGTTGTGAAAATTTTAATGTACTCGCAAGCGCATGAATTTAGAAATAGAATAGTGATAACGAGGTCGATCCCACATGAATTGTTATAAATTGAAAAGTCTAATTTAAATCCAAAATTAATATTAATTCTAACCTAGTTGACCAAATTAAGTTTTAAGAGAAATTAAACTAATTAAACTAAGAAAACAATTAAAGCAAATGAGAATTCAATACGACAAAAATTACCAAGGTTTTAGAATCCACCACTATTCAACTAATAATTATCTAAATATTCATTAATCCCCAATTCTAGAGTGACAACTCGAAATCAATTTATGTCATCTCATGGATATAATAATTAGGCCCAAATAAAATTAATCTTGTGTAGGTTCTTTTTCTGCTTAATAATATGATATCTAAGCATCCCATGTAAACATGTTGAATAACAAAGAGTCAAAGTTTTCCTAAGCACTCTAAGTAAACAATTTAATGAAAGACATAAAATCAAAGACAATCATGTATAAACTTTATAGATCCAAGCATAGATTTAATCAAATATTAATCCTAACAATCAATAATGCATGACAGAATTGATGAAAAGATTTTATTAACATCCAATTAATCATGTGAAATAAAAACCATAATCATGAAAGAACATATATAGGGAATTAATTAAATAAAAAAATAATTATTTCATTGAATAGGGTTTCATCCTTAACCTCAGTATAAGAAAATTAGCTAAACATACTTGAATTGTGAGCAACAAACAAAATAAATTCAGCCATGGAAGTCAAACTACTGCAGATTTTCTTCTCTGTCTCACGTTTTCCTCCTCTGGCGGCTCTCCCCATTCAAAAGCCAAAACTCTTTTTTTTATAATGCTTAACCACCGAATCCTCTTTGTCTACTAATTAAAATCCTTTTCCAATTATAAAACAAAGCTTCCATAATAATGCCACCATAAGCCATTAATTCCACTTTTGAAAGTCAAGTGTGGACCCTATTTAAATTGCTTTCCACTTTTGCAATGCCATGCACGTGCAACTCAATTGGAGAATTGAAATTCAATACAAATTGTTCTTAGCTCTTAACTCTGTCACGGCTCCAACTAATCTTCCCCCAAATTGTTATTCTTTTTGCACTTTTTATTTCCAATCTTCAATTAATTCTCTATGCAATAAAATAATTCAATTAATTAAAAATAACAAATAAATATAACTAATAATTATTTAATTAATGGTAAAATATGTATGCATTATATGCTCATCAAATACCCCCAAACTTAGATTTTGCTAGTTTTCGAGCAAAACTAAAACTAAAACTTAAAAAAATAAAAATAATGAAACAAAAAGTAAATCCTAACTAAACCACTTTCGTAGGTAATCGCGATTACATTTAGCGTATGCAACAAGCCTTTAAACCCCTAGGCGGCACTAGTGGACGAGTTATAGTCTCGTGAGGGCTTCAGTGATGATACCCACAAACATCATTTAAAATAATAATAATAATGAATAAATAAATTAATAAATTAAATCAAAAGAACGAAAAACTTTAAATAAAACATGAAAAATATCCTCAAAGATTGTAAAAATTATATAGCTCAAAGAAAATTTCAAATATTGGTAAAGTTCTAACTTTAATTCAATAATCAATCCCATCTCTCTTTCGATTCTTGTAGTGTATGTGTGAAATCAATTCAATCAAATCCATTCCCAAAATCCTCAATATCAACAGCCTTCGACTTAAACAAAGAACAGAGTAGGTCAAACTAATCTTATCATCTCGATCTCCAATTTTTTTTTCACTTACAGGCTTTTATGTGCATTTTCTTTTGATTTTTTTTTAGCATATGCACTTGATTTGATTTTTTTTCTTTTCTTTTTTTTAACCATAGTCAGGAGCTTTCACTCTACCCCTTAAGGTAGCCTTCTTCTCATGGTAGATTATCCTCTACATACTTGTAGTACATAGGTCCAAATTACTCAAGGATAGCTTCACTCTTAAGGGTTATGGGTAGTTATTTCTGACTTTGGCGCCCGTGTATACTATTTTGTATTGTGGAGATAAGAATAAAGACAAACAGTGATTTACTCTATCTAAAATTCTCAACTCAGGTTGCGTCAATCTCAAATTTCAAGTCAAAATTATGAAAGAACTGATATTAGTGCTCATGGTTTAAAGAATCTCAATTAAGAGGAACTAACACAAGAATCAAGTATAAACTAAGACAATATTCAACCCTTTCTAAAAACCATACTCATTGTCAATCAAATTTTTATCATTGACTTTTCACATAAAAACAAAAAAAAACAACAAAACTTTTTTTTTTTATTTTTTGATTTTTTTTGGTTTTTTTTAACAAACAAAGCACACATTATTCCCACCCCCAAACTTATTCAGAACATTGTCCTCAATGTTTCACAAACAAAAGATATGCATGCAAACAAATAAAAGAGAGAAAAATAATAATAATAATAATAAAAACATAAATAATAAAAAGAAAGTTGGAGAGAACATACCTGGATGGGCTGGGAAAGTTTAAAAGAAAATGCCAAATGAAAAGAAAACATTAAAAAAATACTAAAAAAAAGAAAAACAAACAAAAAAAAGAAAACCTACTATTAAAATAAAATAAGAGTGCAAAGATGAACTTAATTAATCCTGATAAACAGGATCATCTAAAAGTATCTCCTCAACTTCTGGTGTTCTTAACTCTAAAAATGGTTTTAATCTTTGACCATTCACCTTAAATAAATCACCATTTTTAGGATTTTCAATCTCAATTGCCCCATAAGGGAAAACAGTACTTACTATAAAAGGACCAGACCATCAAGAACGTAACTTACCTGGAAAGAGATGCAATCAGGAATTATATAAAAGTACTTTCTGACCTGGTGTAAAGGCTTTTCTCAAAATGTGTTTGTCATGAAAGACTTTCATTCGCTATTTATAAATCTTGGCATGCTCATATGCATCATTCTTGATCTCTTCAAGTTCTGTTAGTTGTAACTTTTCTTAGACCCAGCCTGCTGCATGTTAAAATTGAATTTCTTGATAGCCCAATACGCACGATGCTCCAACTCTACTGGCAGATGACATGTTTTTCCATACACAACTCGATAAGGTGACATCCCAATTGGTGTTTTAAAAGCAGTCCTATATGCCCACAATGTATCATCAAGTCTCAAAGACCAATCTTTTTTATCTGGCCTAACTGTTTTCTCTAGAATCTGCTTGATCTCTCTATTAGAAATCTCTACTTGGCCATTAGTTTGAAGATGGTATGGGGTAGCAACCTTAAGTGTAATGGAATATTTGTCCAAAAGAGTTTTGAAAGGTTTATTGCAAAAATGGGTACCACCATCACAAACTATTGTTCTAGGGAAACCAAAACGAGACAGAATATTACTCTTCAAGAATTTCACTACAACCTTATGATCATTGGTTTTGCATGGAATAGCTTCAACCCACTTCAACACATAATCTACTGTAACTAATATATACTGATAACCAAAAGATAAAGGAAAAGGTCCCATGAAATCAATACCCCATACATCGAAGATCTCAACCACAAGAATAAGATTGAGTGGCATCATGTTCCTCTTTGAAATGCTACCCATACGTTGGCACCTATCACACAAAGAACAAAAAACATAAGCGTTATGAAAAAGAGTATGCCAATAAAAATCACACTTTAAAATTTTGTTGTTGTCTTTTTAGCACTAAAGTGACCTCCACAAGCTTGTTCATCGCAAAATGAGATAACACTTTGAATTTCATTATCGGGAACACATCGCCTAATAATCTGATCAGCACAATATTTAAATAAATAAGGATCATCCCAAAAGAAGTCTTTCACTTTAGATAAGAACTTTGTTTTATCTTACTTAATCCAGTGCTCTGCGATTTGACCTGTGACAAGGTAATTAACTATATCAACAAACCATGGTACAACATTTACACTCATAAGTTGCTCATCGGGGAAAGACTCATTCAAAGGTAAAGATTCTGGAATAAATTTAAGATCAAGGCGAGATAAATGATCCGCCACAACATTTTCAGAACCTTTTTTATCTCTAAATTCAATGTCAAATTCTTGTAAAAGCAACAGCCAACGAATCAATCTTGCCTTAGCATCTTTCTTAGTAAGCAAATATTTTAAAGCAGCATGATCAGTAAAAATAATCACTTTACAACCTATAAGATAAGATCTGAATTTATCAAGTGCAAATACCATTGCTAGCATTTCTTTTTCTGTAGTTGAATAGTTCAACTGTGCATCATTAAGTGTCATACTAGCATAATAAATCACATAAGGCACACGATCTAATCTTTGTCCTAAAACTGCTCCAACAGCATAATCAGATGCATCACACATAATTTCAAAAGGCAAATCCCAATTAGGTGGCTGAATGATAGGTGAAGAAGTCAACAATTTCTTAAGCTTTGCAAAGGCATCAAGACAAGATTCATCAAAGATAAAAGGTGCATCCTTAATAAGTAAATTGCATAAGGGTCTAGAAATTTTACTAAAATCTTTAATGAATTTTCTATAAAAACCAGCATTTCCAAAGAAGGATCTTACTTCTTTTACGAATTTGGGATGTGGAAGATTAGAAATTAAATTCACCTTAGCTTTGTCGACTTCTATACCTTTGCTGGAAATTATATGATCAAGGACAATACCTTATTTTACCATGAAGTGACACTTTTCCCAATTTATAACCAAGTTCTTTTCTTTACATCTCTGTAAAACTAATGTTAGATGCTGCAAACATTCATCAAAAGAATCTCCATAAACAGAAAAATCATCCATGAATACTTCAAGAAATCTTTCAATCATATCAAAAAAAATACTAAGCATGGATCTTTGAAATGTAGCATGTGCATTGCATAAACCAAATGGTATTCTCTTATATGCAAAAGTTCCAAAGGGACAAGTAAAAATAGTTTTCTCCTGGTCCTCTGGAGCTATAGGGATCTAATTATAACCTGAATATCCATATAGAAAACAATAAAAATCATGACCTGCAAGTCTATCAAGCATTTGATCAATAAATAGAAGAGAAAAATGATCTTTTCTTGTGAATGAATTCAATTTTCTATAATCAATGCAAACACGCCAACCTGTAGTTACTCTAGTGGGAATTAATTCATTATTAGCATTAGTAACTACTGTAACACCAGATTTCTTAGGAACAACTTGCACAGGGCTAACCCAAGAGCTATTTGAAATATGATAAATAATTTCTGCATCTAATAATTTGATTACTTCAGCTCTTACCACTTCTTTCATGTTAGGATTTAACCTACGTTGCATCTCCCTAATAGGTTTAGCATTTTCTTCAAGATGAATACGATGCATGCAATCTACTGGATTAATACCTTTAATATCAGGGATGGTCCATCATATTGCCTCCTTATGCTCTTTTAGAATACCTAACAACTTACCTTTTTGCTCAAGATCAAGGGAAGAAGAAATGATAATAGGTAGAGTGTTAGATTCTCCCAAGAATGCATATTCCAGAGTGTCAGGCAGTGCTTTAAGCTCCAATTTTGGTGGTGTCTCTGCAGAGGAGCTAATCTTCTTATCAGAATAAGGCAGTGGTTCTGACTTTGTCTTCCATTTAGTTGTGTCCGTACTTGGAGGTGCATCAAGTAAAGCGCTGACTTCTGCAATTACACTGTCATCATTACAAGATAAATCAGAATGAGTTAGACATGCTTCTAATGGATCATCAGTATGGTTAGAAATGAATGAATCTTCTACTAATTCCTCTATCATATTTACTTCAACAAATTCATCTTCTTCTTGTGGCTGCTTGGTAACATTAAAAATATTCAATTCCATGGTCATATTACCAAAAGATAGCTGCATGTTTCCATTCCTGCAATTAATAAGAGCATTAGTTGTAGCTAAGAAAGGAAGACCTAGAATAACTGGAGTGTGTTTCTTAGGATCCTGTACATGCTGAGTATCCATAACGATAAAATCAACAGGATAATAAAATTTATCAATCTGTATTAACACATCCTCTATAATACCACGGGGTATTTTCATTGATCTATCAGCAAGTTGCAAAATAATAGGAGTTGATTTTAACTCACCTAGTCCAAGCTGCATGTAAACAGAATAAGGCAAGAGATTAACACTAGCACCCAAATCCAATAATGCTTTATCAAAACATTGGTTTCCTATAACACATGAGATAGTAGGAGAACCTGGATCCTTAAATTTTGGTGGCATTTTACATTGGAGTAAATTGCTAGTTTGTTCAGTTAAAAATGCCTTTTTAGTGACATGCAAATTTCTCTTTTTAGTGCATAAATCTTTCAAAAACTTGGCATAGGAAAGAACTTGCTTAATAGCATCGAGTAAAGAGATGTTTATACTTACCTACTTGAAAATTTCCATGATCTCACATGTTGAAGTCCCTTTTTTTACCTTTGCTAACCTTTGAGGAAAAAGAGCCTTAGGAATGTAAGCTGGTGGGCCACTCTCTTCAGGACCATTTGGTGATGAATCTTGTGATGGAACTGGATCTGAAGAAGTCGGCTCAGATGTCTTTCTTGTTTGAACCTCCACTTTATTGTCAAACAATTTTCCTCTTCTTAAGGTCATAATAGATTTTGCTTCTTCATGCAGATGGCTTGAACTCGATCCAACTTCATGCACTCCTTTTGGATTAGGGACTGATTGACTTGGGAATTTTCCTTTTTCTCTCTCAGCTACAGTAGTTGCTAATTGACCCAATTGATGTTCAAGCTTTAGAATAGCTTGAGTGTTTGACTGAAAAGCTTGTTAGGTTGACTGAATGAAACTTTGAAGTGTATCCTCTAAAGAAGGCTTTCTTTGTTGGGGTGCAACAAATTAAGACATAGGTTATTGGGCAGGAGGATATACTTGGTTAGGAGGGACAAATTGTTGATTGGGCATGTTAAATTGTTGCCCTCGTTGGTTTGACAAAGGTTGATTTTGTTTCCAAGAAAAATTAGGGTGATTCCACCAATTATGATTATATGTGGATGAATATGGACTATTGGAGGTTTTCTCATATGATTGTAAGGCATGTACCTGCTCAAAATAAGCATCTGGATAGACTGGTAATGATGGACAATTCTGTGCTGTATGAGATAAGTTAGAACAAATAGCACAAACCACATTAGCTACACTAGGATGATGATTTATGGATTGGTTCATAACTAGAGCATCTACTTTCCTAGAAAGCGTAGCTAGAGTGGATTTCATATCTAAATCATCCTTAACTTCATATAACCCCTTTCTAGAAACTTGAGATAATTTTTCCCTTTGATTTGAAAAATCCCACTGTTGAGAATTTTCAGAAAGTGAATTAAAGAAATCCCATGCGGCCCCTTCATGTAAGTTTAAAAATCTCCCACCATTCATAAACTCTACCATATGACGATTTGACATGGTTAAATCGTTATAAAAGCATTGTATAAGTCTCCATTTTTCAAAACCATGGTGGGGACACTTGAGGAGTAAATCATTGAATCTTTCCTAACACTCGTAAAATTGCTCACCCTCTCTTTAATAAAAATCACATAGAACCTTGCCCTTGTACCCTCTCTAATTAGCCTTCTCTTTGCATTGCATGGTGTCCACCATTAAAAAAAATCACACTTTTTAGGTTTCTCGCCACATTTGTAATATAGTTGTTTTGGAATGGTTGTTGATTTTTATGGTTTTATTGCTATCTTTATGCAACAAAAGCATATTTTGTTGGGAAATTGTAATATCCCCCATTCCCATTAACTTCATCATTGTTTGAGGTAGTCTCTAACTTACTTGAATAGTTTGAGGTAGATGTTATGGTATGATAGGGAGTTTGGTTATTGGTGCTAAAGTTTGAATATGTGTGTTTATGCTTGAAATGGCTGTCGAGATATGAAATGTATATTTGTGGTTAAATTGGTTGTGAAGATGAATGTTTGTGCTCAAATGGCTGTGGAGATATGTGTTTGTGCTTGAAATGGCTATGGAGGTGTGTTTGTATTGAGCAATGCATGTTGAGGATGATGATATGGGGGATTTGTCATTTATAAAGCATTTCATTTTAGATGTAATAGTCGATATTATAATGGCTCTTTCTATGCCCTTAATGGTCTTTTCATAAGCTAGTAAACTTGTAAATATTTTAACAATAAATGACATTTCTAAAAATACAATATTACTTTTTGGATTGACTAGTCTTTTTAATCTAGGGTATCGTTGTAAATAAATTAACATTTAAGGATATTTTCATTATTGTAACCTCAGAATGTAACCTGAGAACAAGCTTCTATAGGCAAAATTGTATTTTCATAACAAATTATCAATTTTCATTAATATTAATGACAAAACTTAACGGTTTGTCACCCTGTTGAGTATTTTTAAAAAATGTTTCACCTTTTTTAAGTTTGTTAAAAAATGTGTCACCCACGGTTAATTAACCCATAATAAATAAATTAAAAGATAAAAAGATATATATATGGATGCCCATATATGTGAATGGGTCATTTACAGCCCTCCAAATTCATTCATTCATTTTTCTTTTAATTATAATCAAATATTAATTATTGTAACATCTTTACAAATGTGGAGAGAAAAAGTGATGTCATCATTGATTGAAGAGAAAAGATCTAGTGATCTCTAAAAAAATAAATTTTTAGTTATATTTTATTCCTGATGTATGCCATTTAACCATTTATGTCTTTATTCTTATCTTTATCTTTTCTCTTTTCACAAGAGCTTTGTTTTTAAATTTGTCATGTAGTGTATTAGAGTTCGTGTTTCATTATTTTTTGATTTATCATTTACTTTAATAATTTTAGGGATCTTTAATTAAAAATTAGTCTAAAAATATATGTAGTAATAAAATCCCCTACTTTAATAAAGTTAAGATTAAAGTAAGGAACAATTTAAAAGATAAAAAATATGCACTCTAAAATAATGAATCAATATTTATGTTTTTTGGGTAAATTTCATCCAACCTCCTATTAGACTGACATGATTCAATTTACCCCCTAAAGTTTGTTATCTCCCCATTAGTTTTATCCGTCAAAAGGGTAAAATTAGATTTTTACATTTATCTTGAGGTCAACTAAATAATAAAAGTCAATTCTCTATTTTTTACTATTCATTCATATCCAAGTGTTTCAATAAAGTAAAGAATGCACCTAAATACTTTAATAAATTTCACTTTACACCTAAATAACTTATTACTTTAAAATTGATTATTTTTTGTTTTATTTTTACTATATACAAAATGATTTGAATGGTTCACAGCAGGCAGCAGCAGTATATGAAAAGAAGCAAGAAGCAAAAGAATGAAGAAGAAGCAAGAAGCAAAAGACGAACAATTAAAAATAAAGTAAGATGCTGAAAAAAAGAGTAGGAGATGAAGAATAAAAGAAAAAAAGGAAAAATTAAGAAAAAGAAAAAGAAATTGAACTATTATAATTTTTAAATTTAAAATTTAAAATATTATCAATTTTTATTTTTAATGTTTTAATCAAAAGTAGAATTTTTTTTCTTTTATGCTCGGCTATTTTAACAGCCCAACACAATAAAATTATCCTTTTAATTCTCTCAAATCTAGTTTCTATTCAAATCTTTAATAATGTGTTTATTTGTGCGTTTGGGAATGAGAATGAATAAATATGAATGAAACTAATGTTTACTTGACAAAATATAATTTAAAATGAGAATAAAATGTATACGTCCCACACAATTTGAGAATAAGAAATAAATCTCACTCCCAACCCTTAGGAATAAAAATGTGAAAATAAAAATAAAATATATATTTACTTTTCTATCTTTCTAATTTTTTATATTTCTTAAATTATTCTTATTCAAATCACAAATAATTTATTATTTTAAATGTTATTAATTATTATTATTATTATTAAATTTTATTAATTTTATATTTTAATTATTATTATTAATATTTTACCAACCTCTTTAATTTGTTCTATCAGTGGATTAAAGTTCATAAATCTTTTTGCAAGTCCAATCAGAAATCAAAAACACATTTCAAAAATTAAAGATTCCTTTCAAAATCTAACAAAATATAATATGTTGTCACAACATTCTAAAAAAACAATTCAAATCAATGAACTTATACCGTAGTTCTCAAATTAAAACATCTTAGAGCATCTCCAAAAGACTTTTAAAATTTTATTCTTTAAATTTCAATTTATTTACTGATGTAGCAAATAAATGTATAGAAAAATAATATCTCCTTCAAAAGACTCATCAAATAAGAATAAGTTAATATTATTTTAATTAAATCTTTCACACTATCAAATTGAATTGTTGTTATATTTTTGAAAGGAAATATAAATAATAACTATTGTAATCTTATCTTTTCAATAAATAATAATAAAATATTAATAGAAGAGGGATAAACTCACTCGCCAATATTAAAAATTAAGAAACAAATTTTATTTAAAAAATATAAATTAACACGTTTTTTATAATATTTAATATAAATATAATTTTTTAAATAAAAAATAAAATTTTATTTAAAGAGTTTTTTAAAGAAATTCTTACTTCTCAAATTAAAACATCAATTAAAAATAACAAATAAAAAAGGAAAGAAAAGAAAAACAAAGTAAAGCTTTTTTTGTTTAACTTGGAAGATTTTTTTTTTTTCAAAAACCCTAGCCACCACGCCGTTACCACTCCCATCTCCCACGACGGCGATTCCACAGTCCTTTCCAGCATCAGACAACTTTCTAGCAATAGTTGGCCAAAATCCAACCTTTTTCTGCCTTGATTCGCCCTACTGCTAGCGCTGGAAATTCTACGCAAGAATTGAAGTTTCATTCCATTTTATTCCAAAGCCGGCCATTTGGCGTTGAGTTTTATCAAGATCAGACCGTAATCTTTGCAATGGCTCCTCTCAAAGTTCTCATGGTAATGATTAACCAATCAGTTGACGTTTTCCATCCTTTTTTTCATTTGGTTTTTGCTCTCTTTCCTGCTGTTTTTGAATCGTTTAATTCAACAGGTTGCCGAGAAGCCTAGCATAGCTCTCTCAATCGCTACAGTCCTCTCTGGTGGCAAAGTACTTAATCATCTGCCCTTTATTATACTTTTACATTTTCGCATACCTAGCTTCTTGTGATATCAGATAATTCATATTTTATTTACAGATCCCTAATTTGTGCTCAAGATGAGTTGAATAAGAATCTTTGACTATATATTCCCCTATAGTTTAACAATTTTCTTGTTATTGTGGCATTTTTAGTTTTACTTACTTTCTAATACTGTTGTTCACATTAACTATTTGCCTAAATGTTACAGCTATATACCAGAAAAGCAAGTACAGAGGTTCATGAGTTTGATGGGATGTTTCTTGGGTCTCATGCTTATATCAAAGTCGCATCAGTTGTTGGACATGTTTTCAGGTCATTTCTGGCTTCTTTCGCTTGAATTATTCTTCTGTTTTGCCTGTGCTTAAATGTTTGCCCCTTTATTAAGTCAATGTAATTTGTTTTTTCCCATATCGAAAATAAATTTCAAGAATCTGTCATTCTTGAACACTAGATTTAACTTAATATCACCAACTAGAAATAATTAATGGATCAGTGACACTTATCTCAGTTCTCCATTGATCTTTGGGTATAAGAGATTGTTTCTCTGAAGATTTTACCTTTAAGTCTTTCTAGGAGTTGGAAGGAAATAGCTATGTATATTGTATAATTAAACCTAGCCCTGAAGGAATTTATGTTTGTGTTTTGTTCTGTTGTTAATAGTCCTTTTGTCATATAAGGAAGATATTTTTTTTTTCCATAGCAAGAAAAGTATCAAAATATTCTTGAGTATGAAAAATTGTATGGGAGATGTTTGTGTTTTGTTCTGTTGTTATTCATTCTTTTTTTGTATAAGGAAGATATTTTTTTCCATAGCTAGAAAAGTATGAAAATATTCTTGAGTGTAAAAAATTGTATGGGAGATGTTGTGGCTATAGGACAACTTCTTGATATATTTTAATTTTCTTGTTGATATTTCCTAAAATTTTTAAGGCTTTTATCTGTTGAAGCTGGTAATCATGATCTTGCTGCTGTTTTGCCAAATTTTTGGGGGATATTATGATACATAAAACTCCATTTTTTTGAATGAACAAGAAACATAGCTATTGATTTGATAACTTTGTTATTAACAGCTTTACCTGCTGATACTGGTCGAGGAACTATTAATCCTAAAAGTTTTAACTATTTAAGCTCTAAGGATACACAAAGTGACAATCATGACAACAAAATACAAACAGAGGTTGAAATGATTTAATTTGTACAATGGGGAGATAGCAGCTCTCGAATAGGCCTTTGTTGGAACTGATGGTGACTTTATTTCGTGCTCTCCCTGCTACATTGCATTTATAAACTTTCATTTATTAGTCAATTCAATCTCTCGTCTGATACTGCATTGAATGTGGCCAAGATCCCTGCAACCTAGTCCTATGTATTTGTCCCAAAAATTTCCCAGTTTTTTGGAGGACTGTATGTCTCTCAGTTAGAGCCACAACTACTTTTCATCACAAAAATGGGAAATATTTTGATTACTAGCTTTATTGATATCCTTTTGAACATTAACATTATTCTTGGCACCTGAAACTGCTTCTCCTCCAGCAAGTATAACTATTATTCTTGGTATATGAACCTGATCCTTTATAATTGCTTTAAATTGGGCTTGTAATTTTGCTCTTTAAATTAAAAAAAATAAAGGTTAGCTCTTCTGTGCTTGAACTTTGTAATGTTTACAGATTAGATTTTCCGCCAGCATATCAAGATTGGAATGCCAGGAATCCTCTGGATCTTTTTCAAGCTCCAGTTCATAAGGCAGAATCAAACCCAAAGGTATAGCTTTTCTTTTGTTGTTGCCAATCAGCTATATATAGATTCTTTCTTGTCATCCAAAATTGAAGTTCTTATAGTGATGATAGTAGGTCTATTACATTGTTACACGTACTTTATGATAACATTATGTAAAACTGTGTGTATCTTGCATGTGTGTGCATTTATGTAACTTCGGGATTACAGTATCTTGGGGTATTGATCAATAACTTGTTCGAAATTCTTGCTTCAGTGTCTATCTTGTGCCATTCTTTGGGGCTTTTCTGTTCCCTTTTGGTGGTGGGTAAACATTCTTCCCTATAGAGTTTTTGTAGCTTTTTTGCCTTTGGAGCTTGTTTTCCTTCCTTTTGCTTTGACTTTTCTCCTGGGAAAGTCTGTATTAGTTACATATGCTTCTTCTGTCTCTGAGCAAAAGAAAAAGATCATTTTCTTAATTTTTGTTCTTTGCAATGAGAAAACTATTGTCAAATTAGCATATGATAGATATTATGGTCATTGGAGAAAATGCTGGTCTGCATAACTTTAGTTGGAAGTCAATTTATAGGTAAAGTACTTTTGATTATAGAAACCACGCGTGTATTGTTTGTTATGATGTTTACAATAATTTAGGCTCAGTTTATTTATTTTTCCTTGAAAAATCTGATCATTTGTCCTGGTATTAGGTTCATATTTGTAGGCATTTAAACCAAGAAGCTCGTGGTTGTGGTCACTTGGTGTTATGGTTGGATTGTGATCGTGAAGGAGAAAATATATGTTTTGAAGGTATGGTTTTTATTTTTCTTTTTCTTTTAATTACTTTATACGTTGGTTTAAGTTGCTATATAAGTGCTTACTTTATCCTGCACAGTTACTTTTGCTTTATACATTGAATCTTTGAGCAAAAAAGAAGACCATCTTTAGGGTTAAGATGTTAAGAGTGCTTTATCTTGTGCATTGTGATTGAGAGGGTTCTGCTTTTATCTTTCATTCTTGTTTTGATATAGGGCAACTAAATCCCAATTTTCATGCTAAATACTTGAATATTTTTACATGAATGTGTTGGAGAAGTTTCCAGATATCTGAAATTTAACTGTTGCAACAGCTTAAACTGAAAGAATCTGAAAACTACTGATACTACCAGTACAGTTTCTTTTCTGACTCTACTTAAAAATAAATATTTTTTGGAAAATAATCAAAAGAGGCACAATTCTTATTACTAATTTTAACAAATATGATTCCCATATTGTTGTTCAAGTATCTATGAGCAGGTTTGATATTTGCTTCAAATTTTTAATTTTGAATTCAAATCAATGGCTGCTGAAAATATTGTGATATATTGCAACCTTGTCTTGCCTAGCATTCAATAGTGGCCATAGCATTCTTTATGAGGTCTGATCTTGGAAAAAAGTTCTTCATTGTTCGGTTGCCATCAATTATTCAAAATTGATATTAATCATTTATGCAGTCATTGAGTGCACTGGCTTTCAAGTTAATGATGCTAGAAGAAAGGTTTATCGTGCAAGATTTTCTTCTGTTACTGAGAAAGACATTTTGAAGGCTATGGGTAACCTTGTTGAACCTAACAGAAATGAGGCACTGGCTGTAGATGCTCGGCAGGAGATAGATTTGAAAGTTGGTGTTGCATTTACACGATTTCAAACTACCTATTTCCAGGGAAAATATGGGAATCTTGACTCCAGATTTATCTCGTTGGTTTTCTCCTCTCTTTCTAATATGTTTTCATTAGCATTTTTAACATTTCATTTTGCACTGTTTGTGCTATTTTAATCATCTAATTGAGGCAACATGGGTAACATGTCTCTAATTAAGGTTTTTTTAGGTGGAATGATTGTGCTGATGCAAGTGGTAGCTATGACTAGTAGTTGGACGCAAAATCTAGAATAAAAATTGTATTCTTAGATTCTTTGCTAACCTCCATTGGAGTGGCAGTAAATGATGGAAAAACCAAGATAATTGTGGATTAGTGGTGACGTCATTTGTTTAATCTCCTTTTAAGATTCCAATCTCCTGCCTCCCAAAAACAAAGGAAAAAGAGGTCGGTTACATGCTCATTGACGATAATGTTTTTTTAACCTGGGACAAGTAGAACTGTTTGGATAGTTAGAACCACATGGACTATCTGGACTGTCAACTGATCTAGTACTTTCCAATTGAAATAGCCTCTCTTTAACTTCTCTTTTTCCTTAATTTGTGGTTTGAGTATTTTTAAAGTATTAGTTATTTAAATGGGGTGGTCAAACAAGTTAATTGCTTGGATTGGTTAGGGCCTGAAGAAACTGCCTGTGTTTGAGGAACAACCTATATTCCTTTTTTGTGAGTTTTCTCCTTTGACTCATCAACGCTAGCACTCAGGGTCTTTTGCATTCAGCATTTCATCATTCTGTTTTATTCAAGTCAAGTACAGTTAATGAGTTTTAATTGTTTGGCTAAGGCAAAAGCATCAATACAAACAGAACCACGATATCATTAGATATGGATTTTGGCTTAGGAAAAATGATATGCAGTTATTGAGGCTCATGTTTTATTTTTGCAGTGCAACCATATATATATATATATATATATATATTACTTGGAATTATCATTGAAATCAGCTTAACAACGTTGTTCAACTATTTGGCACTGTTCGAACCACTGGACTACGACTTGACTCCTTTAACATGTCGGTGAATGACTTTGGTTTCAGAAACCTTTCCCCATCTGAATTAGTTTAAGATATTGTTTTCAGTAACCTTTCCCTCTATCTGATACCGGACAACCAGGCTGTTTTTCAATTTTGCAACTTCAAGTATGTTGAAGCTGCTTTTGGGTTTTGGGATATTTTTATCTTTGCTGTTTCTAAGTGTTTGTTTATATTGGGACTTCTCGTCCTTATTTTGTGGATTTGTAGTCCTCCTAATCCTTGTACATATTTCTTATAGTTTTATTTAATCTTTTGTTTCTTAGCCAAAAAAAAGTATGTTGAAGCTGCTTAACTAAGCTTTAAAGTAGCTTACATTACTCTAGATTGTGTATAACAGCTCTCTAATTTTAAGGAATTCCAATTTTATCATGCTTTGTTTTATAGAAAAAGAGACTTGTAACTGGAACCACTTTATTTCTCTTGCTACACTCTAGACATCAAGTTCCAAGTTTTGTATTTAGGGAACTAGAAAAAAACTACATAATAACTTTCACATACTCATTCCGACTGCCAAGCTTCTAAAACTAGAATGAAATGAAGTCGCCCTCTGAGAGTGCTGGGCTCTTTTAGGCAATTACAGTTGCAGAGGATCAAAATTTATTGCAATATTCTGCTGATTCTGTCCCTGATGAATCTACAAATACGTCAGCCTTTTTGGAACTTTGATAATCTGAACTCATTGTGAGACTTCTCCCTTTTTTTCAGTAATGCTCTTTATCTTTTACCCCTGCCCCCTTCTTTTTTTTTTAAGAAATTGGAAATGCCCTTATAGTTTGTGCAGTCGTTACCAGAGCTCTTATAGGCCTTTTGCTACAGTGTTATTTTCGTGTGGCTAGAGGGAAATCTTTTTGGAGCTCTTCTGCATCTAATTGTATATCCTCAGTGTTTTTGGGGTTCATGGACTGCTTGTTCCCCTTTTGTATATTTCCCTTTCTCTCAATTCATTTCCCCTTTTTTTGTTATGCACCCCAAATTAAACTAATCCTCCTCCAAGTTTGGTGTGAGTGGGATCTGAACCCTTTGACCTCTTGCTTGGCCAACCCAATTGGGCCGTTCCCTAGGGGACCCTTTCTTTAAATACATTTGCTTTTGCATTTTTGTCAAAAAAGTCTGATATGACCCTTATGTTTCAGTTACATCCCTCAAGTTATGATACACCTTATTGTGTTTATATGATTTTACCATTTTAAATATGCTAGAGCTTAAGTGTTTGTTTGCTTTGGCTGATGTACGAAGCAAATCCATTTTCTTGATATTAAGATGCTCTTGTCAAGGTTTTTAGGTTGTTTGGTTGCATTTGATAAAGAGTTTATGGAGAATAATTTTTTTTTTCCATCCGCTTGTAGAAGATTCAGAGTCTTGAATACGCATTTCTATACCCCCCCCCCCCCCTTTTTTTGAAATATTGAAGTATCCAAAATAACCTTAATATCTTTTTACGAATTATATAATACCTTGTCGATTTAGAGTCTTTGTAGGCTCTTTTATTGCTTTTCTGGAATATTTAAAGTATCAAGAATAATGTTATACTAATTACAAATTACATCAAGCCTTTCTCATAACAATACTTATATTGGTTTATAAGGCTTATTTTGAAGATAGTTCATATATTTTTTTTGAAATGAAAAATGATAAAAGCAGCTAGTCCTCAAAAAGTTTTTTTCTCTCTCCCTCTCTCTTGCTCGATTGTAAATAGTAATGATCATGATAAAAGCTTTATATGGACAAGCAGTACCTAGAGCCTAACATTATCTATCTATAAGCATAAGGTTTCGGGTCTAGTATTTACTTGACATGGTATTATAGCTAGTTTAACCAAATGGTCCTGTATTGAATCCTCCCATGTTATTACTTACATTATAGCAAGTTCAGTTTTTAGTGTTGGTATGTTTCTGGCTGTAGTTACATTGATTCTTATGTAAGTGCATGCTGGGAGGCATTCTAGGGAATATTACTGTTAAGTTTAAGATTTTAGGCTATAATTTTTTTTTTTAATTTTTTATGATAAGAAAGTTAGAATTTTATTAATGATGAAGAACATTACAGGAAGCTGACCAGCTGTCCATTGAGAGGGCAAAGCAATGAAATCTATTCTGTGCTCTAAAAAAGTATACGACACTAACTTCCTGTAAATATCATGTTATTTTCTGATTTGATTGGGGTATAACGTATTCTTCCACGCGAAGTGTTTGCTCAGCAGTGTCTTTGTCCGCATTGTAAGGGAAAATTTTATGCTTTTTAAACTTTTCTTTGTGATCTAAAGGTTGCTTATTTCTTCAAGCGATCAAATTGAGGCAGCATTTATATTTAGTGATGCAGACGTCTGTTTGTTCTACGGTTTTTTCTTTTATATATAATTTATGCTCGCATGTAATAATTTGTCAGCTTGTCTCTCTAATATACTCTGTGCTTTAAGGTAATTTATTTATCCATCATTTCCATCTTGGTTTCCCTTTCATAGATGCTTTGGAAACTATGGGTTAGTTTCATATCTACTTATGCACATGCATTGTGTTCATTAGATTTTAATTTGACATAATTTCGTTAAAGACCTTTAGGTTTATGGCATGAGTGCCGTCGTTGTCCATTTTCCTCTAGCAACCATTTTTTTATGCTCACTTCTTTCTTGTTTCAGTTATGGACCATGTCAAACTCCTACCCTTGGGTTTTGTGTACAGCGCTATTTGCAAATTACTTCTTTTAAGCCAGAAAAGTTTTGGACTCTGCACCCTTACTTAGTACAGAATGGCTATGAACTTAAACTAGAATGGGAACGTCAAAAGTTGTTTGATTTTGATGTGAGGCTTCTTTACTTTATATTTGCAGTTCTATCTCATTTAATGCTTTCCCATACAAGGTACTACATCTTATTCTGTCATGTTACAGGTTGCTACGATGTTTCAGAAGTTGGTTATGCAGGATGGAATCTTAGAAGTAATTGACATATCAGAAAACCAGGAAAGCAAAGTTCGTCCTTGTGGTCTCAACACGGTGAATCTTCTAAAGGTCAGAATAACCCCGGGGTTGTTATACCGTTCTTGTTTATATAAAATCTGCCAGAGATTGTTCTTTCTTGAACACTTGAACAATCTAAAGTTTTCTCTCCCATGACAATAGCAGGTTATGGGTAGGAAAAATGGTGCTTGGCTTGTCTAATGCTTCGATTTTCTTTTCTTTGATAAAGTCTGATACTTACATACATATAAGAGAAACGTCCAGCAAGGGAAAGGAAATTTTTGTGGACTACTAGATGTGATCTAAGAAGCTTTTGTAGTTTGTTGCTGCTAGATGGATGGTTTCTTGTGAATGAAGCATTTATGTTGAAGTTGCAATGTGAGGTATTCATATTTGTGCCTATGGTATATAGTAGAAAAGAAGAAGATAACTAGATTGTTCACTGGCCCTATGTAGGTAGGGATGTCAATTTTATCTCTGGGATCCAATCTGAATGGGTGTCTGCAATAAATGGGTTTATATTTTACTGTTTTAATTGATGCGGTAGGGGTATGGGTAGGAATTTATCCTCCATTTAATTAACAGGTTTACGTTTGGTGCAATGTTTCATTATCTGCATAGGTTTCCAATTTGATCACTTTTGAGTATGAAAGCAAATTTTTTTATGTTTATATTTGTACTACATTCAATATAATTTGAACCTAAGAAATTATTTTTAATTAATCAATTAAACCAATTAAGCTAACATGCTTTTACATATTTTAATGCAGTAAAAATTTATGATATATTATATAATAATTACTATAAGCTAATAAATTTTTAAAAAATTAATTTTAGGAAAGAACATAAGAAGTAAAATATTGATTCTTTGGAAAAATAAACACTTATAGTTTGCACAGTTATTTTATCACAGGTTTTTTAAAGAGAATTTTTCTTCATTCTCTCATAATGTGTTATGTGAAAGTTAGAGCCTAACATTATATAGATAGTTTATGAATACAGTTGCTGTTAATTTTTAACTATATTTATGCATGTGATTTAAATAATGTAAAATATTTACATTTATTTGGTTGAGTTGGTGATATATTTTGTGTGCGTTAGACATTATAAATGATGTGTTTATACAACGGATTTTGGAGATACGAGTTGTGAGAATTACCTGCATAATCCGTTAAATACTCGTCACCTAACGGGTATTTAACCGGTTTGGTATTACTAAAATTTAAAGCATAATTAACGAGTATGGATATCCAAAAAGTTAGCGGATAGGGGTTTGTAAATACTACTATCTATTTGAATCTGCCCTGTTAACATTTCTACATGTAGGATTTGGAGGTAGCATGAGTTATTGGCTAGAGTTATTTGGATGTCGTTGTATTTGGAGGATGGAATTGGGAGGCAATACATTGGCATTGTCCTATGGAAGTCAAAGTTGTTATGAAACCCAAATACATTCATTGTTACCATCTTTCGGTTGGTAGGTGTGTCAGTGTGATGATATGTTCTCCCTATGATCTTTCATTGTAAATTGGTGTAGAGTGTATACAACGTCTATATAAGATACAAGTGAGATATTAGTATGCATTGTTTGTCTCCTCAAGTTTGATGATTCCTTCATTGTTCAAGTTAAAAAACACAAAAAATTGATGTATCTGAGCTTTCTATCGTAACAAATTGTTGATCAGTAACAAAAATGTGAGAAACTTAATGCCTCTAGGCCCAATTAGACAGTGAAGCCTCCCTAGTGCTCATATGGGGAATTGGATCTTTTTGAGATTTTATAAGCCTTTAGAGTATGGCTAACATTCCTTTTTTGTTTGGATATTTTTATTGCTTCTTTTTGGCAAAGTCCATAATACGTGGAGCATTTAGTCATTTGGATTTTGATGTCTATCATGATGACCCTAAAGTATAAGGTATGATAAGGCTCCATCTAAATAGAGCAGGATCTACGGGGTTTGTGTTAAGTTATATGAGGTTATTATGATAGAGTTTAAGTTCATGGATGGAGAAAGAACTTAGAACACCACAAATGTCAGTTAAATTGTGGGAAAATCCAGATTTGTAGACCCTGTTGTCATCCTGGATTCTTGTTGATGGTAGATGAGTATTGTCAGTGCTTTCTTGTTCAAATATATTGTCGTATATTGTTCCAACTAAGAATAATTTTGTTAGTATCTTCTTACTGGATCTAAAAGGAATGTATCTAAATCCCTTTTTTTAACACTAAAGAGAACTAGTTTATAACAAATTACTAATGAAGTGGATCAGATGTCCACACAGGAAATCAAAAAACCGAGTTATATTTTTGCAGTTTGTACAAAAGCACCAAGATCTTGTACTCTGTTAAACAGGATTTGGACACCTCGTTCACTTTTTGTTCATTTTTTCCTTATTATGACAAGTTTCTTTGTTTCCTATCACAACCAAAAAATGAAAAAAAGAGAAATTATAACAGAATTTGGAACGGATAGATTTCATCTCTTTCTAGGTTATAATATGTCCACTTCAATTTATCTTAAAAGAAACAAGTCTACTCCCAAAGTGAAATAATTTTTTTTTTGGTCATGTGGATATTCTGAATTTTCACAAAGTACTGTAGTTAACAACAAATATTAGGAGCTTGTTTTTTAAATAGCATCACTAACATATCATAATGAATGTAGATCATTATCTGATTGTTAGAGTTACAAGCTTCTTCACCAGTGATGTGATATCTTCAGTCGACTTTTCTATATTATCTTACTACATTCAGGTTGCTTCAAGTGCATTAGGGTATGGACCTCAAATGGCTATGCAGTTAGCCGAGCGCTTGTATACTCAAGGATTCATCAGGTTTTCCCTATATCTTCTCCCTTTACTAATTTTTTTTTAATCTGTGGTAAATTGATTAGTATATTTAGTCACCACTGAGTGTAGATTCTGTGTTTATAATCACAAGGTTCAACTTTATTGGATTGAAATTGAAGTGTTGTTAAATCTGGACATTCGGTGACTGAAAGCCTCTCTTACTTGTAAATTCTTTCGCTGTTTTTGGGGCTAGTTAAAAAAGAAAGAGATATCTTCGAATTCAGCAATTATAGAAGCCCATAGGGAAGCCAGAACTTCACTTTGTCCTATAGGTGCCAGGATCCTCCCTCAACTTCATTATCAAGATTCTCTGGCTTCTTTCATTCCACAAGACCAAAATAATAGCCAAGATTGCACAATCCCATAGAACCCTTACCTTTCCTCTCCCTTGTAAAGCAAGAAAATCTTTCTAATAAGAGGCAATAACAACATATCTTGGTATTATTTGGGAAGCCTCTGTATCCTAGGAGGGAATGCATTCTTAGTGAGCTGTGTTGGTCTTGGTTTTTGGGCTAATTTTTATCTACTTAGTTTTTTGAGTGTTTTGTTTATGATGGCCCATCATTGATGGGACTTCTCATCCTTGTTTTTGTGGATTTGTAGTCCCACCCATTCTTGTACATATTTCATATTCCTTGTACATATCTCAAATAGTTCTGTTTCTTAGCAAAAAAGAGGTAAAGTTGTTTACCAAATGTAGGTAATTTTTGTTTTTAAAGCAATGTGATTAAGTAGGTAGATATACGACTATGCTTCTATGCCTTCTCCATTGTTTTTTCCTGGTCATGTATCCAACACCGTGTCTTAGAAGAACAAGGCTTTTAATAATTTTGCATATGTATTTGTTTGTTATAGTTTGTCTGACCAAAGTCACGCTTGGTCATGGCTATTTTAAAGTAGAGGGGTACTATGATGAAAGACTAGTCATATTGTTGCTAGTCCCAAATTAAAATCCACGTAACCGGAATTGCTTTTTATGTATCATTTGCTTCAACAAGAAATCATAAATAATTTGTAGCTAACCATATAATACTTAAATTCATGTTAATGCTTTCTAATTATAATTTTTTTCCCTTAAAAAAAAAGATTATTATTTTTCTAATTTTCCCCAAAGGATAACCTAGTTGGATTAACTCTTGTAATGGAAGCAAGAGGCGATGGTTTAAGTCCATGAGAATACCTTTTTTGGGGTTAGGGAGTAGTGGGATGCTGTAAGTACAAAAAATAAAATAAAATTATAATTTTAGGTTATTATTGTTTGACTGCTTTAAGAATTACAAGAAACATCAAACGGCTACAAGAAGTATTAATATCTACCATTTTACGATTATATCTTTACAAAACCTATCAATTTACTACATTGCTGTTAGCACCATTAGTTGACCAGTTAGTTACTAGTAAAATACTGAATTTGCCCTTTAATGAAATTTTTATCACAAGAAGGAATAACATACAAAGCAATACAATGTTATAAATTCAAAATATAAACTGACGGAAAAATAATCCTTAAAAGTCTATGGATTTAATATTTGACACCTAATTTTTGTATTTTTCTTTCAAGGATAAAATTGGTATGGTTAATTACCTACTCAACTAACGGAGGTAACGGAGATTTAGTGAAATGAAAGTTTTAAAAAAATATAGTAGTAAAATAATAGACGTCAATACCTTTTGCAGTCATTTGATGTTTTGCAATTCCCGAAGTAGTCAAATTATAATAACATTATAATTGTTGTAATTATTTTTAATTTGAGCTCTTGAAAGCCCTGCCATTCAAGGCATTGGGCCATCAGATGTCAATAATTTATTGGACAAAAGCTGCATAATTTTTGTAATTCCTGAAGTAGTCAAACTATAATAACATTATAATTTTTGTAATTATTTTTAATTTGAGCACTTGAAAGCCCTGCAATCCAAGGCATTGGGCCATCAGATGTCAATAATTTGTTATGAAAGACATTAAACGCAGATGAATATGCTGTTTGACCTTGGATTGAGAAGAATTGCCAATCCCTAAGCTGCCTCTGTTTATGTTCTTTCTCTTTGTTTTCTCTCTTTTCAAAATTTCGTTTGAAATTATGGAAAGAATTGAGAAGATGATGAGACTTTCTGTGGAAAAGGTTATGAAAATGGCAATGGATCTCATCTTATGAAGTGGGATAAAGTTGCAAAGGCCTAAAACTGGAGGCACTTTAGGAACTGGTAATGCAGAAAAGAAAAATAGAGCTTTCTTAGCAAACTGGCTTTGGAGGTTTCCCTTGGAGGGGACCTCTCTTTCGCACTCGGTTATCGCAGCAAATATGGAATTCATCCAAATGGACAGGATGCAAACATGGTTAGAAATGGGTCCAATAGAAGCCCCTCGAAAGCTATATCTAAAGAGTACCCCACTTTTCTTAGTTTTGTTGCCTAAGAAGTGGGTAATGGGAAGGCTATTCGTTTTTGGGAGGATAATTGGTGGGATGATGGTTTGTTGTGTGAGAATTCCCCCACTTGTACAGGTTATGCCTTTCTAGAAATATCTCAAATTTCTCTAGCATGGCTTTCTCTCCACCCTTTATGAATTGGAGTTGGAAGTTCAATTTTAAAAGAAATTTGAATGATAGAGAGGGTAAAGAACTTGCAATGCTAATGTCAAGTATTGAAAATCTCAATATTGATGAATTGGAGGAAGACAAGAGGAAATGGAAGTCGGAAGCCTCTGGACAGTATACTTGCAATCCCCATTTTGAGAAGTTGTGCAACGATGATTCTGCTGGAGAGTTTCTACCGTTAAAAATGATTTGGAAGGCTAGCATCCCACCTAAATTCAAGTCTTCTTGTTGGCCTTGGCACAAGGAAAATTAAATTCTGGAGAAGTGATGCAAGAAAGTTTCCTAATCCTTGTCTCTCTCCTTCTTGGTGTGTGATGTGTAAGATAAGTGCAGAAACTTCAAATCATCTTTTTCTTCACTGCAAATCATCTTTTTCTTCAAAGAAGCTAATTTTTTGTCAGTCATTCCGGGTTCTTGCGATTCTCTTCTTATAGAGAATCTTTTGCTTTTGGTAGAGGAAAAAAGGCTTAAAACTCTTTGGAAATGTACAGAGGCAGCACTGTTTTGGGTATTATGGGAGAAAAGAAATGTTCACATTTTTAGGGGAAAAGTGTAGATAATGCTGAAAAACTATGGGATAGAGTTCATTTTCTTGCTTTACTTTGGGCTTCAGTTTCTAAGGGTTTTCAACATTCATCATTTTTCTTCATACATCTAAACTGGGATGGGGTTTTGAGATAGGGAGTTATAACTAATTCTAAAATTTATAGAGGTGATTTGGTATACTTTTGTATAACACAAATAGTGCTAGTCTTTGTTTTCTGAGTGGACAGCTGGTCCACTATCTGTTTTTACATCTTCTTTATTAATATATTTTTCAGTTTCTTATAAAAAAGAATATGCTGTTTGACCACCTTTAAGTCCTCTTAGTGAAAATTTCTGTACTGAATTATTTTCGGTGCTTTATTAACAATTCTGTTTTTGGCACTTTGCTTGTTTGATAACTTGCAACTATTAACACTTGATATTATAAACTTAAAAGATTCTGCAATGCGCAACTTAACATGATATGTAGAATACAATCTACTTTTTAATCTTCTTTAAAGTGTACAACATAACAGTCTGTACATTATCTTAATTTGCTTAATAAAAAATAAAATAAACCTACTGTATCTACTGTAAATACTGCTACAGAATTAAGATATTTTTGCTTAAAATATGAGGACTGGGTTACTGGAGGTTTGATTGTACGCGTCATGCGTATGATTTTTTCCCTGAACAAGAATACTATGACAATTGTGGAATCCAATAATTTTATGACAAGTTAATATGAAGTTATCTGATTGAGCTAACCTTATTTTGCCCGTCACTTATCTTGCAACTTCTATAACCTTGTATGTTCCTTATGAACGAATCAGTCTCTTGTTTGATTGATGAAGATTTCAGTTTTAACCATCTCCTTCTTAAAAAAGAAAAATGGTGGAATTTAATAACTGTTGGTATTTTGTGTGCCTCTTTTAGCTATCCACGTACAGAAAGCACGGCATACCCTTCTTCATTTGACTTTAGAGGCACACTCAGTGCACTGGCAAATAACCCAGTCTGGGGTGATTATGTAGAAAGACTGCTTGCTGAAGGTTATGCTAAGCCACGATCAGGAAGTGATGCAGGGGACCATCCTCCAATTACTCCTATGCGGTCAGCAACTGAAGATATGCTAGGCAAAGATGCCTGGAGACTATACTCATATGTCTGTCAACATTTTCTAGGCACTGTATCTCCTGACTGCAAGTATATAAGGTAGGTTTTTTTTTTTTTATTTTCTTAATGCGAGGTATCTTGTTTTGTGTGACCATAATGAAAATATTTAAAGTCATCCAATAGTCTTTCTTTTTGCTTGGAGTTTGTCCCTTCTTTCTTATTAGTTCCACACAAAATTCTCCAAGAATATCATGAGACGAGCCTTTTAGACTAGTGTTTCATTTTCCATTATGTAATGTCTTGTAGATCAATATTTGGCTCAAGGCTTAGTATGTTCAAGTCTTAAATAGGTCTTAATGCATTTGTCTTAATGACATTTTCATTTTTCTCATGTGTTACTAAGTGTTAAGCTGCTTATTTGTTATAAACTTGAATTTCTTAACATTTATATTAAATATTTTCTCTTGTAAGCGAATTTTTTATAATTTTGTTATATATATATATTTTTAAAAATTTCAAAAAAAAATCAATTTATCTCTTGCCATCCAATGGTAATTATTCAAAATAAAAAATAATATTTAATGTTGTTAAATCATCTACTTTTTCCACTCTTGGATTGCTCAAAATCAATGTAAGAGAATGTGTATCAAAATTTAAAAATTAAAATAACACACACACACGCTCATTTTTGAGTTTCATATGTAGATATATATATATATATATATATATACATAGAGAGAGAGAGAGAGAGAGAGAGAGTAATGATCTAGGGGGCAATGTTGCTTGCATCATGGTGAGTGACACTCCCATATGAAGTTGTCTGGCATCAGCACATTATAGGGAGTTAATAATTGTGCCACATGCTAGTTGTCACCATATGGTGGGTGAAGTTGCTCACTGGATCATTTTCCTATATACATAGAGTGGTCCTTCCATCCATTCTTTTGAATAGAAGATAAAATTTTGTACTTCATTGCTAACCATTAGATGAATTTACAGTCAAAATTGTCCCTGCTTAATGCATTAAATAGTGTTGGATATGAAGTTGTGGACCATCTATAAAAGAGTTACCTAATAATTTTATCACTTAATAATACTTTTTTAATAATTTTATCAAACTAAACAATAAGTTTTGACACAACTTTTCACAATCTAACCAAAAAAGTAAAATGAATAATTAATTAGTAAATGTGAACTATATCTTATCAACATTTTAGGAGAGGTAACAATAGCCATTTTTTCATCTTTACTTTTATTTCTTCCTTACCTCCCAATTGGAGCCAAAGACATGGAATTCAACATCAGCTTTGGAAATTAACCATTTTTATCATCTTTCTTTTTAGAAGAATTAAAATCCAAAGTAAATGAAAGTTGGTTTCCTTCAACAACTCAATCATGCGTTTTTCCTTTTAAAATAATAGATCTGAAGAGTCTACCAAGGATGCTTAATAAATTCTACCTTAACCAGATAATATATATCCACACAAGGTTTATCCTAAATTCCATCTTCAGTCAGTAAAATCCAATTTCTCTCAGCAAAACGACATCAAATTCTCTAAAACAAACTTTTGCTGCATCCAAACATCAATCATCTTATCCTTTGTCACAAACAATCTTAAAATGATAACTTTTTCAAGAAGCTGAAACAACAAACCAGAACTAGCATATCATCTGCTATCGTTTCGTAAAGGTTAAAAGAAAAATATGTAATAATTGGTTGCCCAATTCTGCATCACTGTTCTCTACAAGCAAGGTGAAGAAGTGAACGAAAAGGTAAAATTTCAATTTGTTAGATATCCTAATAACTAGTATTATACAAAAATTGAGTAAACACTAAATTTTAGTACTTTTTTGGACCATCATTACTTCTGCAGCAGTGGCAAAATTGTCTGGTTGATTTTTCAGAGATGGTCCTATATCATAATATTGAATAATATGTAATGAATAAAGGTAAAACAATGTTGAGCTTTAGATTCATTTGAGTGTCGAGGATTGCATTTATCTTCTAACTGGGCATCAAGATCTCATAACTATATATATGTAGTAGTTTTCTCATGCGGTTTTTTGCAGTGTTTTCCTTGTCCTTTAACAATTTACACTCGTTATAGGGGTAGGTTAGATATAGGGCACCATATTTTTGTACACAAGGTTCTTACACAATTTCTTGACTGTTGGATCAACACAGTTTTAATGGCTGAGATTGATTCTGACATGTTTAGTTGATGTAGTGATAATAATGCCCACTTGAGATTTGATCTCTAGTACTAAAAGTTCAGTAATCCAAGGGTGAAAAAATTGTGTAGGAATTTGTGTAAAAAATGTTGTATCAGAGAATCAACCCCGTTCTTCCCACTCTTCACACGCGCACACACACACATGTATGTATAGACATATACATGTGTGTGTACTCATATATGTATATAGTGCGTAAATGCGGACTGGTAGGTAAAAGAAAAAAGGTTTTTTCAACTTTCTAATGAAAGACAATATATTGAAGTTTATAATTTGTCTTTAATATCAGTTTGATCGCAACTTGTTTTTTCTAACAATTGTATTTTTTAAAAAAAAGGAGACATCTGAGCTAGATAATTCTTGTGATTTATGTTTCTATTATACGTTTATTCAAAATGTTTTTTTTTTTTCATTTTCTAATTATCAGAATATTTAATAAAAAAACTTTTTAAATACAATTAAATACGTAATATCAAATTTTTATTATTTGAATAAACAAATACAAAAATATGATTATAAGTTATTTGTTGTAAACAATTTAGAAAGACTGAGTTTCCATCTGTTGGCACTGGCTTTAGCGTACTGCCAACAGCAGGGTCTGGAGGAAACTGCTGACACTAGAGAGTTTGGTTGCCACTTACCTTCATTCATGCAAGTTTGAAGGACATATTGGCAACCGATCATTTGGCAGCCATCCATTGCTGCCATTAGATGGCAGCCCAATTATTGGTCACCACTGCTTAGTCATCCTAATTGATTGCCGATCTATTCTCCTGTGCACTCATAGTTAATGAAGCTATTGTTTGACCATGCACCACTACAATCTGTCCCTCAGACAACAGTTCCTCTGTGTTCACCTATGTTGAAGGCAATTTCTAATTTGTTGGTTTTCCATGTCTCAGACCATTGTTCAGTAGATTTAGTCACTGACACTAGCATGGTCATTTTTGGAATTAACTATTCCTGTGGATAGTTATGGATTTGAGTACACATTTTACAACTTGTTGCATTTAGATAGAAATCAAAATTTTTAGCCTCTTAAATATAGATTAAAAGGAAACAAGAACCGTAAAGAAATAACCCAGTGATGTTTCCTCTTGTCAAATCCCAACTACTCTCCCCATGTGATTTGTATAACCATTGGCATCAATTTATGTTTGTAATACATCCTTTTCATTGGAAAATTCACTACTGCTAATTTGAAATGATTAATGATTAATATCCAGTGAATGTGGAGAAACAATGGTTCTCAAAATATTGTTTCCTTAATTGGTTTATTCATTTACAGGTTTTACATTAGGGGATGGAGAATATATGAATTTCCCCATTATGGAAGTATGTAAACCTGAACACGATTATGGGGATGGAAACCCTATGATGTGAATGGAGGGAATTAAATCTCATTCCCATTATATATTGATTTCAGATAAAAAAAAACTGTGCCATACTGTTAATGCTTCTGGTACACTCATATCCTCATTCTTCTGTTTAGTTTTAGGACTCATTTGGTCACTCTGAAACCTGTTCTCTACTGTTCTAAGTTCTAACACGGTAACTTTTTCTCCTTAGTTGAGCCATATGATTGGAATCAACCAAAAACCATACTATTTATGAATAGGATATGGCATTGTTGGTCATATGGTTTTTTGCAACCAATGAACTGATGTTGTTTATGAAAAATAAACCATAAAGATTGGAGTCCATACTGCTTTCCAGCTTCTGTTCTTGATGACAAGATGTTCTGGTGTGGATGCCTAAAATATGAAAATTTTACAAGGAAAGATGTCTGATTATTTTTTCTTTTTTTTTTGGGAATACAGGTCTGATTATTATTATTATTATTTGGAATAGTGGCAGAATATCATAAAATATTACTTCTCTTCCTTTTTTCAAGTCTTCATAGTGCACTTCCTTTTGTTTGCGGATACTTGTTGGGTCTACTAGAAAGACCCCTTGGAGGTGGAACCAAGAGTTTTGGTTCGCATTTATATACTGTATTGAAAAATATTTATAAAAAAAGAAAAATTGTATGGTCTAGAATTTCCAATCACATCAGCATTTTGGTTTCATGTGCTTACCAAGGATGTAAATACTACAATTCATTCTCTACTATCCCACAAATGCTTTGCTTTATGTTAATTAAATAATGAAAGAATAGGAGTTTCATGCTTTACATTGAAAAGACAATTTTGCTGATGCTAAGTTTTAGAATTAAAATTTCTTTTTCCATCTTTCATGCAGGAAGAAGTGATTATTTATCTTGATATGAAATGAGATTAATGCTTTTAGAAATTGAGAAAATTTAGCCACCTGTGATAGCTGTATCATAATACAGTGCTAATGCTTGATGTTCACTGCAGGACAAAGGTAAAATTTTCAATTGGTGCTGAATTCTTCCATTGTGTAGGGCAACATGTTACTGTCCAAGGATTTACTTACATTATGCCGTGGTTGGCTATAAATGAAAAAAAGATTCCTCAGTTTACTAAAGAAGAGAAGATTGAAGTTTCAAAGGTGGAGCTGCATGAGGTACTGTTTCAACCTCTAGCCTAAAACTTGATCACAAATTTCAAGTTTTTCATTTATTCAGTTAAACTAAGGTTTAAGATTTTCATAATTTTATTTGTTGAAAGGGGAGAAGGTTGGACATGGGGCAATTTTCTAGAAGAAAGGGTAGTTCCTCAATGGGAGATAGATATTCAGGAACTAAAAATCTAATTAACATTATACAGCTTCTTGGTGTTCTTATCTTACTGATGGTTTCTGATTTCCTTAAATCTGCAGGGAAATACTGTACCACCAGAGTATCTTAGCGAGAGTGAGCTAATTACCCTAATGGAGAAGAATGGAATAGGGACAGATGCATCAATACCTGTGCATATTAACAATATATGTGAACGCAATTATGTCCAGGTTTGTACTATTACTTTTGTTGGATATGCTTTCAAAGATTTGGATTTTTACTTAAATTCAATTTTCAGGTTCAAGCTGGAAGAAAGTTGGCTCCAACTACATTAGGTATCACACTTATAAGAGGCTACCAGTGTATTGATCCGGATCTCTGTTTGCCAGACATCCGAAGTTTCATTGAGCAACAGATTACTCTTGTTGCTAAAGGCGAGGCAGATCACTTTGCTGTTGTACAGCATGTGTTACAGCAGTTCAGGCAGAAATATAGTTATTTTGTTAAACAGGTCAGACAATCTTATTATTTGATATCCAATCTTTATGTACGTATACTCAGTGTTTCATCCTACCTTGGTAGTCTTAAATTTACCATGAATTGCATTTTTCTTCTAGTCTTTCAATAATCTTGTAATAGTTACCATTTTACCAACAACAATAATAAAATGATAAAGGCTCTTCTAATGAGATTTCACTTCTCATTTGAAGAGCCACATTAACAATAAAGGTTCCAAGAGACTCTTCAAAATGTCCTTCTCTCTCTTCAATTTTGAAGAGTGATTTCGTCCTCTTCGAATAATATATCATCATTATTGAAGAGAGAGATGTACTGTAACTACATTATTGAAAAAATAGAAGGTAGGTAAATGTGGTAAGAGAAGAATTTAATTAAAATAATATCAAATTGTTTATATTTGAAAAGTCTTTTGGAAGAGAGCTTGCTTTTTTAATCTTCAATTTGCTACATAGATAAATAAATAAATATTTGCAGAGTAAAACTAAATGATCTTTTGGCGATACTTTAATAGCAACTGTTATTATAACTCTTTAAAATAAGGATGATTGTAATAATTAGTGATATTAAAATAGACTATTTTGGCTTAGTAGCCCCAGTGGATTAGCTGACAAATAAGTATATAGTTTAGTGATTTGTTTTTCTTCTTTATTTTGATTAATTGGGAAGCAGCTATGGTGTAATATCATTAGTTAGAATTTCTTATCCTCCATAGGATTTGTAGTTCTTGGGCTTGGAGATTTTTGTCTTTTGTCTTTGTGGACTTCTTGTCCCTCCTCTTTGTACATTTCCTACATCTAATATTCTTATTATGTTTCTGAGCCAAAAGAAGAAAAAGTAAAAAAAGGAGTAGTTAAGTGTGTAGCCAATCTTAGTGCATTAGTAAGACCTTTGTATAATTAGTCAAGTAAAGCTTTATAGGCAAAGTGGATTAGCTGTAAGGTAGGTATAGTAGATTATTCCATTAAATCCCAAGTAGAGGTGACTGCATTTTATCTGTAGAGATGGACATGCCCTGCGCAAATTTAGGCCCCTTCATGTTTAATGCTGGGCCTAATTTTTGAAAGGTTGGCTTGGTACTGCCCATTACCATTTGTGCTGTGTTGGCTTATGGGCCTTTTTTTTTAATTTTTTAATTTTAATTTTTAATTTTAATTTTTTAATTTTAATTTTTTAATTTTAATTTTAGAATTAGTAAAATATCCCTCAATTTAGTTGTTAAATAACTTTTATTAATAGTATTGGTTTACTTCTTCTCTTTATTGAATCATTTTAAAAATTAAAAATTAATTATTTGATTTTTTTCATGCCTACCCTTTAGGCTTTCATGCCTAAAATGCAAGCCTAGCACGAACCCATTTGTCTCATGTGCCAACGATAATTTTTCATGTTCAGTTCATGCTGTGCCAGCTCATAAACTATAAATTTTTGTGTTTCTACATTTTCATTTTTATTATTGTTATTATTTGAGATTAGTATAGGCTGTACATACTCAAACTGTAGACCTTCTCGATAAAACAAATCGAACTAATTCTTATCCAGCTGAGCCCAATTTACACCCGTAGGTGTGTCATGTGTGCGACTAAAGTAGACTACATCATATTGGCATAGTACTATGTTGAAATCGATTTAAACTTGAATAATAACTATTAAATATTAAATCACATTTTATCCATTAATAATTTTTTATTTAACGAGTTATTATATTATCGGCTATAAGATTTAAATTATCACCTATTGAAAACATTTTAAATGAGAAATAAAATCATATCATAAATAAAATTTTATTATTGATTGTTTATAAATATATTAGTTATGATAAGATATAACTCTTATTTTAGTTATAATAATAAACTAAATGCATGTTATTACCTATAATATAAGTAATAAGTACTTGAATATTATTTCGAATTATTGGCTGAATAATTTATTTTAAAATATTATGCATATAATTGAATCTTAAAAATATTTGTTATTAGATTTTAGTTCAAAGTGATTTTTGAACAGGTTATGTTATTAATTAATTGATAGACATACAAATTTTATTTAAAATTCAAAATTTTTTATTTTGGTAATAATTATCACGTCCATGAATATGGGATAACTTCAGGGGGCTAAGACAACCTGTCCTGTCCCATGAAAGAGCTCCAAAGACTAGAAATTAGTACCGAAAACTGCTACAGTCCTCCTATGGTCCTGCTTCCCGAAAAGTGGCCATATTGGCCATTAAAAGCTCCGGTCTCACTTGGAACTCCTTTATACTCAGTTTCTCCATCTGCCGAGCTGACACAAGTGAACTCTAGCAGCTGAAGAATTGTGGCAGTATTAATGTATGTGGGATGCAGAAACTTGCATCATGCGTCACATCACTGTACTTCATTGGACTTATATTTCCAAAATTTGTTTTGATTACATTAAAGTTCACCATTTGTTCATCCATTTCTCCACCTCAACCTCAAGAAACATGAAATATCTTAGGGCTTTGTTCATTTTCTTCTTCTTTCTTTTACATGGATTTTAATCTATATCAGAAATGATATTCTAATTTCTTTTGGATATTTCGCTTCCTTGATTATATATTTGCATCACCTTGTGCAGACCTTAAATTTCAGTCATCCACAAAAGTGCTAGAGCTTTTATTCATTTTTCAGGTATGTGGTGGTGGTTTTCTCTGCTATTGATAAATTTTCTTTGTATTTTCTGTAGATTGAAAACATGGATGCACTGTTTGAAGCACAATTTTCCCCACTTTCTAACTCTGGACGTGTTCTTAGTAAATGTGGCAAATGCCTGCGGTATATGAAGTATATTTCTATGCAGCCATCACGTCTTTATTGTTCTACATGCGAGGATGTTTATAATCTTCCTCAAAGAGGAACCTTAAAGGTATTTTAGAATTTAAACCAAAATGTACTGTTCTCTTTTTTCTTAAAAAAAAAATTGTGGTCGGGGTGGGGCTGGGTTGGGGGGGAATGGAATCTGAAATTTCCTTCCTGAAGTAACAACCTAGGTTCTGCTTTCTTTCATTTTCCTATATTATCTCATCCTTTTTTTTAATGTTTAATTATTGCTTCTGCTCCCAAAGATCTGTGTTTTAAATTAGGGACTATAGCTGCTGAATCATATAATCTGTGCACTCAAAAAAGCTTCTGGGATAATATCTCAAGAAGATAGTGCCAAAAGTTTGAACCCCTAACCCACAACCACTCAACCCAAACCATTGGGCTCTCATTTTGTTATATAAATAATAAACCAGCCTTTAAGAAATGCATCAATCCCTGCTAGTTTATTATAAATCTTGTGGATAAGATGCAATTGCAACAAAATATATTTACTTAATGGAAGGGGCTATTTCAACTTAAGTTTTTGACTTCAAATTTTGACACAAATTTTGAGCTATTGATTCCATGCAATTCAATGGTAGATATTGAAAGTGATAGTGGCATTTAGTGATGCCAATTCATCCACCATTGGATTGTATGAGATCAATAACCTAAATCTTCTATTAAAATTTATAACCTAACCCTTAATACATGTTATGGACAGATTCTAATCTTCCAGAATGCTTCATGATTTTTTATGCATTAGCTCATAGCATGAATCTTCATCTGTGTTCTGTTTTAATTAAGACTTCTTATGGAAAACATAATTGCTAATTGTTCCACAGAGAGATTTATATGTAGAAATCGTATGTGATTAATTCTCCGTTGAGATTATTCCAAGAGCTAATTATCTTCTTTGTGATTAATTCTCCATTGAGATTATTCCAAGAGCTAATTATCTTCTTTTCTCCTACAGCTGTACAAGGAACTTACATGCCCTTTGGACAACTTCGAGCTTTTGATTTTCTCCATGGCTGGTCCAGAAGGCAAGTCATTCCCCCTCTGCCCATTTTGCTATAATAATCCACCATTTGAAGGTATAGATACACTCTATGGTACTACCACTACTGGTAGTTTTGGCAAACTTGGAAAAGGAGCTGGCATGCCATGCTTCCTCTGCCCACACCCAGCATGCCGGCATTCTATGATGGCCCAAGGTGTCTGTGCCTGCCCGGAATGCAATGGGACACTAGTTTTAGACCCAGTAAGCGCTCCAAAGTGGAGACTTTATTGCAATATGTGCAACTGCCTTGTTTCCCTCCCTCAAGGTGCTCACCGCATTGCAACAACTCAGGAACAATGTCCTGAATGCGGTTCTAAAATTATAGAAATCGACTTCAATAAGAAAACGTCACCTTTGGATGATGGAGCTACCTTGCATACTGGTTGTATTCTTTGTGATGAATTGCTTCATTCTCTCATTGAAGTGAAGCATGGCAAGTCATTTTTCAAACGGCTGGGTGGCAGAGGAAGGGGGAGAGGAGCAGGGAGAGGTGCATTTAAAGGAAGGGGACGGGGCACTGGAAAAGGGGTCGATCCAAAAATGAGTTTTCGAGATTTCTGAAAGATAGTAGATGACAGTCGGTAAATGTTCTTTTGCATTTAAATTTTCTAATGTTCAGTTCTCAAGAGTAATGCTAAAGAGAGAGAAAGATGAGAAAATTTTGCTTTCTCTCTCGACCCAGTCCACTCTCTCTCTTTCTTTTCAACACATTTTCTCTCATCTTTCTCTCTCTTTAGCATTTTTCTTATCTCATTGTTTTCAGTGTGCAGTGGATGTATTAGAGAATTTTAGATGAAAAATAAAATTTTGCATTTCTAATTATCTGTTCTTTTTGGCCTATATCATATTATGCCGAAGACAATATTAGGTTTATTGGTATTTTTTTCTTTCCTTGAGGTCTAGGGAACAGATTAGATGGCCTAATGTGAACCATTCAATCCTCCCTTAGAACTCAACCCCAATAATTTTTATTTTATTATTTTTTTTTATAGGTGAGGCCATTTGAAGCCCCTTTAAATTAGAGCTGGCAAAATGGGTCATCGGGTCGTGTTCATGTTGTGTCAATTTCGTGTCGTGTCGTGTCGTGTCGTGTCAAATTTAGGTCGACCCAAACCCGACCCATTTAATAATCATGTCAAAATATTGAGACCCAAACCCAACATGAAAAATTAATCGGATTACCCAATAACCCGTTTAATATCTATATATTAAACAAAAGTTATATTAAATATTTACATATTGCATGCATATGTATGCACATACATACATACATACATACATACATTCATACATACATACATAATTTATCGATTTTATAAAATATACATATCTACTAAAATATTACACACTATTGAGGTTTTAATTATATATATGTAAATAATATTATATATCATAATTATAAAATATACATGTCTACCAATATTTTATACATTTACACTATTAAAGCTTTAAATGTATTTAAAATTTTATAAATAAAATATTATGTCTATATTCATCCTTTTAAAGAATAAAAATAATAAAGAAAATCGTCTCTAATATTTGAGTTTTGATGACAAGAATTTATAAATTATTTTAAAATAGAAAATATAATCAGGTTATTGATCGGATAAATGGATTAAGAATTTTAATCTTAACCCGACACAAAAAAAAATCGTGTTGATCCGAACTCGATCCATTGAATAATCGTGTTAAATTCGACGACCCATAGTCATTTATTAGTGTCGTGTTCGTGTTAGGTAATCGGGTCGTGTTAAATTTTATCAGTTCTACTCTAAATTACTTACTAAGCCCACTTTTGAAAAAAAAAATTAGTTATTGAAATGCCCTAATGAAAATTGTAATTCTGGACACTAAAATGTATAGAATAATAAATCTGAATTTTTTTATTAACTTTTAAGAGTTCAAAAATTGTGTCTGAAAAAGTTAATCAAAAGTTGTTGTTTGGATCTAAAATAACAAACAAAATATAAATGTACCGTTTATTATAACTAAATATTTTGATTATTAATTTTTTTTAAGGGGTTCAAATTTTTTTCTACAAAATTTCTATACAATATTTATGTGTACGCGTAGAAATAATGGAACTAATGTTAAAAAAATGCAACATCAGCCTAAGTAAAATAAAATGGAAATTCATGACAAATACCACTTACAGATTTCTCAAGCATTGTTGATGTGATTGAAAGATTTAAGATTAAAGTGGAAAATAGTACTCAAAATTGATTTAGGTACTTAAAAACATCATTTGAGAGGAATAAATTGAGAAATCTTAATACAATCACACGCAAACCCTAATATCATTATAATTAAAAAATAAATTACATTGGGCAGTAATATTTCATACAGATGTTTTATTTCATACATTCGTTAATTTAATTTCATGTTTTGAATTTTTATTCAAAATAAATAATTGAAGGTATTATTTTTATTACGAGTAAACTATCTTAACATTTTAGTTTTCGGTTTAATAAATGTAAACATTATATATTGGGTTTGTAGAGTAAAACTTTCAAAATTTAAAGGTGAGTTTATTTAATTAATGAATTTAATTACTAGTTCGGTGGGTTTAAATAATCTCATCCTATTAATTTTAATGGCAAAAATTAAGAGATTATTAGATTATCCTTTGTGCACAAAAAGAGAGAAGTTGAATATTTTTATTTGACAAAATATGAATAAAAAGATAGAAAGTTATCACTTGCATACTTTTCTAATAATTTTTATCAAACGTACTATAATACTTTCAATGTGTATTAGTCGTCCATCATATGTTGTCAAAACGCATTTGCCATCTACTAAACTGCTAGGTGTTGTCTTGATTGTGTTAACGTCAGAGGAGTCATTTGATATTTTAATATAGAAAAAGCTCTGATTATTAAATTTTAATCCTTCATTAAAATTATGAGCTCCCTAATCTCTTCTCCATTTTGCTCTAAGATGGTGTTTGGTTGGGAGGAGAGAATAGAGAAGAGAAAAGTAATTTAAATTATATTTTTATTTCCATTATTTAGTTGGACAAAATATATAAGAATTTAATTTTCATTAGAATTTAATATCCATTATAATATAAATTTTGAATTACACACTGAGGGGTGAAGAATTTAAATTCCTCTTATGTTGGAAATCAAAACTTCCAAAATTACCTTTTAAATTTTCAACTTGTTTAATGTCATTAGTAATTATTATTTATAAATTTATTTTATCAATTTAATATTATAAATAATTTTATATTAATTAAATTTAATGAATGATTTAAGAAAGTTAATAAACTATATAAACTTATTTATTTATTTAATATAAAAATATAGAAATATAAATTAACCGTCATCGAAACTTTATTGGATAGTCGTCGGACCATCGCCGGACCACCGTGGGATTGCTGCTGGAATTCTACTTGACAGTTGCCGAACTGCCGTTCTAATAAATCATAAATTGTTTTAGAACTTTTTTACATTAAAAAATTTGGTATTAATATTTAATTATATTTCATTACTAATATAGATAATTTCATATTTAAGACAAATGATAAATTTATTAAAAAAATTGTAATTTCTAATCAAATGTTATATCAAACCTCCACTCTTTTTTTCTTCCTTTTCCTTCGTTTCACTGTTTTCCTCCCCTCCCCTTTCTTGATACCAAACATGGCGTAAATCTTGATTCTCTCACAATTCAAATATCCAATAATTTGCTTTCGTATTACAATGAAATGTGAAGAAGGCAAAAGCATAAAAGCACTTGTATTACAGAGTCTCAAAAATGGATTCTTGCTTCATATCAAGTGGGTTTCAGCTTATGGGTTGCTGGATATTTTGGGTGTTGCTGGTTATATCTTGGCTTTGAAAAAAGAAGTCAAAATTGGAGACTTGACGGGTTTTTCATGGCTATCTCAGAAAAAGAATCGTTCGGAGAAGTGCTGCTTAGTACCTGGATTGCAAAATCTTCTCAACATGTGTTTTTTTATTGCACAATCTTAGTAATAATAATTGAGGCAGATTGAAGGGATAAAACTTGCAGATTTGAGGATTGTTTGTGCGGCAGTTCATAGTGGTGGTTAAGGATGGCAGTTGGTCGGGTTTTGTTGGACAGTGGCTCGGGATCATAACGATAGTGACGATCAACGGTGGTGAAGTCTGTAGGCAGTGGAAATTAGGGTGGTGGCACGCGGGTTTGGGTTGCTCTAACAACGGCAGTGCGGCTGGTTCACGCAGAGGCTAGATGGGTTTTGGTCAGTGGAGGCCGGCGAGTTTAGTGGTGGTGTTGGCTGGCTGAACGGTGGTGGTGGGTGGCTCTAGTGGCTTGTTTCGTTTTTGGGACAAATCTGTCTTTTAACCTTAATTTGAGTTGAAGAGCAAAATTATCAATTTGTTACAATTATGTTAACATTCAAACTACGCCTAGTAGTTTAATGCACCGCAGACACATGTTATTAACTTAGGATTTTAGGATAGACAACTAATATATATTAAAAATGTTATAGTATGTCTGCTAAAAGTATATTGTAAGGACGTACTGAGTGATAATTTAAAAAAAAAAAAAATTTATGTTTCTTTTAATATTTTGGTAGATCAATTGTTACATAAATATTACAATGTTAAAATGTTTAATAAATAATAATTATTATAATTATGAAGCGAAATTAATTTTATCATATATTTATATGATTAAAAAAAATTTATAATATCTTAATTATTTTTATTAAAATTATTTTTGACAAGTCATCACTAAAAGAAAATTAATAATAAATGACGGAAAATTTGTTATAAAAGAAGATGGATAACTGACAATTTATTTGTCACTACGTCGTGATCTCATGACAAAATTTTTTTTCCTCAAAAAATTAATTTTTTATAATCATAAATATGTCACACCATATTTTAGTGAATGTTTAACATTTGCAATTTTTTTGGGAGAAAATTAATAATATTTCAATTAATGTTATTGAATTAATATTAACATTATTACTATTGTTTTACTATTATAATTATTTGAGTTATATTATTATTTTGTTATTGATTTATTTTATAAATTTTAAAATTCTGCAAACTTATTTTCAAGTATTAAATTTTCAAATCTAAAATTAATATTTCATATTAAATGGGATTTTCTCAGATGGGCTTCCCACCACAGTGGGTACAGCTTATTTTCACTTGTTCTCATCCTCTTCCTTTTCTCTCCTGATCAATGGTGAAGCTTCAAGCAATATAATTCCTCAACGAGGCCTGATCAATGGTGAAGCTTCAAGCAATATAATTCCTCAACGAGGCCTACGACAAGGTTGCCCTTTGTCTCCCTATCTTTTCATTTTATGCACAAAGGCCCTCTCATCCATGCTCCAATATGCTGAAGCCATCAACTTAATTCATGGTCTCCAATTTGGTCGATCAAGTTTGTCAATTTCGCATCTATTTTTCGCAGATGACAGCCTAATTTTTTCCCGTGCAGATGCAGCAGAGTGTGCCCATTTAAAGAGCATTGTAGACAAATATTCAGCGGCATCTAGGCAGGTGATTAATTATGACAAATCTTCCATTTTAATTAGTCCAAATGCTTCCCCAGCCAATGTTAGATTGTTACAAAGCACTTTTAATTTGTCTATTGTATCTTGCCATGACATATTCCTTGGTCTCCCTTCAATGATTGGCCGAAAAAAGTCTCAACCTTTTTCCATGCTGAAGGAGCGGATAAGAAACAAAATTTTGGGTTGGACATCTAAGTTATTTTCTTGTGGTGGCAAAGAAATTTTGGTAAAAGTTGTGGCGAAAGCAATTCCCACATATTCCATGAGTGTTTTTAGGTTGCCTATTGGTTTTTGTTCTGACTTACAGCAAATGGTGGCGGATTATTGGTGGAGTCATTCTTCCTCGTCAAAGGGTGTCCACTGGCTCCAATGGAGGTTACTTTGCCAACCAAAAAGCGAAGGCGGAATGGGCTTTCGTGATCTTATTGCCTTTAATCAAGCTTTTTTGGCCAAGCAGTGCTAGATGATTCATCTTCAACCGGATTAATTGGTGGCCAAAGTTCTGAAAGCAAGGTATTTTCCTAACTCGGGTTTCCTTGAGAGTAAACTCAAAAATAAATCGTCTTATATTTGGAGGAGCCTGCTTTGGGGCAGAAAGATAATTGAGAATGGTTCGAGATGGAGAGTAGGTGATGGGAAGGATATTCTTGTATACCAGCATAACTGGATACCCAGACCCTATACATTCCGACCCTTCTCGCCTCACACTTTGCCTCCAGACACTACTGTAGCCACACTGTTACGGGAACATGGCGGTTGGAACGAAGAGCGTATTCAAGCACATTTCCTCCCGGCTGATGCTGCTAAAATTCAAAAGATTCTGGTACCTACAGTGCCTCAGCGAGATCAGTTACTCTGGCATGACCACAAAAGTGGAGTTTATTCGGTGAAGAGTGGGTATCAAGTTGCGTTGCGCTTGAGATTCCCAGACTTTCCTTCTTGTTCGGCGAACTTTGGTAGTTGGTGGAAATTTATTTAGCACCTCCCTGTTCTTCCTAAAATGAAAATCTTTTTCTGGAGAGCCTTAAAAGACATTCTCCCAACGCAATCCAATTTGGCCAAAAGGAAAATCTTGAACCATGTATATTGTCAATGTCGTCATGCTGGTGTGGAAGATGTCTATCATAGCCTTGTTGATTGTAAATTTGCACGAAAAGTCTGGAAGCTCAAGCCCTGCTTCTCTTGGTTTGCCAGTTCAGACAATTTGCCATTCTCTTGTTTTGCACAAAAGGCGGCTGAAATTCTGTTAAAGGAGGAGTATGTTTTGTTTGTGGCAGTGGCATGGTCAATTTGGAAATCACGAAATAAGGCGTTGTATGAGAACTCCAGAGAGGATTGCCATCAAGTTCTCAATCGAGCTATAATTTTGTTGGAATCTATCAAAGCCTCCCCAACCTGCTCCTCCTCAGCCTGCTATTTGGCACCCTCCAGACCCTCCTCGGTATAAGCTTAATACTGATGCAGCTCTAGACAAAGAAGGCGGCGTTACTGGTCTGGGCTGCATTATCAGAAATCATCAAGGAGCTGTAATGGCTGCTGTAACATCAAAGAAACCTTACTTCGGAGATGTGGAAATTGCAGAAGCTTTAGCGATTCTAGAAGGCTTAAAGCTAGCAGCGGAGGTTGCTCTTTCTCCTCTTCTTATAGAGTCTGATTCTAAGAATGTTGTCAACTTTATTCTCGAGGGTATTTCTAGTAGAGGAGAGGTGGATTGGAGTTCTTTATACTATTTCCTATATTATATTCTTCATTAAATGCTGCTTCTATTCTTTTATTTGCAATAATCCTTAGTTTAATATGACTTCCTATTATAGCTAATCTTCCTAAATTATCAACTTGTTTATATATACTCACTAAATATTTCAATAGAACTATTGTACAGAGTAAAGCAAATATAATTATCTAAAAGCGTGCAAGCTAGGTCTCGAAAAAAAATTCTTATAAACAGTTATTCTTCTCCTCTGGATATTCCCCGATTCTTTTAATAAACCTCTATCAAATTGATTAAGTAATAAAGTGTTTTGTCACAAATACTAATCAAAATCGCTATCCTCTTTTTTTTTTTCATTTTTTTAAAGTTCAGAGTATAAAATCAAACCTTTCAATTAAAATTGAAATTTTTTTTGGAAAAAATTCTTCGTTTTAGGGGCATGGAAATCCCAACACAATGCTCTTTTTTTTTTTCTAAGCGCCTATTCTTTGACTACAACAGTACTTTAGGAGTAAAATTGGGCATGCATAAGTCCTTCTTCAAGGCTTTAGGTTTTTTTAGGAACCTGAGTTTTGCTCTGGAGCATAATTTTATTCTTTACAAATAGAAAACATTTATTATGGGCAAATAAAAAGATACTTAATTCATAATAAAAGATTTGTAGCAGAAAATTTGTTCATTTATAAACACATAGAAGTTTACAAAAGATTGGGTTTCTCCGTTAGAGAAGAACTTAGTAACTTAGCTACAATACGTTATACCAAATAAATCAACTTACTTGAAATATCTTCTAAAAAAGGAAATTGAATAAGAGCCCAAAAGTTTTCATAGATTGAAATTTGGCATAAGAGATTTTTTTTTCCGTTTTTGATCTTCTTCATGAAAGAAATGCTATTCCTATTTATACAATTCCTAAAACCTTTATATCCTTATATTCTACTACTTTCTATCATCTACTATCCACGTGTGTGGCCAAATTGTAGGGAGTTTGGTATCCACTCAGAAAAAAAGATGTTGTCCTTTGTCTTAATGTGAAAAAGGTGAGTGTTAGCAGAATTATCACTACAACTTTTCTTTTTTAAAGTTGTGCTTTAAAAAGATTGTGATTGAATTGTGAATAATTAGATAATAGACTACTACTGAATCATGGTTCCAGCATGTTTTCAAGGTTGTGGCCTTCAACATCATCTAGGTTGTTGTATAAGTCTCTACCATCATCACTTTCTTCTTCTTCACTTGATGATCCCTATGAGAGACCTATATGCCTTGATATCTGCTTTATATTGCTCTCAATAGAAATCTACAAGCTGATTAATTGTGGTCTTGGAGATAAAAAGAGACTTCAAGTATATTCTAGCGAGAATATATTTTTTTATTAAAGCCCTTAGCAATTAGCTTTAATGAATTCTCTAATATCAAATTCCCTTGCTATTATTCTACTTCTTCAATGTCTAATCTACTTGGCTAAAGAATTAGTAATATAGATCTATTGGAAAAAGAACTCATACAAACAGTTGCAAATTAAGTGGAAACAAAACTTTTTCCCTCTTTATGTGATTAAAATATGATGTGTACCACAAATAAATAGGTAGAAAAACAAACCAATAAAATCCAAAGCAATAAATCAACCACAAGAGACACAAATTTTTATGTGAAAAATCTAAAACAGGAAAAACCATGAGACCATAGTCCAATATAATCTTCCACTATATTAATGGGATTACAACATATATTATTCTTTACACAATAATAGAGGCTAATAAAATCAAAAATCTTAATATTATTAGCTTACAATAATAGCCTAATATCTATCTCTCTAACAATGGGTATCTCAGATAACAGCCAAGGAGAGGATAAACAAAAGTCAAAACCAGTAAAATTGTATAGGGCGATGCCAGGAACTTACCTTCCAAATTTTGAAGTAATCAGAGTTAAATTTTTTTTCCGTTCATTCAATCAAACATTAAAAGTCTTATTCCAAAACCAAAAATAGCCACTCTCTTTTTCTCCCTCTCTCGCCTTTTTATTCTTTTTTCTCAATTAATATCAGTCGCCGCTTCCACTTACTCTTCTTTATATAATGTATTTAGAACCTAAATTTCATAAAAATTTTCATCTAACCCCTTCAAGTTTTCTTTAATTACCTAATTACCCAAACTTATAAAGCTTTGGGCTTGCACCACCCAACTGAGATGAATCTAACAAATCTTCCCCCTCATATCATATGGGGGGCACCACCAAACCCGCTTTCTGCGACAACTTTTAAGCTTCTCCTTGGGTAATGATTTGTCATTATATCTAACCCATTTTCCATTGTGTGAATCTTTACAATCTGATACCTAGCATCAAACTGCTTGGATTTCGAATGATAAGTCGAATTCTTTGTCAAGTGAATAGCATTCTAACTGTCGCAGTATACAACATAACTACCTTGCTTCACACCCAACTCTTGTAGGAAATTATTCATCCATGAGGTTTTTTTTCAACCTTCAGTGACGTGCAATATACTCTGCTTTAGTGGTAGACAAGGCAACACACTGCTGAAATCTGGATTGCCATGAGACTATTCCCCCTACAACACCAAACTTCTTCACAAAAATACAGTGGCTACACATAGTCTTGCTGAAATCATAATTCTCCATGAAAGAATCAAACTTTTGTACCACCGTCTTGGTGCTTATTTAAGCCTATGCAAACTTTTCTTCATCTTACACACAAGTTCTTTGCATTTGACACTGAACCCTTCAGGTTGTTCCATGTATATTTCCTCCTATAAGTTACCGTGCAAGAAAGTTGTCTTTACATCAAGTTGTTCAATCTCTAAATTCAAGCTACCTACTAATCTAAGAACAACTCAAATAGAAGACATCTTCATCACAAGAGAAAATATTTCTTCAAAATCAAAACCTTTCTTCTGACCAAAACCCTTTACAACCAATCTAGCCTTGTACCACTGTTGTGAGTTATTTTAAGTCTTCAACTTGTAAACTCATTTGTTCTTCAATGCCCTATTTCCCTTAAACAACTTCACTAAGTCATAAGTGTGATTCTCATTCAAGAATTTCATCTCCTATTACATGGCTTTAACCCGCTCATTTTTATGTTGGTAAGATATGGGTTCTTCAAAATATTCTAGCTCCCCTCCATCTATAAGCATCACATACTCATATGGAGGATATTTAGTAGAAGGTCACTGTTCTCTAGTGGATCTTCTCAATTCTGGCTCAATTGGTGGTGCAGGTGGTTCTGGAGGTGCTTGCTCAACTAGTTCTTCTGGACTATCATTATTATCCTCTCTAATTCCCCACATGATCATCATGAAGTACAAGTAGAGAAACTGAATTTGGAATAATAGGAATCTTTGAAGATAACTGAGATTCATCACTTTTCTCTATATCACCAAGAATCTGATCTTCATGAAATACAACATCGCTACTTTTGATAAGTTTTCTTACTACTGGATCCCATAATCTATACCTAAATTCTTCATACATATAGCCTAAGAAAATCCATTCCTTGGCCTTAACATCAAGCTTCGATCTCTCATCTTTAAGGAAGTGAACATATACTCTGCAACCAAACACTCTAAAGTGTTTATAAGAAACATCTTCCTCAGTTCAAACTCTCTCAGGTATATCACCATCTAATGAAGCTGATCAAGAAAGATTAATCAAATCAACTGCAGTACGTATAGACTCTGCCCAAAGAGATTTAGGAAGCTTAGCATAAGAAAGTATACATATGACCATTTCTTCAATTGCTCTATTCATCTTTTCTGTAACACCATTCTATTGCGGGATTTTTGGCATAGTCTTATCAAGTCATATTTCATGGGATCTACAATACTATTTAAATCTCATTATCTGCACTAACACATTTTAATTTTCTTCTTACCATTCTCTCAACATAAGTATAGAAGAACTTAAATGTATTAAGCACGTGGTCTTTAAATTTGAAAGCAAAAGCCCACAATTTCTAAAGCACTCATAAAAAAAAGTTATAAAATAAAGTGCACCTCATATTGATCTACTTTGCATCATGCAAACATCAGTGTGAATCAAATCAAGGATTTACGTCTTTTTATATGTAGCAAAGCTTTAAAACGTTACTCTGTGTGTCTTTCCAATTAAGCAATGAGCATAAGTCTTGAGGGACATACCTGTGAAGCTGGATGAAAATCTTTTTCTGACAAGAGTTTTTAACTCTTTCTCACAAATATGACCAATCATTTTGTTCATGTCTCAATGTCAGAATGTTTTACAGCCACATCCACATATTTTTTCTTGACATTGGCTTCTATCACATAAATAGTGTTTACTTTCCTCCCTCTAACTAACATTAAGGAGCCTTTGGTTAGCTTCCATTTTCCTTCACCAAATTGGTTAGTATAACCATCATCATCAAGCTTGCCTGTAAATATCAAATTAAGCCGAATATTTAGCACATGTTTGACATCTTTAAGCAACAACTTACAACCAATGCTAGTTTCCAAGAAAATATCTCATATGCTTACAATCTTAGATGTCCCCTTATTTCGTATCTGAACATAGCCATAATCACCATTAACATATATGTGAAGTAATCACGATGTGCAGTAATATGGAACGAAGCACCTGAATCAATCACCTAATCATTGGTATGGCAAGTGAGATTTATAGAGCTTTCATTATAGATAATACCCATATCACCATCAACTATGGCTGCAATGTTCTCTTTGTCCTTTTTTTCATGTTCTCTTTTCTACAACCTACATTCTCTTTAATGTGAATCATTTTCTAACAATGAAAGCACTTCATATTTCTTCTCTAGGATTTAGATCTCCCTCTGGGGTTATTATTGTTCTGCTGGCGGGAATTTTTGCTTTGGCTTCTCCTTATTTTTCTGAAACAAGTGCATTTGACTCGGAGAGAACTACTTTAACATTTTTTATTTTATATTCTTTATTTCGTAGCCTATCTGTAACTATATCCAAGGTTAATTTTTCTCTAAAGTGTTTATAAGAAACATCTTTCTCAGTTCAAACTCTCTCAGGTACATCACCATCTAATGAAGCTTATCAAGAAAGATTAATCAAGTCAACTGCAGTAAGTATAGCCTCTGCCCAAAGAGATTTAGGAAGCTTAGCATCAGAAAGTATACACATGACCATTTCTCCAATTGCTCTATTCATCTTTTCTGTAACACCATTCTATTGAGGGATTTTTGGCACAGTCTTATCAAGTCTTATTTCATGGGATCTACAATACTACTTAAATCTCATTATCTGCACTAATACATTTTAATTTTCTTCTTACCATTCTCTCAACATAAGTATAGAAGAACTTAAATGTATTAAGCATGTGGTCTTGAGATTTAAAAGCAAAAGCCCACAATTTTTAGAGCACTCATCAAGAAAAGTCACAAAATAAAGTGCACCTCCTATTGATCTACTTTACATCATGCAAGCATCCGTGTGAATCAAATCAAAGATTTACGTCTTTCTATATGGATCAAAGCTTTAAAACGTTACTCTGTATGTCTTTCCAATTAAGTAATGAACATAAGTCTTGAAGGACATACCTGTGAAACTGGATAAAAATCATTTTCTGACAAGAGTTTCTAACCCTTTCTCACTAATGTGACCAATCATTTTGTTCATGTCTCAATGTCACATGTTTTACAGCCACATCCACATCCACATCTTCTTTCTTGACATCGGTTTCTATCACATAAATAGTGTTTACTTTCCTCCCTCTAACTAACATTAAGGAGCCTTTGGTTAGCTTCCATTTTCCTTCACCAAATTAGTTAGTATATCCATCATCATCAAGCTTGCCTGTAAAGATCAAATTAAGCAGAATATTTAATACATGTTTGACATCTTTAAGCAACAACTTACAACCAATGCTAGTTTCCAAGAAAATATCTCATATGCTTACAATCTTGGATGTCCCCTCATTTCGTATCCGAACATGGCCATAATCACCATTAACATATATGTGAAGTAATCACGATGTGCAGTAATATGGAATGAAGCACTTGAATCAATCACCTAATCATTGGTACAGCAAGTGAGATTTATAGAGCTTTCATTATAGATAATACCCATATCACCATCAACTATGGCTGCAATGTTCTCTGTCATTTTTTTTAGCATCGCCCTTTTTTTCCATGTTCGCTTTTGTACAACCTACATTCTCTTTAACGTGAATTATTTTCTAACAATGAAAGCACTTCATATTTCTTCTCTGGGATTTAGATCTCCCTCTGGGGTTATTATTGTTCTGCTGGCGGGAATTTCTACTTTGGCTTCTCCTTGCTTTTCTGAAACAAGTGCATTTGACTCGAAGAGAACTGCTTTAACATTTTTTATTCTATATTCTTCATTTTGTAGCCTATCTGTAACTATATCTAAGGTTAATTTTTTGTTCGGTGCTGAATTATTCATTGACATCACTAATGTCTCCTAACTATCAGACAAAAAACTAAGCAACAACAATTCTTGTAATTCATCATCTAAAATAATTTTCATAGTAGTCAACTGATTAACCAAGCCCTGAAACTCACTAGTGTGTTCAGTTATACAACGCCCCTCATCGTATTTCAAGTTAACAAGTCTTTTTATCAGATTGGCTTTATCATGTGCTGTAGGCTACTCATAAATCATCTCTAATTTCCTCCAAATAACTTTAGCCTTGGATTCATTCGCCGCATGGTGGTGCACACTCTGACCAATTTATGATCTAATAGTACCCATGACTTTTTGGTTTAATTAAGCCCATTTCTTATCATCTAAATCGATGAGTTTAGAATCTTCGCCTTTAATTAGTTCATGTAAGTCTTTCACGTACAACAAATATTCCACCCTAGACTTCCAAATACCATAATTTCATGACTTTAATTTAATCATACATGCCGAGGACTCCTCTATCTCAATCACACAAGTAATAAAAAACACAAAAACTAAAGCTTTGATGCCACTCTGCTTGGAAAAAAAATCATACAAGTAGTTGCAAATTAAGTGGAAACAAAACTCTTTCCCTCTTTGAGTAATTAAAATCAGATGTGTATCACAAACAAATAAGCAGTAAAACAAACCAACAAAATCCAAAGTAATAAATCAACCACAAGAGATAAAAATTCGTGGAGAACCCAAAACAGGAAAAACCATGGGACGTAGTTTGATATAGTCCTCTATTATATTAATGGGATTACATCACAAATTATTCTTTAGATAATAATAGAGGCCAACAATATAAAAAATCTCAATATTTTTGGCTTGTAGTAATAGTCTAATATCTATCTCTTTAACAAGCAAGTATCTCAAATAACAGCCATCGAGAGGATAAAAAAAAATCAAGACTAGTAGAATTGTGGAAGACGACACCAGAAACTTACCCTCCAAATTTGAGAGAAATCGGAGCTAAATTCACCTTCTAATGGTCCAATCAAAGATTGAAAGTCTTATTCCCAAAACCAAAAATAGTCACTGTCCCTTTTTCTCCTTCTCTTGCCTTTTTATTCTTTTTTCTAAATCAATATCCCCTATTTCCATTACTCTTCTTTATATAATGTTTACCTAAATTTCATGCAAAATTTCATCTACCCCCTTCAAGTTTTCTTAATTGCTTAACTACCTAAACTTATAAAACTTTAGGCTTGGGCCACCCAAATGAGATGGACCCAACAAGATCCAAGGTGTAGTTAAACCTTTTAAGTTATCAAGTTCTCTAATGGTGTTAGATCCTTTGAGAAAAATAGAATGTTGGACTAAAAGCTCATAATATACTTATTCCTTGAATCTTCATTTTGGTGCTTTTGGTTGAATGTAGCCACCACGAATTGTTTCCCCATTGCCATTAACTAAAGCATAGTTGATACTAACTTTCTTTCAAAAGCATTTGTTTGGTTTGGGTCTTAAACAATAACCTGATTAAGAAAATCAAAATCTAATAATAGTTGTGGAGTTAATATTGGTAGTTTATCTATGAATCCCATATTAATACTGACTCTTGCAATAATGTATTTGAGGTGGCACTTATAGTTTGCATATTCAAGTGAATTTCTTAACAAAATCATTCAATTCTTGGGCAAACATTGTGAGTATTGCCATAATGAGTCTCCCATAGGGTGAAAAATCCAAGAATTTGGTAGGCAAACTTTGGGATTTCCAACTCACATGAGTTTAGTGTTTTCCACTTGATATTTGCTTTAACCAATGGGGTTAAAGGATTTTTACCTTTATATGCCAATAGGGCTAATAAAGTCTTAAGCTTATCCTTTAGAAAATCTATTTCTTCATACAAATCTCAGCATCTGTCATTTAATCTTTTTAAATCTTTTACCATTGTTTCGGAGTGATCACAAAAAGGCAAAGTATTAGTAGAAGATTAAGCAACTCCACTAACTTGTGTATTTTGAACATAATGTGTGCTAGGGTAAATTGCTAGCTATATCTTTTGCTAATGGACTTATGGAAAAACACAGACCAATTTACTGTTATGCAGCATCAAGGGTTGATTTGAAATAATAAAATCATGGATAATTTGGTTTATAAAATTTTTTAATTTTCTTAAGAACTTCTAGGCAAGTATGGTAAATACCTGGTGCAATCCTTTAAAGACAACAAAAAAACTAAAATTTTTGCTTAAAGGTTTACTTTTAATTTTTGAAAAACCAAATGCTGATGCATTTAGAGCTACTAAGATTCTTTTACTATCACCCTTTGCATTTCATATGTTGTTTAGACGGCATTGTTACGATTCATCTATCTGGCTACCAAGTAAATGCTTGATAGGTAAATTAGTCCCATTTTGGAATGTTGGTAGACTAATCTGACTGAAGGTCATTTTTTGTCATCTATCTGTAAAATTGTAAAGTATATTAAAATAAATTTCTTTACTTCAGTAATAAGTTAATCTATTATCTACTCTTTTGATGTGTTCAAATTCTACTTTGCAACCATTTCCTAATGTTGAGTGTTAGAAAATACATATTTATAAAGGAGAAAATCGTCATTTTACATTTCAAGTTTTACTAATAACCCTTACTTTTATGTATTTAACATTCTTGTGATTTAATTACGTATGTTTTATTTTAATTAAGTATTTTATGTATTTTAGGGGCATTATAGTCATTGCACAATAAAGGAGAGATCAGACGGCAAAACGGACATCACTTTTGAACTCAGGACGATCGAAAATCTTAGGAGGAGCATAAAAGAAAAAATAATAATATTCACATGTACGGTACTATTCACGTATACGGTACTGTCTACGTTACTGTTCACGACACTGTTCACATAGACGGATCGATGACGTGGCATTGACTGATGAGGTGTCACGATCTTGTTGGACAAAAATTCTTATGTACTGTTGATGGTGACGTGGCAGCATATCAGTGGACGAAAAATTTCGCGTACGGTACATGCATCACACAGGATTATTTTCAACCAAACTGCGTCACTGTTCAACCCGGGTCAAATCGTGTTACTGTTCATCCACGTGGTCAAACCGCGTACTGTTGACTGATGACGTGGCGCAATCCTGAGCATCCAAACTATTTTTAATCCGATGGCCATGATTTACTCCATGTATCTATAAAAAGGGGGCCTTGCCCCCCCAAATTTGATATCTCTGAATCCATTTTTGGGATCCATTTTCTGTAATTCCTTCTCCATCTTGTATTTTCTTCGTATTTTAATAAATTTTTATTTTGTCCCTAGTTCAATTATGAGTAGCTAATTTCATTTCAAGCTTGGGTTGAAGGTGAAGTCTCAACATGTGTCATGAGCGTTATTTGGTAAATTTATTTTCTCTTCCCCTCTAGTTTTTGTGGATGTTTTGACTTCTCGTCGACAAATAATACTAATCTTGTCTAATACCGCCTTGGTTTCACCGGCCTTCTATTACAAAATTATTATTATTTGGCACGATAAGCCATTATCACCATATTGATTAGAGCGTGGTTCATGAAGTGTGGATTTCCCCCTCATGATTTAATTGGCATTAATAATGAATATTTGGCCCATGATGCATGTTGATACAGATCCAGATACCCAAGTACGTCATTTCAATAGATTTCTCTTCAATTTATTCTCGCCATTTCAATTCCAATTTTAAAATTTATTCTTGTCATTTCAATTCCAATTTTAGGATAATCCAAATCATTTTCACCACAAATCCTACCACCCATTTACAAAATTAATTCTACATATAATTAAAATCCACCTCCTCGTGGGATCGACATTCGTCACCATTAGTCTATACTATAATAGATTCGTGCGCTTGCGAGTACATTAAAATTTGCACAACACCTAATATGATATTAATGAAATTTAACCATGTTTTACTACTTAACTTCTTGTCATTAGTCTTATTATGAAACCTCATTATTGCTTCACAATATGTCCTTACCATGAAAGATTGATTGAGAAATAATCAAAACTATTTAAAGTATTGATAACTCCTAAAATTTCGTAGTCTAAATTATTTAAACTAGGGCAATTATTCACTGACCACCTGTTTTTTCTTACTTGTTCAAAAATACACAAATCCTTTTTTTTTTTTTTTGCAGCACTCCACCTGAAATTAACATTTTCTTCACTGGTACACTCATGTTATAACACTGTTAGAACTTTACTGACATTATAAGGGTAAAATTGTCATTTCACAACGACTTTGTTTGAAAATAGAAGTGGACAAGTACAAAACCATATAATTTCAAGTGGAGTTCAGCAAAAAAAAAAAAGAATTGTGTATTTTTCAAAAAATACAAAAAAAAGTGGTTGGTGGATAATTGTCCTTTTTACATTTGGAGGGTAAAAATGTTATTTATACAATATTCCGTTAGTTTTCTTAACAGTTTGAAAACGGAAGTAGATAGGTACAAAATAATATAACTTCGAGTGAAGTTCTGCAAAAAAAATTAATAATTATGTATTTTTGAAAAAGTTCGAAAACATAGGTGATTGGTGGATAATTGCCCTTTAAACTATTTTTAGATTTTTTATAAAGTCTTGATGAGCATCTACAAATTTTTTCAGTACTTTTACTATCATATTTACTTAGTTTGGAAAGTAATACTGCTCCCCATCTGTCCTCACTAGCATTTGTTTCTATAACCTTGTACTCATTTTCTAGCGGTAAAGTTAATTCTAGTAATTCCTTACAAATTATTTTTATTTTTCTTACTAATTCTATATATGATGAATTAAAAAAACCTTTGTTCTCCTGTTTAGTTTTACTATACAAATATCCTATTATTTTACTAGATCTTTTATATACATTCTAGAATAATTTAATATTCCTAAAAAGGCTTGTAATTTTTTTGTATCTTCTTTTTTATCTAGAAAGTTTAATATTTTCTTGACTGTGTTCTTGCAATTTTGTTTTTCTTTTTCCTATTTTCATTCCTAAAAACTCTATATACTTTATAAAGAGTTCCATTTTCTTTTTACTAATTATAAGTCTGCAATTGACAAACTCATTAAAAACTATAAGTAAATGATCATAATGCTCTTCTAAATTTTGACTAAAAATTAATATGTCATCTATATACACTAAAACGAATTTGCTATATTTTTTAAATATTAGATTCATCTTACATTGAAAGATAGAAAGAGCATTTTTTAGTCCAAGTGACATGAAATTCCATTCGAAATGTCCTTAGGACAGCTGAAGACAGTCCATGGAATAGAGTCATCATCCATTTTAATTTGTCAAAATCATGATTTACTGTCAAACTTGCTAACTATATTTGTATTCTAGATGCAATTAATTAATTGATCTTTACTAGGGATTTCATATTGATCTGGATATGTATTATTATTTAAACATTTATAGTTTATGATCATTTGTATTTTTCCTTTTTTTAATTTATACATGATTTCTATCCATAAATGTTGTACTTCTATGCCAACTATTACTATACCTAATTACTCTTAACTTTAATAATTTTGCTATTTGAACGCTAAATTCTTCTATATCTTATGGACTATAATCTTCTTTGGTCATTTAATAGTAAAATCTTAATTTTTTTAATGTTCGAATGGCCTTTTAATTTGTTTATATCCCAATATATATTTAGGTATTCTCCTAAACTTTGTGTAATTTTGCTAATCTAATTATTTCTTTTAATTCTTGTTTTTTAGATCTTTTAAATTTTGGCCTTTTAGTCTGTATATCCATATTTTTTAGTATCAAATCAAGATCAAAAAAATTTTTAAATTCTAAATCACAAGAATTGATATTTGGTCTATCTAAATCTTCTAGGAAACCATCTATATATTCTTCACTATTTTTTATCATTGGGTCATGCCGAAAATCAAAATAACTACTAGTTTCTATTTCTAAATCTGTGAAAAATTGAGACAAGTACTACTGGTTTCACCACACTCTGCATGCAACTCTGATAGAACATATTGATGTTGTGGAAAAACAAGAAAGACAAAAACCAGTTGGGGAAACAACTATCCTTTTAAAGAACAAAACATAATTATTATTGATTAACATACTACCTTTACTATTTTGTATAAAATTTAATCCTAACATGAATTAATATTTTTGATTTATTGGACTAACCCCTACTTGTGGTAAGGGATAATATTCATCAAATGTATTTTCTATTGTGTAGAAACTTATTTGTGCATCTTTAATACATTTTCATACCTTAATTTAGTTCCATCCATTTGTTAAGCAAATATTAGTTGTTACAATGTTTGCAAACAATCTTTTGGGACTAAATTAATATCTATACAAGACTTTCTACTCCCTGCATTGATCATGGCTAATAAATCTATGGTATTGCCATTTCTAAATTTAATTTTACTAATAATACTAAGTAAGACTGTTTGAGATATAAAAAGTGAGGATTGACTAAGAGGTTGTTTATCATCAAATGTCTTAAAATACTTATCTAGATATTCATCAAAATATTCATCATTCACCTCAATAATTTGTTTACTCTTTTGATTTTGTTCAAGTTTAAGAATTTTCTATGTAAATTCAAACTCTTGTTTTTCTAACTGAAATTTTAATCTTTCTATTTCTAATTTTAATCTTTCAATTTTTAGATTTTGGGTTTCTATAGCATGCCTAAATTCTTGTATTTCTCCTTACTGATTTTTATTGGTTTTAATTGAACAGAAATTACAAACATCTATCTTACAATTCTTACACATATATCTAAGTTCTATACTAGGAGAAAGTTTACATAAATAAAATCTAATATTATTAGATCCTTTTCTATGGACATATATAACATCTAATATTATTAGATCTTTGTGTATGTATGAATTCATGTTGGCATTCTATGTACAATTAAAGATAAATAGAGTTAAAAAAATTTCTCAAACAAATTAATTTCATTTATAATCAATCGTTTTTAATTTTCTACCAGTTGGTTCCTGTCTAAATAAAATAAATTGTACAAATTTAGAATAATTTATTATTCTTTTCAAATTTCTTATTGATTAAATATTTTTGTACTTAAGATTATTTTCCACTTATAATATAAAATATTTGTAATTTAAGTGAATAATTAACATTCAAAATTTATTATCACGAAAAAATTTTAATTTGTGTGTAGGGTAATAATAAGATTGCAAAAGAAATGAAAAATAGCTCAATACTACTTTGATTTTTAATAGTAAAAAAATTAAATGAAAAATTAGAAGTGTATTTGAAAAAAAATGACATTTTGGAAAATAAATGAATAAAATTGAGAAAGAGATTTTATGAGGAGATAAGAGGGCTGGCAATAATTCAACTCTTTGGTTTATACTCACAGTATTATATATGTGTGTGTGTATAAAAAAATATTAATTTTAGATATAAACAATTTGATTTTGTTAATAAAAATATTAATTTTAAATTTGGTCATGGTCAATATCAAATTTTTATCACAAAGCTTTCATAAAATAAATTTTTATCACTACTCTATTATAAACTCTTGCAGACAAGAAAGAATCTATCAAAGGTACATCATTAATCATTTGGTACACTAAAATTTTCTCATAATTCCATCATACTTTCTGATTTTTGTCATAAAGTTGTTCGATTTATTTTATAACTACTATTTTTTTTCAGAAATTATAATTTTTACACTACACAATCTTGATATCAAATAAGACCTTAGATTTATTAACTCAAGTTGAATACCAAGAGTTAGAAGATCAAAGAATTGTTTCAAATAAAATTGAGTAAAAAATAATAGTTTATGTATATCAAAAGCGGAAAATGAGTCGTTGGAGTATATACATGCAAACAAAGATTTTGAAGTTCTAACGTTTGTATTATATATCACAGTTAAGAATAAAGTTTGATCGTGCAAGATTGCAAGATGACAAGACTAGCAAAGATGCGTAACATAAGATCAAGATGTATTCAACAATACATCAAGGCTTCATTGAATGTATTTAGATCAAGTGGGCTAAAAGCTTGTTTAATGCTTATATTTTGAGGTTAGTGTTTGTTTAGTCTTTATATTTTTAAAAATGCTTCAAAATATCTCTATCGTTAAATTATTAACACCCCAGCCATTATTTTATATTCCTTTTAACTTACTTTTACAATATTACCCTTTTTGCAATATTGTTTCTTTTTTTGGACATCAATAAAAAATAAAATTGCAAATTTAACTCCAAAAATAAAATAAAAACAAAGAAAATATATATTAATATTTGTTGAAGCTATGTCAAAAAAAATAAATATTGAAAAAAAATTTAATTATTAATTTTTTGGACATTAGTAAAAAAATAATATATTAACTCCTCATAGAGTATTCAAAAAAATTAATATAAAATTTTTTGTTTCTATTTTACTTTTTTGGGTTAAATTGATAATTTAATTTTTTTATTAATTTCCAATAAAGAAGAAATATTATTGAACAATGGTAATCTTGTAAAAATAAGTAAAAAAAATAAAAAGTACCAATAAGGGTGTCAACACTTAACGATAAAAATATTTTGAAGTATTTTTAAAAATATAGGATAAAATAGGTATTAATCTAAAAATATAGAAATTAAACCAAATTTTATCCGATCCAGTGTGTGTTTCTTATAATCTCAAAATACTCCAAAGGATATCTAGATGTCAAGTAAGCTCATGAAGCTTAGTTTAACTTTTTAGGCTTCTTTGAGTGCAATATATCATAGATTGGCCTCGTAACCTCATTTTATATTCTTTCTAGACCAAAAAATATTATCCTCACGAACCATAGAGAAACTTACATGAATAATGTTATCATTCTTTTTACACCAATCATTCCTCATTCTTTATTTTAGACCAATTGATTACGTTGCAAATTTTAAACCTCACACTGATATTTTTTAGGATTTTAAGTAATTCTTAACTTTCGCTAGACTTTAGATAAACAATTGATAATTTTCCTACTTTAAAAAAAAAAAAAAAGGAAAAAGTTGACACATGGAGTTGCCAAAATACTCATATGTCTGTTGAAATCGGAAACTAGTGGTTGTGGTGTCCTACTTAATCATGGTAACTCCGAAAGAATTGAAGAATAAAGAATGACTTAGTGTTTAAGTTAATATTTCTAAAAGATTATTATGGTTTAAGCGTAAAAGTTGGGAAGCATGCCGCTTACATGCTTCCAAGAGTAAATATAAATGAGCTTTGTCTTTGTCCAACACACGAATTCTCGCATGCAAAGCCCAAAAGTACACTTCTCTTTCACTTTTAATGAATCGTCTACTCATATTTTCATCTTCTTCTTTTGCGTGTCACAGCTATATGATAACCAATGTCCCTTCCATGAACGGGTCTTGCTATCTTATAGTCCATCAAACCAAGCTAATTTACTTGTGACCCACACTTATTTTTCGTAAATTATTTTTTAATTATTAAATTTTATCCCAACACATAAAATTAACTAGTTAGAAGTTACATCAGATGTAACTTAAGTATTGTCTCCATCAATTATTACAATCCCTTAATTCTTAACTTGACTATTAAGTGGCCAGACCGTACATAATAAATTGGATTATTTTTGGATTATTTCTCCCATAAATTAATTATTTTTAAAATAATTTTTCAATTTACTCCTTATTTTTGTTAAGAAGGAAAAATAATTTATCAACCTACTCTTATTTTTTTCTTATCTTTTAACTAAATATAAGAATAATTTAAATTTTTAAAATAAGAGGGACTATCCAAAAAATAATCAATTCATGAAAAGAATAATATGAAATTTATCTAAATATATAAATTTACTAAAAAGTTCATTTCTTGTAGAAAAAGGTTCATTTCTTGAAAAGAAGTTTATATATCTACATATGAACTTCACTACTTTTTATTGTTGCACTTATCCATTCAGATTTCTACTTCTCTTTGTTTTGTAAAAAGTACATAAGATTTAGAAAAAGCTTTCTAATTCCTCGGCCAAGTAAGAACATAACTGCACTTCTTGCCAATCTGGGCTTCTATTTGATACCACTAAATTCTTTTCATTTTTAGTGACGGTAATGGGGTGGAGTGGGGGTGGGGAGGCCTGCCCCATTCCCCACCCCATTAATTAAAAATTTGCCTCTATTTCTCAATAAATTTAGTGGGGGTGGGGATGAAAAATGATTTCTCCATCTCCACCTCATTCTCCATTTATATATTTTATAGTAAATATAGATATATGATTTCAGTAAATTAAAATTTAAAATTTAAAATAAAATCATCACCATATTATAAAATATTTAAATTATTTTAGAAAATCTCTAAAAGTTTGAAACAATAACTTAAAATGATATTAAAACTAAAAAATATTTGAAGAGATCAGCACCTTAAAAGAGAAAATAAAATATGACAATGTTTTAGAGTTGAAAAACAATTACATTTTAGGGTTTTCTTTTAATTATAATCTGTTTATATTACGCAAAAATAAAAATAAAATTTATTAATCGATATTATAGTTGATAAAATAAAAATTATTAAATAATAATTAAAAAATATTTATTTAATAGAGATTAGAGTAAGGGTGGAGTAAAGAGTACAAAATTACATTCTATCATGTTAAAAATTTGAAATTTTCCTCATTTACTGGTTCATTCTCCAAAAATTATTTAAAATTCTCTCTAAACTTGTAAAAATTTTTGTCATCCTATTTATTTCTAATTCAAAACATAAATTAAATTAAATATTAATAAAAAAAAAGTTGTTGTTTGGTGTCAATCAGTCAATTGATTTAAGCAGTAAAAAGAAATAAACATTGGATTCCAGCTACAAAACACGCATGATTCTTAATCATAAGTTGGTATTAGACTTAAACAACAAACACGTGATTTTGGTCCCCACCTAAAAGCTGTTATCAGTAACAATCCATTTCCCCACAAGTTACGCGATTTTAACATATTATATTATTCAATTTCCCAATCCTGACCCACCTTTAAAATTTTCCAGCTAAATTTGAAAGCAATGTTATGCTAACAAACGTCATTGTCATAAAAAAGAGAATATATATATATATATAAGCTTTAAGTTACGTCGACCGTAATTTGAGCCTCTCAAAGCAATCATACTCGATCCTATTAGTGATACTCCTTACTGTAAGAGAGCTGTAAGTTACCTTCATATATATGTAACTTAAGACCTCCTCTATATATAACACTTTAAAATCAAATCATATTATTTTAAAAAAAATTAATTTTTAATATAAATTAATTTTTAATATTATTAAACTGTATAATTTTATAATTTATTAAAAAATAAACCTATTAAACCCTACAACTTAAGCGTGCGTGCATTCAAAAAAATGAAAGTATTAAATAATCTCAATAAGCTCGAAACAAAAATAGTAACTTACCATGCTATGCTTTTTTTTTTTTCCTCCTCTTACTTTATGGATATTCCATCAATGTGTTAGATTATACAAATGTTGAGTTCTCGAATGAATGAGTAGAATACAATAAAAGAAACAATTGCCAAAATGAAAGAGAAATGTTTTTCTCTTCTTCTTCTTCAAGCTAATAGTCCGCGCAAATTGATCTCTATATACAGAAGCCCCTCTCTTTCTCCTGGGGGGCAGGGGGCCTCAATGGAATCAAATTCTACACTTTAGTTGATTATTGATAATTACATCTCAATTTTCATTTGAGTTGTAGCCATTGAGCCTGAACAGTCCAAAACCACCAAACATACATTATTGCATCTACTAAACATTTTGAACTCATACTGAGTTTACATCAAGTTACTTTTGCCTACCATTTAAGCTCCGTGGCTGATTCTGGTTAAAACCCATTTGAACTAGGCTTTGAAGGTCGTCATCCCACAATGATGGAACCTGAAATATAATGCAACCAACAAGAAGCACTAGGATCACGATCATGATTAAACAAGAAACAAATTCAGTAATTACATAACTCATCTCTAAATTACCCGAGGACCAACTTCACCATGTCCATTAATGGGGGGCAATTGAATGTTGTGATTTCGATGCAATGCAGAGTTTAATGCATTGATTGAGAATTGGTTCTCTGCATTATTATTAATGCCACTACTAGTTAGATGTGACCCTTGCTGGGGCTGATATCTGGAAGCGAATGTTTGCACTGAGCAATCCCCTGGGTAAAGGCTATGTTGCACATATCCACATGACTGAAACAGCTGCAATGCACCAGTATACAATTCAAATAAATATGGGTCCTAAAATGAAAGAAATGAATAAGCATAACTTACATCTTTTGACAAAAGAGCTTCCATGTTTAAATCCATCCGTGGATTTACAGTAGCCAATTTCATTGAGAGAAACTGTGAGCAAAATTTAATAAATTTTAGCAACAACACAACTAAAAAGAAAAGGGCCAGATCCAGAACTTGTGGAAATTCAATTTTACCTCAACCTGGCGCTGCAATGACTGCACATAGTTAATGATTTCATCAAGCATAACTGCTTTCCCTGTGACCTGTGACAAATAGTAAAACCTCAATTTAGAAATTATACTGACTTTAGTTTTAGTTAGAACTGTACTTTTCAAGTATTCATACACATAATTAATTAAGCACCTTATTACAGCCCGGAACAAGATCCTGAAGAAACTTCATTCTTTCACTGATCTTCTCTCTACGGACCTGAATGAAACATTCAAAACACACAACATATCAATGCAAATCAAAATATAGTTGAAAAATATTATTATTGTTAACATATCATTACAATTACCAAATATTAAATAGCTTACTCTTTCAGCAAGACTATGGCTATCAGTTGCTTGACCCCTTCTTGCTCTGACATGAATATAGTCCTTTGGCGGCTCCACCGGCTTTGAATTGTCCTTGGTCTTGCTGCTATCACTCTTATTTTCATCTTGTTTGCTTCTCATTGAATTAGAATCTTCAGGATTTTCTGCTACAACCTGGAAAGGAAAAAGAAAAGAATTCTCTCTTTAGTTTACCGTAAAAGAAAAAAAAACTGAAAAAACTATTTGAAAAACAGGATTGTATTAGCACATTACCTTGGGATCATTAGTTGGTGGGGTTTCTTTAGCTTTTGGTCTTTGAATGGATTTTCTTTTTCTGGGGTTGGAATCAGTAACAGTTTGAGATGTGATCTGTTCTGACAATGAAGAACCCTCCTTGGAATCAGCATTATTATTACTCTCTGGGGTTGAAGACCTTGAGACCCTCAATTTCTTACTATCGAAGCAGAAACAGAAGAATTCATATTCATTTGAGATCCTGCAAAGCAAGAAAGCCTTGCAGCCCTTTCAGCAAATCCAGGGTCAGCAGCAGGAATTGGCAAATTGTTGCTGCTCTTGCTTCCTCTGATCATTGAAAGATTAAGCTTGGGTAATGGTGGTGAATTCAATGGAGTGCTGTAACAACAAGTGTTGCTGTTGTTATTGTTCTGGGCTTGTATGTAAGATTGAGGCAAAACTTCACCAGAATTGCAAATACTTCCAAGTCTTCCAATCAATTCTCTGATCATAACATTATCTCCACCACCACCAGCAGGAATTATAACACTACAAGTGGTAGGGGCATTGGATGCTGCAGGAGAAGAAACAATTGAGCTCAAAGCTGATTCAAAGGGATCGCTCTGATCCATTGAATAATCCCAATTGGGATTCAAATAACAGTTAGTTATAACTTGTTCTGAGCTAAAATTGCAAGAGCTCCAGGTCGGTGGTGTTGAATTCACACCTTCATTCATAAGCAAATCTTCCTTCTCCATAACAACAATCAAGAATCAACAATTGTCTTTTTAACAGGTTACTAGGGCCTGGTTTGTTTGAGAATATGTAAGAAAAGCAAAGGTAGCAAGTGAAAGTAGAAATGAACCAAAGTTTAAAAAGCAAATGGACTGATAATGGCAATGATGGGGATATGCTTCTTAAGTGAAGAAGAAGAAAGAAAAGTTGAAAAAGAAAGAGAAAGTGTGAGTGAAAAATGAGGAAAGTAGAGAGGAAGCAAGAAAGATAAAGAGAAACCAAATGTCTGTTTGACCCTTTTTTTTCATTTTTCTTTTTCTTTTTTAAATGAAATTATTATTATTATTATTATTATTTGTTGACCTACTTACGACAAATACAATAATTAAAACATTACAGAAATCTCTGCCTAAAACTGCGTAATAGACAGTGTAGAAAGAAGAAGAAAGGTGTAATGCCGGGCCTTAAACGTCAAACTAACCAATCTTTCCTCTCTCTTTCTCCAAATTTATGTTTCAACCTATTATCGTTCAAATAAATAAATACCCACAAAAATTGAGCAGTTTCCTTGCTTGTATTCTACAATTTTAAGGTCTCAATTTTTCATTATCTATAATAATAGTTTTGATTTTAGTAATAATGTTATCGTTACATGTCATGAATATTCGGTATCACATATTGCGCAAATATATAAATTGTGTTTATAGAACAAAAAAATGTTAGTGGCAAGGAAAACTTTGGTACAGATATTGAAAAACATAAATGATATTATTTAGAAATGCTCCATCATAGTGGCTCCCAAACTTTTTTATTTCTTCAATATGAGATTATAGTTATTGGTTGTGGTCCAATGGGGAGCGGGTGCTTTCATCACTTATAACTCCCATAGGACTCTTTTATTTTTATACAAAATAGTAGAATATGAGCAAATTGTTTAAATTAAAAGAAATAGATTTTCGATTTAACTTCGATGATTTCTTTTATTAGTATTATTTATTCAGTCTAGATCAAATTAATTTTTTTCCCACTCATATAAGTAAAATTCAATATTATAATTTTTTTTATATACTAAAGATCTTATTATTTCAATTAAATGACACCCACAGGTTTGTAATAAATTTTTAAACTGTAATATAAATATATTTATTTAAAGTCACAATTAGGAATGGCAATGGGACGGGGTGGGGGTGTGGATGCCTATCCCATTCCCCACCTCATTAAAAAATTTTGCCTCCATTTCTCACCCCATTCCCCAATAAATTTAGTGGGTTGGGGATGAGAAATCCCCACGTGGGGAATGATTCCCCCATCCCCACTCCATTCCCTATTTATTTATTTTATAATAATTATAAAAACATGATTTTAGTAAATTAAAAATTAGAGACTAAAAATAAAATCATCACTATATTATAAAGTATTTAAATTTTTTTAAAAATCTCTAAAAATTTGAAACAATATCTTAAAATGATATTAAAAGTGAAAAATATTTAAAAAGAGCAGCACTTTAAAAGAGAAAAGAAAATATAATAATGTTTTAAAGTTGAAAAATATTGTAGGGTTTTCTTTTATTTATATTCTATTTATATTACATAAAAATTAAAAAATTATTAATTGACATTATAATTGATAAAATAAAAATTATTAAATAAGAATTAAAAACATATTTATATATAATGGGGATTGGGATGGGGGTGGGGTGGGGAGTGCAATACCAAACCCCACCCCATTAACAATTTGAAAATTATTTTTTCCCACTCCCCATCTCATTTTCTAAAAATTATTAAAAAATTTCTTCATTTAGGGTGGGGCTCCATAAAATTCCAAACCCGTAAAAAATTTTATCATCCCTGATCACAATGGACCAAAATGATAACATATTGTAAATGTGAAATTTTAACCATTAGAAAAATGTGAAATTTGTATGGGAAAGATGAAGGTTCTGGGTGGTTTTGGTTGGTCAAAACAATAATTAGATTGTAGCCTGGCCACCTGCTCATTGTCATATGCTACACACATGTATTAATCACCAAATGATTAAGTGACAGAGGAAAACGCTAGTCACCCTCATTTTAATTTTATTATATTAATGATAATTAAAGATTATAATTGGTGTTGGAGAAAGATTTTGAATTTAGTGTAATGTCCAGAGACACAGAGTGTGGACAGATCCAAACATACTATTGTTTAAACTTTTTGATCCAGCTTTCGATCTGTCTTTCTTTTTTCTTTTTTTTTCCAATAACTCTAACGCAACAGTAAACAAAGAAATTAAAATATTCTTTCCCATTTTATGTTAGCGAGTGTGGCGGAGGAAAACTCTTTGCACAGCTGAAGGGAATATTTAATGTCTCTTATTCCTTCCAAATTTTTATTTTTAAATTTTTGAAATAATTTTAAATTTTATTAAAATTGTTGATGTGTCGTTTCCTATGACTTCTATGTTCTTTTTTTTTTCTTAATCTAGTGCCTTATCTTTAAGTTATAATCATTTTATGTTATAGGGTGTTAGCGGACTGATCCACCATTTTATTATGAATTATCGATTTTCAATCCAATTCACTAATAAGGAATTCAAACTTCAAATTTTTTATAATTTATAGAAGTAATTTTATTTTTCATCCCATAGAAATTTGAGTTACACTTATCTAAACAATTTCTTTTTTTTTTCATATTGATGATAACTCAACTCTTCTGTCATGCCCCCTCAAGATGGAGCTCGGGAGAGAATTCCAATCTTGAGTTTTAGTTGTAAAAACAGTTGACGTGGAAGAGACTTTGTGAGTGCATCCGCTATTTGGTCTACTAAAGAAATATGAGCGACACGAAGAGCACCATCTTGCACTTGATCACGAATAAAATGGAAGACTGGATTTGAACATAATTGATTGGCCCCAATGTTATCACAATAAATTATTGGACAGCAAGAGAGCACAATACCAAGATCTGAAAGTAGATAGCAAATCCAATTGATTTCAGCAGCAGTATTAGCAATAGAGCGATATTCGGCCTCGGTGGATAATCTAGCAACGGTCCTCTGTTTTTTATCTAAGAAACGAGATTTCTGCCAAGATAAACTACATAAGCACCTGTAGATGAGAAAGTATCTCTGTCCCCTACCCAATCCGCATTAGAAAATGCATGTAGACTAAGAGAAGAATCACGATAGATTTGTAAGCCATCATTCACGGTGCCAACCAAATAACGGAGAAGACGCTTAACATAAGACCAATGCTCAGTGCTTGGGCAATGCATGTATTGAGACCATTTGTTAACAACAAAGGCAATGTCGGGTCTCGTAAGAAGTAAATATTGAAGGCTACCCATGACTATTCTATATTGAGAAGGATTCGGTAAAGATGAACTCGATTGTACAGTAAGAGAAGGACTGGTTGGCATTGGAGTGAGAATAGATTTCGCTTCATGCATTTGAACTTGAGTTAAGAGATCTTGAATGTAGCGTTTTTTAGAGAGTAGCAAACCATTTTTGTTATGGACCACTTCAACACCAAGAAAGTAAGTTAACATACCAAGATCTTGAATGGAGAATCGATGAGCAAGATCGGTCACAAAACGATCTATCACAGTAGCGTCATTACCCGTGATGATTATGTCATCAACATAAACAAGGAGATACAAAATATGGCTATTAACATTGAAGACAAACAGAGAAGCATCAGCATATGAATTCTTGAAACCAGATGACAAAAGAAAATTTTTAAGTTCTTAATACCATGCCCGCGGAGCTTGTTTCAGGCCATAGATAGTTTTTCTAAGTTTGCATACATGGGTTGGGTTGTCTTTATCTATAAAACCTGGTGGCTGATATATGAATACATTTTCCGATAAATTACCTTGAAGAAATGCATTGTTTACGTCTAGTTGTTGTAAAGACCAACCGTAGCTTACAGCGATAGCAAGTACAATTCGAATGGTGGTTGGTTTAACCACAGGGTTGAATGTATCCGTGTAATCTATTCCCGGTCGTTGATGAATGCCCTTTGCAACCAAACGAGCTTTGAACCTATCAATAGAACCATCATACTTGTGTTTAGTTCAAAAAATACATCCAACTAAATTTTGACTTGTATCAGGTGATACCAACTCCCATGTTCCATTATTGACCAATGCATCACACTCCTCAGTCATAGCACGATGCCATTTATGATCTTTGAGGGCTTGAGTGATAGAGGTTGGTTTAAGGTCAGGGGATTTGGTTAATTGGGTATGAAGGTTCATTTTTTTTAAAGGTTTATGGATGTTGTTCTTAGCTTGGGTGGTCATTTGATGGGTTGGGTGTGTGGTGGACTATTGGGTAGTGTTGGGAAGGATAAGCTAAGACAAATGAGGTGAAGGTGTAGGTGAAGGTAAGAAAGTTGGTGATGAAACTTTGTTGGGCAATTGTTGAGGAGCATGTACTGTAGATGATGAATCGAGTGGCTCTTGCTGGGGTAAGACAGAGACACGAATTGGTGGGGAAATCCAAGTGGTGATAGAGGTGGATTGGGGACAAGGTAATTGTTGGGATAGATTGGTGAAAGGAAATAAAGTTTCAACAAATTTGACATGGCGAGAAACATAGATTTTAGAGGTAGAGGGATCAAGACAATAGTAAGCACTTTGAGTTAAAGAGTATCCTAGAAAGACACATGGTTTCGAACGAGACTCTAGTTGTGAGATGCATATGGTCTAAGCCATGGGTAACAGAGACAACCAAATATTTTGAGTTTGGAGTAATTAGGGGTGGTCCCAAAAATATTTTCATATGGAGAAGAAAGATGAAGGGTAGGGGTTGGCATACGATTAATTAAGTAGACTGATGTGGCAAATGCATATGACCAATAAGTTAAAGGAATAGATGCATGAGATAGTAATGCTAAGCCTGTTTCAACAATGTGAAGATGTTTTCTTTCGGAAAAGCCATTATATTCAGGTGTATGGGGTGGGGTAGTGAGATGAGAAATTCCATTGGATGAGAGAAAAATGGTAAGGGCTTTGTATTCTCCACCATTATCAGAATATATTGTTTTTATGTTTGTTTCAAAAAACTTTTCAACAATGGTTTTATTATAAAAATTTGTAAGACTTCATATTTTGTTTAATGGGGTAAAGCCATATATATCTAGTGAAGTGATCAACAAAAATTACATAATATTTAAAACCATCTGTTGAAAGTATAGGTGAAGTCCAAACATCTGAAAATATAGTTTCGAGAGGTTGAGTAGAGACAATAGTGGATTTGGAGAATGAGAATTTATGACTTTTATTGTAGAGACAAGCATTACAAGAAAAATCAGCTGACACAGAACAACCTGAGCCAAGATTATTGCTGGACATAATGTGTTTCAAAATAGAAAAAGTTGGATAACCTAGTCTATGATGTCACTCAAATGCAGAGGTTTTCGTGCTGAAAAATGCAATAAGCAGGGGGAATGTTGGCCACTCATAGACACCATCTTTAGTTTTGCCCGTCAGAAGTATTGTCCCCATACAAAGTTCCTTCACATGAAAAGCAGACGGTAAGAACTCAATGGAAACTTTGTTTTGTTACAGAATTGAGAAATTCAGATTAATTTTTTTTTCATGTCAGGAACACATAAAACATTGTTTAAATGAAAAGTATTTTTAGAGGTGGCTAGATAGGTGGAACCAGTATGAGTTATTGGAAGACCCGAGCCATCGCCGATCATGATGTCGTCTGAGCCATTATAAGGAGTATGTATTGAGAGATTGGTGAGGTCAGATGTTACATGATGAGAGGCACCACTATCCAAGAGCCAAGATGGAGTTGAAGTGGTGGAACTTGCAGTATAATTTGCCTTGGTTGCCATGGTGTGGTAGGAGTGGGAGGTGAAGCATTTGAGTTGGTGGTTGGCTAAATTGGTATTAGTTTGACTAAGGGGCATCGCTTTGTAGTATGACCTTGTATCCTACAGATATGACAGTATCCCAAATAAGGACGAAAATGTCTATTTCCGGCATTGGACATGGATGAGCCATTGCTTGATGATGAGGAACAATTATTATTGCTATTAGAGGGCCGCCATGGGGTGTTATTCACACTTGGGTTTGATAGACGCCAGGTTGTTGTGTTTCTGCTGGTTGGATTTGCTTAAGTAGGAAAATAAGAGAGTTCTAGTTTATTTGGCAGTAAGGAAGCTTCAAAATTGAGCAGCTTTTCATGAAGTTCTTCAAAGCTTATTGAGGTATCTATAACTTGAATAGCACGAGCTAGTTCCTTATAGTTGTCGCCGAGTTCGTCAAGTATTTTTTTTCCGTGAGATCCTCTGCTTCAAGAGGTGCTCCAAGAAGAACAAGTTCATCAGCCCATGCTTTTATAGCTTGCAAAAATTTAGTCACACTTTCAGAACCTTTTGTAATTTTCTTTAAGTGGCTTTTCACCTGGTTGATGCGTCCACGACTTGGCTTGGCATATGTGTTAGCCAAATATTCCATGCTTCACGAGAAGTTTTTGCTTGAGCAATGAAGGGTATGATGGTTGGGGAAAGGGAGCCAATGATTGCATTCAGAATTAGTTGATCTTGTCGAACCCATATGATATAATTTGGATTAGGTATTGTGGTGTTATTTTGGTTGAGGGTGGCTGGTGGACATGGTTTAGATCCATCAATATAGCTTAATAGATCATATCCAATGAATAGGGTGTGAAATTGCATTTTCCAGGAGATGTAGTTGCTAGAGGTGAGTTTTAGAGGTGTTTGTGCAGCTACGTTAATGGTGATGAGGGTATTGTTGGGTTCATTAGTGTTTTGGATGGGGGGAGGAATGAGATTTGTAGTCATGGCTGCTGAGAGAATAAAACAAAAAGGAGAGAGAAAAAAAATTGGATCGACTATCTTTGGAGATGCTCTGATACCATGATAGAATTTGGATTCGAAATCACTTTTTCATTTACAGAGCAATTAATATATACAGCAAAACGAAACAAACTCTTGTTACAGATCCTAAAAATAAGAGTTGTTGAAACTAAGCTAACTAATCTTCAGAATCAGTTTTAAACAATATACAAATAGAAGAATTATTCAAAATAAAATCTCGATTGTCAAGGAGATGCAAATCTTCTGTCATCTGCTTTGCATGCTTTGTTTGTTTTTATAACATAATCTTTGCTTAGCCAAAATTATGGTTTCGTTGCATAATATTAGAGATTTGAACTTATTATGAGAGAGAAAAAGCTGCTCACACTTTCAAACTTTTCTTAAATGGTCATATGGACCGTCTTAATTTTATAAATGGTCACATAAACATTTTTATTATTGTTATTATTATACTCTTTTGTTATAGTAAAAATAAATACTAAATATAGTAATAAGATAAAAATAATAAATAAAATGGCATACCATACAATTAAAATATTACAATAAATACAATGAATAAAATAGCATATATAATGAAAATTATTTATAATATGAACCTACTACTAGTCTATCCCGACAGATTAAAATCTATACATCCAAAAATAGACTTTAACATTTAACTAATGTAGACACAATAACAAAAAAATATTGTAATAAAATAATATAAATTTTGTAAATTATTTTACATGTTAAATATTATTATTTTTTATTATTAATTCATCAAATATTTATTATTATTAAAAAATATAAGACAAATTAATAATATTAAAATATTTTTTAAATACTTAAAATAATTTATCAAATTTTATATTATTTTATTTTTTGTATTCATTATAGAAGTTTATTTAAAAATAATTTTTTTGGATTGTACAATCAGAGGATATAATAATAAAAAGCGGGCTATATGACCATTTAAATGGACTTTGAGAGTGTAGGCGGTTTTTCTCCCTTTAATATAAGATTGAATTAAATTTTGGTTTGCGTTTGAGGAAATCATGGTAAGTGAAAAGCCATGAAATTAAATAACAAAGCATGAGAAATAAAAAAAAAACCTTATTAATATATCTTTTCACTAATATTATAATGAAAAGAATATAACAAATGAAAGATTAATAATATTAAAATAATTTTGTTAATATTCAAAATAATTTATTAAATTTATATTATATTAATTTCTTGTATTTTTTTAAAAATTTATTCAAAGTCAATTTTTAAGTACAAATAGAGGGTATAATAATAAAAAAGGATCAATGAAATTAAAACTATAGCCAAACAAATCTTTTTTGCAATGCAGTCTTCATTCATGTTAGACTTGTTATTTCCCTTGAGCTATTAGCACTCTTCAAAAACTCTCATAAAGCCCCTTACTTCTACACTTATCATTTTGACCTTACCTTTAATCATAGTAGAAAATAAATTTTTTATTAAACTCACGTTTCAATAATACCATACATACTTAGTTTAGATATTTATTTGAAATACTCACTAATACATCACACACATTACATACTTAATTTAGATACTTATTTGAAATATTTACTAGTGCGTCACACATATATCAATTAATGCCATGTATATGATATTATTTGATTTTATTATTAATTATTAACTCATGGTTAAACTTCAATTTACCCCTATTTCGAATGACAAACTTTAGTTTATCATAAAAAAGTGTGAAAATATTAATTTATTTTATTTTATTGTTAAGAAGATTAAAAACAAAAAATCAATGCACCAACCATTTGACATTAGAGTTAGCAAAAAAGTTTGTGCCGGCCCGATCTAAGTTTGTGGGCTTTAAGCCTAGCCCGCGAGATAAAGCTCTCATTTTCCTTCACCAAATTGATTAGTAAAGATTTGAGTTCTTGTGGACTATCAGGTTCCTACTTCCTGCCATCAACTTGAAGATTGCCCCTCCATCATCTTGACGCCCAAGCCAAACAATTTAATGCCTTCGTTACAGTTTCTTTAACACCATCCTTTTTGGTCTAGGGCGCACCATATCCATATATCCATTTTACTGGTTCAACCGGGGACCTACTATTATTAATTGTCACAACTTTTTCATCAGTGGTAACGACTTTTTCGCTGTTGTTAACATGCTGCAAATGTGCCGTAGCACATCTTCGCACAAATTTAACTTGCACAGACAACGAAACAGTTGTTACAAATAATGAAAAATATGACTAATGTTATTTACATATGTTGCATCATGGTCCCGCAGTCATCAAAATGAGCAAAACCTGAAAGATGACGGAATGATTTGAGACGTAAACAAAATAATCATTCATTTAAGTATAGTGAATTACAAGAAATCTGAAACTGAATACAGGAAGCAAAATAAGAGAACAAACTGAATACAGGAAGCAAAATAAGAGAACCAAGAAGCTGGTCCTAACAATTGGAATGAACATGAAATATAAGTTTACAATTTCGAAGCTATATATCACACAATTTTTTAGTAATACATACATACACTAATTTCTACCTAAATCTACTTTCTAAATGTTGCAACGATCATAACCAGAGAACCATGAAGGTTCTGCAAGCTTTGATATCTCACTATCATCAGTGTAAAATTGCTGAAACTCCTCTCTCCACTGCTGATCACCTGCACTGTGAGGCTCCTCCTCTACATCGTATTTGGCCATACTAGAATCATCGAAAGCTGGTCGTATTGTTTCTTTTGGCAGACGAGACTCCGCTATAATCTCATTAAGAGTGCTAACCTCCATTTCGTGTTTCTTCTTCAGTTGATCAATCTGTTTGTAGGCCATCACAGTTTCTTGCTCAGCCTCCATTACTCGCTTCTGAAAAACAAAATACATTAATAATAATCAATTAGCGAGCTTATTGAGTGACAATAAATGAATCATTCAGCACTAGAAATTTATATCAGAGAAAGTTATGCTAATTGAAAGGCTCAGCTCATTAGTTGTACAGCCAATATGAAACATTTTGTTAGAAGTTTTGGCATACATAAAGTGCAAGAGAAAGCCTTGCTAATGTGTCTTAAATGAGAACAAATATGGATAGGCTCCAACCTGGTTCAAATTTGAGAAGAGAAGTATGCATTCAGAATTCAAGGGCATAAATAAAATTATGCCAATGTAAATGAATTGTGTACAGCACTAAGACAAAGCATGAATGTCCCAGAAAGAGAATGGATATATAATTGTGACTGTGTAAAGAGAATAAGAGAAAAGAAGACCAAAAATTAAAAAAATAAATAAATAAATAAATGAGAAAAGAAAAAGAGTGGCATAGCAAGGATTTTCCCAAATGAATTTCCAGTCAGTATCATCACGAGTAATAAATTGCTATAAACACTTTGAATAGCAAACTATTTATTTGATATTATTATTATTGTGACTCAGAAAGAGATCGGATAAGTCAGTGTGGCTATGCAAAAGAGCATGAGAGAAAAGAAGAGCAAAAGTAAAAATGAAGAAAGAAAAGGAGTGGCAAAGCAAAATGTATTGCAAAAGAATCCCTGCTTACTAACTCTTTTGCTATTTATTCATATACTTGTTTAAGAGTTACTTAATGCGTGATTCCACCATGGACCTATTGAAAGCAAATAAATAAGTGGTAGGTCACTCAAATATTGTAGAAACCAGTCCAAGTTCTATTCTGGACCTCCTACAAACATGTGCAATTTTAGTTCAATATGTCAATTGACTTAGCAAATTCTGTCAATTTAATTAGCAAATTATGTGTCAACAAGTAGCATTTAATTAACAACAGTAAAATCCAAATTAGAAGACCTAAATCAATTTAATACTAGTGTAAATGAGCAAAAATCAACTAAATGCATGAAGATTTTTCACTTAAAACATAAAAAAAAGGTCCTTATGCGCGCCAAAATACTTTTCCTTTTCATTTGTGTCATAAAGATATACAGACTTTAAATTTAGAAACCATATAAAAATAAAAAAATAAAGTACTGCACATAACAACTGCAATTTTCCATCAGCATCATCACAAGTGTAAATGAGCAGAAATCAACTAATAATAGCATGGAAGAAAATCTACCACATCAAAGAAGCGAAACAAAACAAGATTCCTTATGTTAACCGGAAGAAACCATGAATAATTCACCAAAACTTTTGACTGCCTAGATTACAGCAGTGATCAGTCATTCTTATTAAACCAAGTTGTCCTCCTAAAATACTTGTCCTTTTCATTCTCTTCATAAAGAAAAATTGCTAGTGCAAAATTATCCACAATAAAAAAACATAAAGACAGAAAAGATAGCAAACTAATTGAGCTGGCAAACGATGATAGGTAAATTATCTTAAAAAGCTAGGGAGAAAGCACACCTGTGCAGCTGCAACAGCTTCTTCTGCTTCTTTGAGCCGCACAAGTAATTCTCCTGCGGCTTGTACTGCTTCAGCAGTATCCCGCAACTGAGCTTGAAGACCTTTATTCTCATCCCTGAGATACTGTCTCTCTTTTTCTCTTGCTACTTTTAAAGCTGAAATTTCAGCAGCAAGAACATTTATGAACTTAGATTCAGCACCCCTGACACCTGCCTTAGCAGCCGCTTTCTTAACGTCCTCTATCCCTTCCTGGATTTTTCTGTGCCTCGCAAGCAATTGAATATGCTTCTCTTCAAGATCTGCATACTGCTCAAGCATGCGTGCATTTCCTTCCATAGCCATCTGCATTGCTTCCTGTAATTCTTCTACACATTTCTTTTCTGCTTCTAGTTCCTGCTTTTGCTTTTCCGCTAGTGACCTGCTAGCTTCAAGTTCATTTCTCAACTCTTCTGCAAGAGAAATCCACCCGCTCTCCACCTCAGTCCAGCGTGTTCTTTCTTGTTCAAATTTCTCTTCAGCAGTCTCCTTGGTTGACTCTGGGACAGTACTAAGAGATGGCGCCAAACTAGGCTCACATGAATAAGTCAATTGCGGAAATGATTTCTGTTTTCGGGCAGATGATGATGAAGAGTCTATATAATATTGTAACTGGCTCCTTAAATCTTGAACCTCTTCCAGTAACACTTCTTTTTCACCTAGATCATAGAAATTCCGGTAATGTTCCAACTCATCTTGAACTCTTTTCAACTCGATTTTTGTCCTTAAAACTTCAGGATGATTCTCATATTTTTCCTTTAGAAGCTGTAAGCAATACACAAAGTTAAGAAACAATTGTAGAATGTTGGAAGCTTGATGTTAAGAAAAAAAATTATGTACCTTATGTTCATGCATAAGGGATGCAAATTCTTCATCCATGAACTCTTCAGTCGGTAGAACACCATCCATAAGGCTCTCAAGACGCAAAATCTTATCCTCCCTTGTCTGACTTATTATGGAATTACATTCTCTCTCATGCTTGTACTGTTGCACCTGCAAAAGAATGCAGAATCATCAATTCAAAACTAAAAAGAACATTGCAGAAACATCGATTCAAAACTTAAAAGAACATGATGGCGGCTACTGCCAGTGATGGGTAAAGCTAGTAAAAGATCTACCAGACGATTAAGGTGCTTAATTTCAGAAGTTTGCTTGGCACAGAACTCCTCTAGTGCCATCTCTCTTCTAATAGCTCCTGCCAAAACCTTCTCCACTGCCTGAGCAATCGAGAAGCATCAAGTCAGTCTGAAAGTTCAGGACTGTTAAATTAATCAAAAGCCAGATGAAGCCATTATACTCACTTTGGGAACTAGCTTGGATTTGTCAGCAGATTCCGATCCATCAACAGGTACTAACTGGAGGCGTGAGTTTTCATTTGCCTCCTTGATATCTAGCTGTGCTCTATTCTTGCACTTATTACACAAGAATGATACTGGATCTTCCTCTGATATCCCATCATCTAGAGAAGTTTGCACACCCACATTGACTTTTTCAACTAGCAAGACTTGTTTGAGATCTGCCGGTCTAAATGACAACCTAAAAGCTGACCGCCTAAATGCTGAACTCTGGCGGTGGCTATCAATAATTTCAAGGCCACGATGCAGACTAGCAGCCAAATGCTCAGTTGTCGTCATAACATTCTTTCCCATTTGAATAGAAGGAGCATCTGCTAAACTGCTTTTCGTTGACTTCGCCAAAGACAAGTGTATAGCTTCGGGGTCTAACTTGCTGCCGACCTTAAGATCTTTCTGGGATGCAGTTAACATTGATGAAGTCCTCAGACTTTTCCTACTGTTGCTGATTCTAGGTGAAACACTTGGAGTTGGAGATTTAAGAACAGGTGACACATTAGATTGAATGATGCTTACACTTGAAGGAGATGCACAGTTCACAGAGCTATTTGCAGATAAATTGGGTGTATATTCAACATCCGCCAAAACTCCAAAAAGTGGATCAGAGATGGGGCCTGATGATTCATGACCAATTGCCTTCCTTTGGGATTCTTCATCTAGCAATTCACTGACAGAGGAGCCAAAAGTCTCTTTTTCCTCAAGAAGCTGCCTAGAGGAATCCCTCTTAACCGTACTAACTATTAACTGGTTTGTATTTTCTTCGCCATTTTGGTCTTTGATATTATGATTTAGTACAATATCATCAGAATAATCTGAGGATTTTGTAACAGGTTCAACAGTTATAATTTCAGATTCAAGGTCCTCAACTTGTTCAGATGTTACCTCCTCCATATTAACATCTGTATCCTCTGAACATTGTTCTTTAATAGAACCAGCTAATGTGTTAAGCTGAGTTTCTCCTGAGACTGCAAATTGTGACTCTGATTTAACTGTTTTTACTCTACCTTCTTTGATTTCATGGTGATCTTCAATCCCTGCTAACTGCTTATCTACATGATTGCACAGCTTCTCGACAGCGTCTTCATCAATTTCCATCTCCTCATCACCATCATCGTCAATATGAGGTAATGTCATGGGATGATGGAAGCTTTTTAATAAATTCAAGCTTCTACGAGCCCAACCTGCTGTGTGAACTCCATTTGGATCAGTTGGGTTGTGACCATTAGCCTTCATTCTATGCAGTTCATCCTGTTAAATTGTCCAATCAGAGATTCATATTCACACAATTACTAATAAAATGTAGTATCACATAATTATATAGACCCATTTTTATCTATTTGAAATATCTAGAAAAATAACATACCCTTAGCTGCCTTATCACTTCACGTAAATAATTCACATCATCCTGCATTACTTCATTGACAACTGCTTTATTCTTAATTGCCTTTGCACGCTGTGCAAATCTCAATGTACTGAAAGTTTCACTCTTGCAGCTGCATTATTGACTTAAGTGAGCTTCCAAGTATGATAAGAAAAGAAATAAGACAGTAGAAAAGGTTTCTTCTAGAAAAGAAGAGTCTGCAGAATTACCTCTGAGCCGGGGATATGGCACAGATCATTGCTAGTTTTGCATTGCCACCAAGAGACTCCTGCAATAAAAATGTCAACCTGGAGTCTCTATAGGGTATATGCCTTTGCTTTCCAGTTTGAGAAACTTCAGCCAGGATGTTTATCAAATTCCTGAAAGTTCAGTAGTAAACCACAATAAGCACAGAGCTAACATAATCTCCAAAAATAAAAATAATTAAAAGAAAAAAATGCACAAAGAAGCAGCAGCGGAATCTCTTTTTCTGATAAAACAGATGAAAAAAACAACCAGATCTTGGAGCACTTTCACTCATAATTGCCCTACCAAAAACAATAAATGTTGATAATTTACAAATGTGGAACAGACTAGGCATGGAAGAACAGTAGAAAAGGAATAAAAGTAAAAAAGAAAAATGCTTCAATTCAATTTCACGAACCTTTACCTCATTGCTTTGTTTTATAAATCGCAACTTTGATAGATCACAGATTAAAATATGTGAGTAGCATTAGAATGTCCTATGATGATTTATTTCTTTTACAGCTTGCATATAAAGTGTGCTCTTTCCCACACTGCACTTTGCATGCTCTACATCACTTTATTTGATATATAGGGTTCTGCAAGACTTTAGCACAAAATTTGTTTGAATTTTAACCCAACACAATGACCATACGTATTTTTGACATAAATGTAGGATCTGGCATACAGACAATAAAATCAGAATAGACTGTTTCAGCCACAGTACAATAATCAACTGTGATTAACACTTTGTGCACACAGCTCCTTCATCTACAGTAAAATAATCAAGTATAACTTACACTTGTGTGCGAACCTCAACTGCATACCATCAAAAAAATATGAATGAAGATGCAGTAAACCTTACCCCAGCTGTGAGAGTGATTTGTTTATATTCCCAGCTTCCTTCAAGCGTTCCCCTGCAGCACCAGTCAACTTTTGCCGTTCTGACCCAGCTAGATCAACAAGATTAATTCTACTTGATTTGAACCTGCTTATACCATCAGCTTTGCTCTGAAAGACAGAAAAATATGACTTAGAATTTCTTCATCATAAAGAAGAGAGACTAATAGATGAAGAAGCAGAGATGTTTTTCTTTCTGTTGTCATGCATGTTATTAGATTTCATTCTTGTGAGAAGCATCTTTTACTATTTCAGCTATATATAAAATATTCAATTGGTAACTTGAAGAATAATATCTGCCCTATTTAAACTGCAGCAGTGATTACCTTGCATCGTGATTCAACAACACAAGTAAAAACACTGTGCGATCTGGAGCTTTCTGCATTTATACTAGTTGCACCTGTCCTCCTGTTTGACAATCCCTGCATAGAATATCAATATCTGTAAATTTATTGCTTGAAAAATTAGCAAATTCAGACTCGCAAAATCTTGTAATTGAGAACTGAGGAGAGACATGAATATAACAAGTGAAAAAGAATATGAATCTATCTATTTCTACCCCCAGCTTAAATTACAAATTATGATCCCCCAGCTGTCAAAGTTTGAAAATACAAAATATATTGGACTGTCTTAAACTAAATTCATGTTTAATGATCAAGTTTCAAAGAGAAAGAAGATAAAACTAAATATGCTGTTATCTATCAGATTGCATATTTAAACCTCATCAACTAGCTAAGAGTTTAGACCTTCGAGCACAGAGAAGGTTTCCTTATGTACATTCAGCAACAAGCCTTAATGCAGCCTCAAGACATGTTGCATATATCTCGCAAAGCACGCATGCATGAGTCTACAAGCGTGAGAATTTTATATCCCTCCCCTTACGGGCAATAATAGCAACATCTATGCACCCAAGCAAGTCCGTGATCCAAAGCAAGAAACAGAACAAACCTTCATCAGGAGCTGTGTAACATCCTTCATTGTGCATACATACTCCTCTGTCAAATTTTCGACGTATACACCAGATTTAACATCTTCTCGTATCTGCAATGACATCCCAGAAATGGTCAAAAGAAACTTTTTTATTTTTATTTTTAATACATCTTAAGTGTTCCAGTTACCTGGAGATTTCTTTGGCTTGGGTCCAACAAGTCCGTGATTTGTTCATTGTAAATCTGCATAAATATACTAAAAATCAAGCAAAATTACAAGAGTACTAAATCAATTATGTCAAAAGAATGTATTTAGTAACACCTCTAAAAAGGAACAACGACACTGATAATTCAGCTGCTTATCCGCATGCTTAATTTGCTCCTACAAAGAGATTACAATGGCAAGGATTAGAGTAAATATATAATATATTTCACAAGCAGGTGTACATCTGAGGACAGCTCAAATTCAGTCTTATTGAATTTCTTATCCTGCTTGACCACAAAGGAGGGGACCTGACACCAAAAGTGATAACCTGAAAGAGTCAATCTTACCTCATTTATGCGAGAAAAGAGTCGCTCAAAAACACGAGGAGTTAAGCCTTGCTGATCGCTTGATAAGTTCTCTTCCAACAAGGCGTTGGCTGGCCCCCACATGGTATAAGTCTTCCCACTCCCAGTCTAATTTAAGATATTAATAAGCAGTTAATAGAATCTCTACTAGTAAGAGAAAAAAAAATTGAGATGAAACACAAAACAAGTAATTAGGTACCTGTCCATAAGCAAATACAGAACTGTTAAATCCGGATAAACAATTTTCAACGAGAGGAACTCCAACAAGCTGGAAAACATCCAGCTGCAAGGAAACGAGTATCAAAGTATAACCTAGAAACCATACCGTAATCAACCATCCTCAAATAATCAAGTGAATAAGACTGTACCTGAGTTGCCTCCATGTCAGCAACCGAGTCAAATGTGAAGGTGTGTCCATTTATTGATAAAGAATCATCCGCAACTTTCTGCACTATCATCTCCCCTTCATCCTCTTCCTTATTTAGAGGCCGCATTCGCACTATCACCTAATTCACAACATTCAATGAAATTCATAACCTTAAGAGTCAGAATCTATTATGAAACTACTGGTATTTAATAATGTTTCAAGAATAATAGCAGCATATATTATGAAATTCATAACCTTAAGATTCAGAATCTATTATGAAACTACAGGTATTTAATAATGTTTCAAGAACAATAGCAGCGTATATGATGTTGTTTTGCATCAGTTTATGAAGAAACTAGATTCAGTATTATGAGTTTCTGTTATGCACTAGGTCAGAGACACATACAGGTTTGTAAATATTTCTCCAAGCCAAGTAAAGATTCAGAAAATTCAAGCGAAAAACAAAATAAAATAAAGAAAATGACAATGAGACAGATATTACTATTTCTTGTTCTTAGATTTCTGATGGAGGAAATTAAAAATAATAATGAATTTCCTATAATATCTTTAACGCTAATTTCTTAGTTACGAACAATTAAATGCTTGAGTGAGTTGCGCAAATATTTCACCTAATTTAGGGCATCCGATTTTTCTCTTTTTAAATTAAATAACGAATCCAAAGAAAAGCAGAGGAAGCTTGCGAGATCACCTTAACACCGGAGTCGGAAACCCCTGGCACTAGGTTTTCGGGAAAAGATTCCATGGCGAGCTTGCGCTTGAGAGGATTGGGCGGCCGCGGCGGCAACGGACTCTTCATCTTAGCCGGTGACGGGGAGGGTTGAAGCGAGTTGAGATCTGATGGCGGAGCATTTTCTTTGGCTGATTTTTGTCTTCGCAATGTCTTCGATTTTGACGAATTAGGGTTCGGAGACGCTGACGACGACGACGGCGAGTCATTCGTGTGAGTTTCTCTCAAGACTGTGCTTTTAGGAAGCATGAAGTGCTTCATTGTTAAAAAATTTAGAGATATAAAAGAGGTGGTTTTAGAGAAAGAGCAGGTTTTGATCGGGCAAGATAGCGAGACCGAAGGGGGATTAGGGACAAAGAAGAAAGAAGAGGTGGAGATGAGTGAGAAATGTAGCCGTTAGAGAGGGGGGAAATTTTGAATTTGATGAGTGAGAAGTTGGATGGTGATTTATTAGTGATTTTTTAAAAATGTGTTGGATCTGGAGCGTTTCGATGGAGTCTTGAGGAACCCTATACGTCGCACAACCAGTGGGCCCACTTTCAATTGCCTTTACAGCTCAGAATTCATTTTGATTGAAGGGCCTAGTAACTAATACAGAATACTAAAGTTTATTTGTTTGTTTGTTGTTATGTTTTTTTTTTCTCTAATCTTAATTTGTAGTTGATATTTAAATTTAGATGAAATCTAAGAGGTTGTTTATTAAATATTTAAAGTTTTAATTTTTATTAATTTTATTTTTTTTTTAATTTAGTTTTTTAATTTATGTTTATTTTTTATATTTATATCTGATTGAAAAAAAATAAATTTTATTACTTTTATCTAAATAGAAAAATGTTTGAATGAAAACTAAATATTATATTCTAAAAATATCTCTATAAAATAACTTATTTTCTAAATTTCTAAATTATAAAATCTAATCATTTTCTTGTTTTGATTAATAAGAATATAAATGTTAAATAACCAAATTCAAGATATTTTTTATTACAAAAACAAATAAGATATCACTTATATTCAGATATTAAAAAAATAAATATATGATTTAGATTTTAATATTCAAACTTCATAGGAACTCAAACCTATTTAGACTTTATAAAAATTCAGACCCATTCCAATTTCAAAAAAAAAAAAAAAACAACCTAAGTAGATCTTAGTGAATACAAATATTTGAACGATATATTTATTTTTCTTTATAATATATAATATAAATGTTAAGTTATTTATTTTTTAATAAAAAAATTGAAATATGGTATTTTGATATTTGTATACTTCTAAGTATAATAAAGTGGATAAAAATCAAGTTAAATACTTTGAAAGCATATTTAAAATTATTTTATTACAAATATATGTAATGATTATAACACTGTAAGAATTAAATTAAAATATCTACTTAATCAATATATTTGTGTTAATATTAGTTTATTATATGAATCTTCCTTTTTTTTTGGCTTGTTTAATCATATGAGCTGGCATATAATCAATTAATCATATAATATTTATTAAATCTACTTCAAATTACGTAATTAAAATATTTAAAATATGAAATTATTCTTAAAATCTTTGTTCAAGGGGTGGTTACGACCAATAGAAACTCACAACAAAAATTATTATAGACTTGTTTATTGCCATGAAATAGAAGTCAACCAGAAATCCATGAATTAAGTTTACAAAGATACATTGATATTCAATCATAAGAAAAGGATTAACGTTTATTATTATTGGAAATAATATCCTTAATATGAGTTCTTTTAGGAGATAATAGAGATAATATTTATCTTCCATTCAGACAAAAATTAAAAAATTTAATTTTTTTATTTAGACCTAAACATCTAACAATTAAAATTTAAACATTAGGTCTTCAGATAAAAAACAATCAAGCTTTAGGAGCATGAATGTTTTTCAGCTAAACTAAAAATAAAATAAAATAAAAATCTCTTTCTTTATCCTTTTTTTCAGCTAAATTTTGAGTAGGCCAGGCCCAATTTTCAATTTTCATTTTTGTTGGGCTAAATTTTAACCACTCATTGCTACCTACATTAAAGACAACAAGCCCATTTCAAAATCAAATAATTAAATTTAAAACCCAAATCCAATATGAAAAATCTAAAATAATATTCGCTAAACTCAATCCCTTCGCCTTATTTTATAAAGTAGAGTTTATATTTTGAATTGGAGTGAGAATTTAGAAAATTAAGAATCTTAAAATTGAGAGTATGGAGTGAGAGTATTAGTAAGTTAATTTACGCTGAAATAGAAGTATGGAATCAGAATCAGAATTCAATTTATGTGTTTACTTTATCTTAAAATGGGAGTAAATAATTTAAATTATAATTTTACCATTATTTAAAGAATTGTAATTTTTAATTACAAAATTAATAAAAAATATATTTAAAAATAAAATATTTATTTTTTATATTTGTAAAAAATAATATTAATTAATATTCTTGATTATGTAAATCACAATTTTTATTAATTCTAATTATGTAAATTAAAAATTATTGATAAGAGTAACACAAATGAAACATTATTATTAATAATATAATATAAAATTAATATATTTTTAGAATAAACTATTTATTATTCTAATTAATAATATTAAATAAATATAATAATATTATTTTTAAATAAATATAATAATATTACATTTCAAATAAAGATAGTATATAGAAATATTATTAATTCTCTATAATATAATAATATTATTTTAAAGTAATTTTAACTGAGAATCAATGTAAATTATTATTTTAAACTAAATATAATAATATTATATTTAAATAAGTTTAATATTATTATTTTAAAAATATATAATTTATAAAATAATATAATAATAATAATATTTATTTTATTTTCTTAAATATAATTATATTAAATTTAATAAAAAAGAGTAAAAGAAAGAAGAGGTGGGAATGGATTCCCACTCTCAACTCCCCTCATGGAAGGTGAAATCCCATTTTCCACTCCCCACTCTAAAAATGCGTGAGGCCCATGAAGTGGGATTACTACTTCTCTTTTAAAATATATAAGTAAATAATAGAGTAGAAAGAATTTACACTCTTGACTCTTACTATAGTAAGTAAACATAGCAAAAATTTTAGTAAGAGTGATGCTTTTAACACTATTTTATCCTCGTAAAACACAATAACCCACTTTATATAACATTTACATTAAAGAAAAAATAAGTTTAAATTAAGAAACCTTTGAATTTTTTAATGACAATTACATTAAAGGATAAAATAAATCTAAATTATAAAACTCCTATATTTTCTATTTCTATAAAATATTTACACCCACTTAGCTAAAATTAATTTATGACACATTTTTTATTTCTCACAAACACTTTGCATTTTCATCATTAAGATTCTGTTATATGTTAACATCAATTATTTTCTTGCAAATTAGCTATTTGTATCCACTTGCAAATTGTCAATTTTAAGTTTTTTCGCAAATAATTTTTACTTGTCTTGATGGTGGGTAACAAGAGTTCACAGTAAAATGTACTATAAACCTGCAATTGGGATTGATCAGAAGAAACTAGGTGTGTTTGATATTATTTTTTTAAAATGATGTTTTTTAATTTATTTTATAAGTAATAATTTTTTTCTTTTAGATTTAAAAAGATCTTTGATAGGGTGTCTTTTTATTAAAATTTGAAAATAAAATGTGTTTATTAAGTTAAACTTTTGCTTGTCTAAAAATATTATGCATGCATAATAATATCCAATTTAAATACAAAAAAAATATTCAGTAGAGGCTAATTTGTGTTGACATAAATGATCTTATAGTATTGATTTTGATGATAACAAACCTTCTTTGTTTTTTAATTAAAAATGTTGGAGCTATTAATATTAAACAAACTCTTAAAGCCATATAATATTTTAGACAAGTTTAAGAATATGGTAATAAACGGATGACTGTTAATTTTTAAATCGGAAAATCATTTTCTACAAAGAGTTGTTTATAAAATGCAAATAGAGCAACCCAAGAGGGGGTGAATTGGTTTTTTTTTTTTTTAAATTATGCAATACAATTCACACAACAAATCAATCTAATGCCTTAATGAAATATAAAATAATAAATTCAAACAAGCGTAAAAATAAAAGAGTAAGAGAAGAGAAAAACAAACAAGTAAATTTTTACGTGGTTCGGCAATCCCCGCCTACGTCTACGCCTCCAAGCCAACCAAGCTTGAGGATTTCACTATCCAAGTCTCCAAGACTTCAAGTTCTTACAATTGACTTTTAAGGTGTCAATATACCTTTACAATCAAGAGACTATCTTTCCAATCTCTTCACCTCAAGTGTTTCTCACACTTACTAACTCACAATTTGATAAGAAATGAAAATTACAATAAAAAACTCTCTTTAAGAGTGGATATGCAAATAATAGCTCAACAATGATTCAATCAATGATGATTTATGTTTTGGAAGCTCAATATATGTTGTATGATCTTATATTTGCTTGCATTAGTTTTTAAATTGAAGTTTGAGTTGAGTTTTTATAGTTAAAGCCCAAAAACTATCCGTTATAAGTAAATTTCCGCGCTCAAGCAGTTAGCCGCTTGATTTATCCGGCTAGCCGCTCATAAACAATGATATTACCGTTATTTTTGAATTTTATCACAGTAATACTGTTCGCTAAAATTATACTTTAGCCCAAAACTTTATATAATTATATGACGGCCCAAAATGTCATAAAACTTTACAAATAGGTCCAATTTTAAAATTTTCTAATAATAGTTGTCTTTCCCAAACTATCTGAAATTATGATATTGCCCCAAAGATATTATTATTTCGTAAAAAGATCCTTTTCAACATAATACCCATATTTTTTAAAATTCTCAAATCCTTTCACTTTAGTTCAAAATATTCATAAATTATAATATAACCCAAAACATTTCAAATGTTTATAAAAATGTCCTACTCCGAAATTTAATAATAATACTTATTAAAATCAAAGATTTCAAAATGTAGCATTTAAGTCCAAATTACTCAAATCCACAAAATACTTTACTTTATAAAAATAAAACCTTTTAGTTTATGAAAAGTATTTAATTAAATTAATCTCTTAAACTTATCAAATGCTAAATCATGCATCAATTAAATCATACTGACTTTATAAGAATTTATCGCACTAATTTGTTCGTTGAGCTGTAAACTATATTCTTGATGTCGCCGTTGTCCGTTGAATGTCTTTAATCTTGATTTCACTTGCATAAATATTATTCTTAAAAAACTAGTGAAAATGTGAAATACAATATTTATTATTTTTACTTAAGACAAATGTTTGTTATCATCAAAATTACATTATGTGTAACCCTTTAGGCTAACAGTTTAATATTGATTCTGAAAAATAACGGTGAACCGTTTACTTAAAACGACTAAGTGATAATTGTTGTGCAAATTTTATTGAACTCGCAAGTGTATGAATCTATTGTAGAATAGATCAATGGTGACGAGTGTCGATCTCACGAGAAGGTGAATTTTAATTGTGTGTAGAATTAATTTTTCTAAATGGGTGATTGGATTTGTAGTGAAAATGATTTGGAATATTCTGAAATTTAAATTAAAATGGCGAGAATAAATTGAAGAGAAATCTATTGAAATGAATCTTCACTCAAAACTTAAATAGAAATGCACATAGCCATAATCGTTTGCGACAACAGGGACATATTTTCTAAAGTTACAATTACTCTCTTCTTTCTTGCTGACAATTGAGTCATTCCTAAAACTCAACATCACAAATAAAACCAAAGAATATTAATTAACTCTAAACAATTCCAAAAATCAAATGTTAGATGTGAAACCAAATTTACTAATGGGAAAAAAAAGAAAACAATCTAATGAGTGGCAGTGAAATCATGCGACTTCACCATTATTATTAGTAATAAATTATCATCATCATTATGCTAAATCATTGGCTACTGCCACCATTGATAAAATAATAGAATATACATCATCAAAATAATGATCGAGCAATGATAAAATCACCATAAAATAAAATTCTACATATATTTTTTACTACATCATTTATTTTCCCAAATTCGATGGCTTCCAACGATAGTGAAGATGAATGAAGAGGTTGGTGACGAGATACGGGATAACCATAGTAGCTAAATGTGTGAAAGCAATATTAGTCACAAGATGCATGACAGTGGAAAACAAGCTCTGATATCGAGATATATAAAATTACTAAATTTGATTAATAAATTAGTTGATTTTGAATGTATTAAAATATGAACTTTCATTTTAATTTTTTCCTTTTTAATTGGGAGATGATTGTTTGGGTGTTATATTAGCTAAATGACTATGTATTTAGAAATTAGTACGAGTTATTTACATTTGTATCATGTAAAGAGAGGCAAATTATGTTATAAAATCTAACTGATTATTATAATTCATTGATTTATATGGGTTGTTAGTGATTTTCTAGAATTATGAATTTATTATTAAAGCTATAATCATAACAACTTTAAACATTTGAATTAATCATGCAATTTAATTAAATTTAAACTAATATTACATATATGAACAAGTAAAAGTATTTGAAATGGACATGACTTGGATAACTTGTAATACATTGTCTATAGAGTATCGTATTGGAGTTGATGATTTTTTAGATTTTGCTATTTTGAATGTTGAAAACTGAATGTCAATTAGATGTCCTTGCACCTTTTATTGTAATATGGAGTTTCATACTCCTCAACATGTGAAAGATCATCCATTTGAAAAAGGTTTTCTCACAAAATATATAGTTTGGACTTGGCATGGTGAGACTAACTCTAATTCTACATCTACAAAGTGTCAAGACCATCCACATGATCAAAGATTTAGATGTCATGATTATAGTGACATAATTGACATAGTCGAAGATGCTTATGATCATTGTGATAGAGCTCCTAATTCTTTTAGGGATATGCTTGAAGATGTTGAAAAGCTTTTTTATCCAAGTCCAAAACTTTTAAAACCATCTAGTTTAATAAGACTTTATAATGTGAAAAAGAACTATGGGTAGTCTGATAGAAGGTTTTATACTTTGTTAGAAGTCCTTGCTAATATTTTGTCAAATAATAATGATCTATCTAAATCAATGTATGCGGACAAGAAAACGATGAAAGTACAAGGCTTAGAGTATGAAAAAATACATACAAATCCAAATGACTGCATTTTGTATAGGAATGAATTTGCTAATCATACTAAATGCCCAAATTGTAGAGCATCCAGGTGGCAAAGAAAAAAAAGATGGTTAAAAAAAATTTAGGAAAGGGGTTCTTAAAAAAGTTTTATGGCATTTTTCACTTCTTAGATTGAAAAGATTGTTTCAATCACCAAAAATAGTTCAAAACTTAAACATGGCATGCTAATAAAAGAATTAGAGATGGCAAGCTTCGCTACCCAGTAGACTCACCAGTTTGGCAACTAATTGACAATAAGTGGCTAGAATTTTGCACAAGAACCTAGAAATTTCTGTTTTGCTCTCTCAACTGATGGGGTTAATCCACATAGTATACTTAGCACTACTTATAGTTGTTAGCCCGTAACATTGATAACATATAATCTTCCTCCATGCTTGTGTATGAAGAGAAAGTTTTTGATGTTGTATACCTATCACCATTGATTGAGGACTTAAAAACTCTATAAGATATAAGTGGTGATATTTATGATGCATATAGAAAAGAAACCTTCAATTTATAGGCTGTGTTGATATGGACAATCAATAACTTTCCAGCATACGCCGACTGTACTGTTAAAGGTTATTATGCTTGCCCAATTTGTGGGATAGACACTTGTGCATGTTGGCTACCGAATAGTCAGAAAATCTCATATATAGGCCATCGTCAATTTTTACCACTTGTTAACCCATTTTAGAAACTCAAAAAGGTTTTCAATGGGAAGCAAGAATGGAATGAGTCTCTTAAAATCTTGTCTTTTGAGGAAATTTTTAACATGGTAGAAGATATTGACATTAAGTTTAGGAAAAATAAGGGCAAGAAACGGAAACATGATAATAGTGGTGGTGATGGTGATAAGAACATAATTGAAAAATTATACAAAAAAGTCAATCTTTTTTTACTTAGAATATTAGAAGCATTTATTAGTTCATCATCAACTAGATGTGGTGCACATTGGAAAAAAAATGTGGGTAAGAACATATATAGCACACTACTTCATCATTCAGGCAAGACAAATGATGGGCTTAATCATAGAAAAGATCTTGAGCATTTTAAGATAAGAGGAAAATTAGTTCCTGATTAAAAAAAAAAAATAAAGTCCTACCTCCAACTCCACTTGAAGTTATATTGTCTTGTAGATGTCCATTTCTGTCTTCAACTATTAAGAAAACTAACCGAATATTGTTGTTGTGAAAAAATTTAATATACTCACAAGCGCATGAATCTTAAAATAAAATAGTGATAAAAAGGTCGAACTCACATGGATTGTTATAAATTAAAAGTCTAATTTAAATATAAAATAATATTAATCCTAACCTAGTTGGGCGAATTGAGTTTTAAGAGAAATTAAACTAATTAAGTTAATAAAATAATTAAAAGTTAAGGAGAATTCAATATGACAAAAATTACCAAGGTTTTACTTTTAGAATCCACCACTATTCAACTAGTAATTACCTAATTATTAATTAATCCCCAATTTTAGAGTGACAACTCAAAATCAATCTATGTCATCTCATGGATATAATAATTAAGGCCAAATAAAATTAATATTGTGTATGTTCTTTTTCTGCTTAATAGTATGATATCTAAGCATCCTATGTAAACATATTGAATAACAAAGAGTTAAATTTTTCTTAAGCATTCTGTGTAAACAATTTAATGAAAGACACATAATTAAAGATAATCATATATAAACCTTATATACCCAAGCATAGATGTAATTGAATATTAATCTTAACAATCAATAATGCATGATAGAATTGATGAAAAGATTTTAATAACATCCAACTAATTATGTGAAACAAAAACCATAATCATTAAAGCACGCATGTAGGGAATTAATTAAATAAAAAATAATAATTTCATTGAATAGAACTTCATCCTTAACTTCAATAAAAGAAAATTAGCTAGACGTACTTGAATTGGGAGCAACAAAACACATAAAACGAACCATGGAGAATTAAATTGTTGTTGCTGCCACTATTCTTCTTCTCCTTTTCTACCTTGCGTCTGCTTTTTCTTCCTCTCTGGCGGCTCTCTCCTTTCTTTTTTCCAAAAGCCAAAAGCTTGCTTATATACTTTTAATACCTAGCCGAATCCTTGTCAAATTATGATAGCTAGTAAATTGCTCACACAAGCTAAAATCAGCCCACTTTTGCAAAGTCCAATTAAGCTTAATTCACTCCTCATGTGCTGGCCACTTTAAGGCTAAAGTCATTTGTCTTCTTTGTCCGCATGTGAATGATGCATGAATTTGTTGAGTTCGGTTCCTTGGCTTGATTTCCAGATGCATGTATGTCTAATTACTTCCAAAATTAATTAATCTTTAATGCTTCCGAAATTGAGCTCCTTTATGCCTTTTTATTCATAATATCAAATTAATTCTCTATTCAACAAAACAATTCAATTAATTAAAAATAACAAATAAAAATAACTAGTAAATATACAATAAAGGGTAAAATATGTATATAACTATGCCCATCAATTGTTCAAATGACTTTTCTAACCCCAAATGTAAAATTGCATATTTACCCTAAATAAACCCCAAAAAAATTACATTTAACATTGTAGCCGTTACCTCCTAACGACTACAATTTAGGGTATATAAACCCATGAACTCAGTAACCAACATGCATGAAACAAAATTTCAAGTGATTCAAGCAACTATGTAAGTTGCTCACAACCAGCCATAACTCACAATCGTCCATATAAACATGCTCATACAATCTAAAATCTATTCATACAATCCATAACCCATCATGTACACATTCAAGCCAGTAATTGTGTCATTCATTGAAACTTATTATCTACAAATTTAAACATCATAACCACTCAAACATTTATTCATTCAAAGACAACACCTGCTCAACCATCATCCACATATCACCTACTCAACCATTCATTCAAACACATCATCCACACATTTAATTTAAAATTGCATCAAGTTATAATTCAAGTTCTGCAGCCAGTTGACAGCTACATAGAAAATTTAAATGCACTCCAATTCATTGCTAGTGTGGTGTGCAGGCATGTACTATGGTTTCCATTACACCACAAAATCATAATGCAATGTTTCGGTCATGTCGGTTCAATAAATGTGAGTTTTGGCAATGGTTTACCACCAGTTTTGACAATGATTTAGTACAAAAATTTCTCATATACCCTAATAGTAGTGACCAGGTGGTAGATAATCAAAATTTAGAGTTGAATACAGTTAACTTTCGAGCAGATGATGTGGTGAAGATAAAGAAAAGGCTAAGGGTCATTGAAGGAAGGGTTAAATGTATAATACTTATGATAGTATGTGTCTGTGCAATTGTGTTTACTAAAGTGTAATATAACCTACAAAATATGCATGAATGAAATGAGCTTAATTATGTCCTAATTTTCCTAGACTTGATTGTGCTTAAATACATCGTAAATAATAAATCTTCAACCATAATAAATTGAAAATAACATATCTAATTTTTCAAAAAAACTGAAATAACCATTAATAATAGGGAAATTATCCACTGTCCACCCATTTTTTCACCGTTTTTCAAAAATACACAATTCTTTTTTTTTTTGCTAGAATCCACCTAAAATTACATATCTTTTCACATTTTTTTTTTCAAAAATACACAATTTTAGGTGATGAAAATTGATGCACAATGCCTAAATTATTGCAAAAGATTTCAAATGTATGGTTTTCAAACTCCACTCCATGAGCACTCTTAATGCATGCAATACCATATCATTTTGAATTTTGAATTTTCTTACAAAACACCTTAAATGCATCAAGAGAATCATCCTTATTAGCTAGGAATAATATCCATGTGTATCTTAAAAAACATCAACAATTATAAAAACATAATACTTTCCACTCAAGCTAGCATACCTTGAAGGTCCAAATAAATCTATATGAAGTAATTGAAGATGTTTTGAAGTAGAAATATGATTTTTACTTTTAAAAGAAGTTTTGATTTGTTTATCAAATTGGCATGCTTTACAAATTTTATCTTTTTGAAAATTGATTTTTGGATGACCTTTAACTAGAAGGGGTGAATTAGGATTTTAAAACTTATGCAAAACAAACCACACAACAATTTAATCTATTACCTTAATAAGAACAAAAACAATAAATTTAATCAAGCACAATAATAAAAGAGTAAGGGAAGAGAGATCAAACACTTGATTTTTACGTGGTTCGGCTAATCGTGCCTACGTCCATGCTTCCAAGCTCATCGGGCTTGAGGATTCCACTAAGTAAGTCTCCAAGGCTTCAACCACACATACAATTGACTTCTAAGGTGTCAATAAACCTTTACAACAAGAGATTATCCTCAATCTCTTCACCCAAGTATATCCCAACACTTTCAACCTCTCAATTTGATTTTCAAAAATATTACAAAATAAATCTCTCTCACATAATGTGTTTGATTACAAATGAAATTCTAAAGTGTAAGTAAATGAGGTGTATACAAGAATTTAAAGCTCAATGAAAGTTGTATACTCAATAATTAGCTCAATAATAACGTTGTGATCAACTCTTATTTGAATTTGATTGAGTTTATTTATAGTTGGAGCTGAAAATTAGTCGTTATTAACTTTCTGATCGAAGTCGAATCGCTGTTAACTAAAAGTCGAATCACCGTTTTAACTTGAGCAAGTGAACATTGGACAGATTTTCAGATTATCGGATCTCCATTATGGAAATGTCGGATCATTGTTATCTGCTAGTGACCTGCAAAGAAAATGTCGGCTTACCATTTTCAAGAAGTCGGTTTGCCGTTCAATGTCCAAAGGCTAAACTTCAATTTTGTTCGATGTTGGTTAGCCGTTATCATGAAGTCGGATTATCGACAGTGTCCAGAGACTAATCTTTAATTTTTTTCGATGTCGATTAGCCGTTATCAATATGTCGGATTGCTGACAGTGTCTAGTAACTAAATCTCAAAGTTTGTTTGATATCAATTAGTTGTTATCATGATGTCGGATCATCGATAGTGTTCAGAAACTAAATCTCCAAGTCTGTTTGATATCCGTTAACCGTTATCATACTGTCGGATTGCCGACAGTGTCCAGAAGGTATTTTAATAAGGACATGAAATTGAAAACCAACTTTCATGAAATCATTTTTTTCATTTAAGTTCAAACCTTTACTATTTCAAAATATCAATTTATTTAAAAAGTATGAAAAATGTTTGAGCTTTAAAAAACATAATCAATCTTAATTTAGTTTGTTATCATCAAAATTATTATTAAAGAAATATTCTTGTTAACAGCTTCTTTTACAACTTTTATCTCTGCTATTGTCTCCTTAAAATCATTCTTGTTACAGCTCTTTATAGCTTTCCAAAACAGTTGTTTTAATTGTGCACTAGTATATGACTTGGAAAAATTAGCATAAACATGATAAAAACATGCCCTATGATCAACAATAGGCCATGTGTTTGAAATTGCATTAATCAGTCCCTTTTGTCTGTCACTGATAAAAGTCACATGTCTTCTATCATCTAGATAATTATGCAAGTGCTTCATAAACCATCCTTATGTCTCCGTATTCTCAATCTCGTAAACATATACTGCCAATGCGACAATCTTATTATTACCATCCATGCCAACAGCGGTTAACAGTACTCCACCATATTTACATTCCAAGTGACATCTATCTATTCCAATAAAAGTCTGCAACCTATTAAAAATTATATTTTTTGTGCAGGAAATGAAACAAAAAATTGTTGGAATAATACCTTGTTGGGTATAAAAACAACATCACACAACACCTTGCATATTGCTCTGAATCAACTTTATGAATGGCTGCAGCATACTCAAATAATTTATGATATCCCTTCGAATGTTCCCCAAATACCTCTAGTCGTGCCTTTGCTCTAGCCCGATACAATGTAATCTTTTCAATCTTCAAACCATAAGTCTCTTGCATATAATAATTCAAAAGATCAATCTTCACATTAGGGTCAATAGTAACCTGACTTTCTATTTTAGTGGCTACCCAAGCATAAGTAACTTTCACTTGCACCAGCCATATACCATGGACAGACAACCTCTTTACAAGTACCCACAAATCTTCTTGGCTCACTATATACTGTTTTAATGGTACACCATTTCCTAATCATCACCTCATGTACTATCTCTCTAAAATGAGCATCATCTCTAATTTATATCCTAATTTTAGCCTTTTTTTCCCATCAGCACCCACTTTGTACTCATGTTACTGTATATAATTAATCAATTTGATAGTGTCGAGCTCAATATCATCATCAGAAGAATCAATGACCCCTTTTACCTCTTTATTAGCATCAGATAAACTGCCATTTGAATCAGAATCAACTTTAGCTTCAATAGTGCCTTCATTGTCCTCGTCAACAAGAGTAGCTTCAGCAGTCCCATCAACCTCAACTTGCATGAATTCTGCATTAATGTTATCATCGTTACAATCGCTTCTGTCTGAATAGTTAGATCGTATTGCATCTTCATCAGATTCATTAGCCCCAACAGAGCTTGTCCCTCAACAACAGCTTCCTTAACGGCAGCTTGTCCCCCAACAAAGCATTTTTCTCGACAGAATCATTCAACTGATTAATCAATTCATTAGGCAACTCAACTTTTAGGTTAGTAAAAAATGCATGTAGTAAGGAAGAATCTTGAAACTGAAGCCACAACACTAGTGCAACTTCAACCATAAAAGTATTGACACCTAAAGCATGATGAATTCTAAGTAAACATTCTAGCCCAAAATATGAATCTAGTGTAACCTTAATCTTATTTTTTGAGTTCATAATGTTTAACAGAATTTTTGAAGCAGAATTTAACCTATATGGACTCGTAATATATAAAACAACATCCTTAATCTTTGCAATGGTACAATCAAGCTCAAGCAACCTTAAATTCTACTTCATGCCTCGAAAGGATATCGTTAACTTTAGTTGTCGCATCCTGGATGTCCAAAACAAAAAAAAAATAATTCAAAACGAGTACGGTTCTTGAGTATTAAAACAAAGCTCAGCATTGATCATTCAAACTTCTTATATTTTATAGTATAATGTTAGTTACTGAACTATATAAACACAGACAAGTACCTAAAATGTTATATCAAACATCCTTATTGTTTGTTATTATATTCGTATTAGTGTATTATTAATATTGCAGGTAAAAACCTTAAATTGTATATTCTAATTTTGCATGCAATTGCCAAATCTCCACTAAGGGGCTGAGGAATATGGATACATATGTAGCCAGGGGTTAATATATTTCAAAAGCCCCAATTTTTATACGTATATCATAGGCAGAGATACATGAGTAGGTAAGGGATAAACAAGCATTCAACTACAGTAGCAACAATCTTTCATGCATTTTCACTTGAATAGTTGAAAAAAACATCTCACTCCTTAATTTATCATTACCCCCAAAAACGCTGTTACAAATCGACCTAATCTATATCCTAGGGTTTCAAGTAACAACTAATAAGAACAATCAACAAACAAATATGAAACAACATTGTTTCATGTAAAAATTAACTGAAAATAAATAAATAAAACAAATTTACTTGATTGTATCTTCAAACCCCCAAAAACCAAAACGTCATGATTTTTTAACACCTCACTACTTTCCTCAATGCCTCTAAATTTTCAAATTAACAAAATATTTGAAACTTAAACATGGTTTATTGATGAAAATACATGGAAGCTGTAAGAAACATTGTGGGATTTTGTTGCTTTTTCATGCATGGTGATGGGGAATAAATAATGGCTATTTTCATTGCTTGTTGTGCTGTGGACAACTATGCCTTTCTTTTTTTCTTTTCCCTAATATAGATTTTAAATGATGTCATTTTTTAAGCACAGGTGAAATGATCATTTTACCTTTATAACATCAGTAAAGTTATAATAGTTTGAAGACAAAACCGGATAGGTGTAAAACAAAATAATTTCAAGTGCAGTTCAGCAAAAAAAAAAAAGAATTGTGTATTTCTGAAAAAAATACGAAAAACAAATGGTCAGTGGATAATTTTCCTTCTGTAAATATATTAAGCTAACGTATCCACACTTAGCAAACTTCCAAAAGTGTTGAACGAATTGAACTCTTCACTCTCAAGCACTGCTCATTCTCTCTCGTATAATCGCTATATGAATTGAAACCTAATCCTAAGCCTCACCGTAATTGCTCACACTCTACGTTACAAATCAGTCTAAGCCTAAAAAAATTCGTTAATTGAGAAAAACCCCAAGCTCTCACAACCTCACAATTGATGGAAACCCTAAGCCACCAATCTCGACAATCACCACTCAACGTCATTGCAAGCTACCAATCACTCAACTAGCACCAATTCCTCGCTCAACAACCATCACCCAAGCGTTGCCATGTCCTGTTAATTATTCACTTGAATTAGGGTTTTGATATTTAAGGACTAACCTAGTATTTGCGATCCCAGGTAAGATCAGTTCAAGATCATAAGATTCTTTTCTATCAGATAGGGGAGTTGTTGCACAAAATGTACTTTTAAGTAATTGTCCCTATTTGTATAAAGAAGAAATCGTGTAATGAAGAGGATTCTTATTTGTATGAATGGTGCTTTGAACTTGGAATGAGCATGAAGAAATTAATGATACTTATTTATTTTTTGAGTTGTTCTGCGGGATTATAAAGTAATGATGTCGATGAAAAAGATGTGGTGGCTGACGACGACAATGGCAACGTTGAAGATTGAGACATTGGGGAAAAAAGTGTTGGCTATGTATCTTAGTCGATTTGCCTAGAATTGGTCACTGAAAACAGGGATAAACTATGGGTTGAGCTTCAATGCAGTCACAAATTTCATGGTAATTGAAATTTTTTTGAATTTATTTAGTGGTTAATTGTTGAGATTTCAACTTAATATTTATGATCATTTTATGATTAAATGACATGAATATGCTTAAATTTTATTTTTCTTGAAATTTATCTTCTGATGTTACATTTTGTTAGCTAAAAATTAAAAAGCTGTGGAAAATGGTAGAATTATTATTGTGAAGATGTTGTTTAGTGATAGACTAGAGATGGTATATCTACTCTTTTTGCTCTTGTTGTTTTTTTTTCCCCCTTATAAGGTAAGAGCTTAGTGAATTCTCATGGAGAAGCAAAAGAAGGTATTGGTGGGTCTGGTGGTGACTCTAATGAAGCTGAATCCATTTGCATGAGAGGGTACTGATGGGAACCTTCTGTTAAGGGTTTATCTTCAAAGAAAAGAAAAAGGAATGGCCAGGCAAAAACCATTTTGTCCATCATTCCTTTTAAAAAATCTTTTGAACAATAACTTGTCTTTGTTTTTTTTTTTTTACATTTTTTTGTTTGGTGGTATGATACTGAGGTTGATCAAGCTAATGGAGGGTAGTCATTAGGTGAAGCTGTAAAGGACAACACTGAAAATCAATAGAAGTGAGATCATAACCCATCCTCCACTAGAAATAAGTTTGCCAAAAAACAGAGAAAACAGAGGTCTTAAACTTCAGATTCACAAAAAGAAGCATATATTTATGTCAAAGCTCGAAGAGGCTAGGCAATAAATAGTCAGTCTTGTAGAAAGAGCAAGGATTTTACATGAAGTCCTTTCTTTCCTTTTTTTTCTTTTAGTATTTCCATTTTTGTGAGTGAGCGTCTACGTAAAAAAGCTTTCAGTCCAGTGCATAAATTGTAATTTGTTACAGGTGAGAATGGAAAATATTAGTGAGTGGGTGAAGTTTCTTCAAGATCTTGTGCCTGGTTGTAACAAGGTTTGTTAATGGATTTGACAATTTAGGAAGTCCAATAAAACGAACTCTCGGCTAAATTCAGTATTATATTAAAGTTCACATTATTGATTGATTTTTGTAGGTCACTGGCAAGGCTGTAATGTTGGTTGAGATTAACTATGTCCAATCACTGCAGTGGCAGGTTGAGGTTTGGGTAAAAATTTCCAATTTTTCCTTTTTTTTTCCACGCATGTCACTCGTAGATGATACAACGTGTTGCCAATTTGCTTTCCTTGTAGCATGGACACTTATATTTCCTCAAAAATTTTGATGATGCATGGGTTGCCTACATTCCAGTTGTGGTCTATGTCAATAAAATAGCTTAGTAACTAATGGTTTATCTCATTAATCCCTTGCTTTGAGACTACCATATATGATTAGTTAACTTCTCAACTGAATATACAACTACCTGAAACTTTTCATGGTTATTGAGTGTGACCTTTAGCTTTCTGCTCTTGAAGATTTATGTACAAGTGCTAGTTGGGTTACATGCAAGAAAATTGAAGGTCTTATTATTCCTTTAGTTTATGATGCTCATGGAATTTGCATTAGAGATGGCTGAAACTGTTTGTTACATTACCTTTTATGATGGTGGGCCATGAATTTTCCAGTGTAAAGAATGCTCACATTACTTTTTAGGACTATCATCTACAATAACAAGGGAGTAACAAAATATACAAATTGAAAATTTGACATTTGCTTAAGCTTTTGCCCAAATTAAATGTAAATATATAATAGCATTATCTTTTTATCTTCACTGCAGTGTTAGTTTGGGCAATATGAAACATTGCTTGAGTTCTTGTGTAATCTCATTTTTTATGCATTTTTCTTCCCAAAGTGGCCAATGTAAATATATAATCTGCTTCACAATGGTCAAAATTGCTTCAATTGATCTTGCAGTAGCTGGAAGCCAAACAAAAGCATGCCAATTAAATTTGTAGTTTGATGGATTTTGCTTGGTTGACGTTGAATACTTAGAAAATTCATTTAAAAAGACGAATATTTTTTTTAAAATGTTTGTTTAGTTGAATTGTTTTGGCTGTAATGAATAAAATGTGGATACCGATTTGGATGTAAATTATGGAATTATGTTTGGATTTTTTAATTTTAATTTATTCATTTTTTAAAATTAGGGAAATTATCATTCGTATACCCTATATTTACACTGTTGTAAAAAAACACTACAACACTTTGAGGGTGTATCAATCGTCCACCCTAAGTTGATGAAATGTATCAACCGACCACCAAACTGTTAATTGTCGTTTGAAAGTTAACGGAATTACAGTGAATTGACGATTTTACCCTTGAAAATTATCACTTATATACCCTTAAATTCTTTTTTTATCACTTGTATACCCTTAAATTATCACTTGTATCATATGAAAAGACCAGATTACCCTTTTGACGTTATCATATTTAAACGGCAACAAACGATTTGGTGGTCGGCTGATACATTTTGTCAACTTAGGGCGGACAATTGATACACACTCGAAGTGTTGTAGTATTTTTATAATGGAGTAAACTAAAGTTATACAAATGATAATTTCCCTTAAAATTAGTTGATATATTATTGAAATGTGTATATATATATATGTGTGTGTGTGTGTGTGTATAAAATTCCCACCAAAATATTAATAGCACCAAATTAAGTATTTATTATTTTAAATAATTTAATATTTATTTAAATATCTAATTTTATATGATAGATATTAATCATGTAGGGGACAATATTATAGCAGACCTTTGTCAAATGTATTTGATAATTTTTCAACAGATAATATATCATAAAATTCATGACATGTAAAAATCATTATCCAAAATTTCTCGGCACATGCTTCAATGATGGTTGGGTAACCATCATCTAATAGGGCGCGTGATTATTAGAAACCATCATTGTTTATTATTATTATTATTATTATTATTTTGTGGATGATGGAGAAGTTGATTTGTGGATATAAATCAATGAGCATTGATATTTTAACACTACCAAGACAAAAAAAAAGAGTACTATTCATACTACAATACCGTTGTATATACTATATAGCACATATAATGACAATATTATTCACACTACAATGTTGTTGTTTCTATTGTAGTGGTGTCCTGTTGGTGGTTAAATATTATTTTTCTAAATTAACTAAAAGGATGTAATCATGTAAGCAAAATGGCTGGTTGGGAGTTTGCATTATTATTGAAAAGTCAAAACAACTTTTTGACATGCATAACCTTCTAGCCGCAATGTTGGAAGCTATGGATGGAATCATGGAAAATGAAGCCAAATGAGTTGGTGAAGCATGTGACAGTTTCACAAATTCACAACAACTTTGACAATTTGGCAAATTGTTGGCGAGCGCCGAATTTATAATAGTGCAAAATACTTCCTATAAATAGAGGGAGTTTTTTCATTTGTTAAGCATCCTAAAATTGTTAAGCTTATAAGTTTATAAGATTTTAAGAGAAGTGTGTCTGAGGAATTTATCTTTCCTGCAGAGTGTGAGAGTATTGGTTATATTTGGGTTTCTGAGAAGTGAGATTCGTTACTCAAATATTTATACTCTATTAATTGTTAAATAAACAATTATTCTTTCTTGCCTCCGTGGATGTAGGTTTAATTACCGAACCACGTTAAATAATCATGTCCTTTATTTTTCAGTAATTATTTGGTGCGCTTGATTCCGCAATCCGCGCACAACAAGTGTTATTAAAGCCGACGGTTCGTACTTGGGAGGATACGATGATGTTCACGTATACGATACTATTCCCGTATATGGTACTGTTCACATACTGTATTGTTCACAAATATGATGGAGACGGCCATTTGTACTTGAGAGACAGTTTATTGTAAGTAGTGTGTATTTTTGCATGTATAGAAAAGTTTTGTCAACAAGACGATAAGAGTCTAAGGATTCTGATTTTTAATTGGGACCAAGTTCTCATCCAGTCTCCTGGAAACTTTCCTGGTGCATTTATTCACGCTAAATTAATATCATAGAGGCTGTGTTTCAAGTGGAAATAGTTCGTTGAGAAAATGGTAGAAGATAAAACTTCTAGAATTGGGGATAGGTCTACCGAGACTATTTCAAGAAACACTTCAGGTGGGAGGCGAGATTTGTCAAATCGCTATTCAGCACCTGTTATAGAAGGTCAGATGGGCATGTGGAGACGCGAAGTTATGGATGCCCTTATTCAAATCAATCTCGATGTTGTTATGAAAAACAAAAGACACTTATATGATAAAGAAATTTGGGATCGTATGAACGAGAAAACTTGTGGTTAGATTAGATCTTGTTTGACTAAAGAGATGAAATACTTGGTGAAAGATGAGAAGTGTGCGATGACTTTGTGGTGTACATTGGAGGAGTACCTGTTGAAAAGTCCTAAAAATCGCCTTCATGTGATGAGCCAAGTATATGTCTTTCGAATGAAATCTGGGATGTCAATGCACGATCATGTCTCAAGATTTGAAAAGTTACTTGTTAATTTGAAAAAATCTTGATGAAGATATTAAGGATGAAGTCAATGTTATAATTCTGTTACACTCACTACTAGAGGAGTATAACCATTTTGTGACTACCTTGATATATGGGAAGAGTGTGATCGTCTTCAAAGATGTCTGCACAACATTGACCAATTTCAAATATCGTAATAATGATAAACATTCTGAAAGAGCATTGTCTGAAGCTTTGGTGAGCAGAGATTGGGCGATGGAGAAAAAGAAGAAATGTGGTGGAAAAAATTCTCGATCCAAATCAAGAAGTAGAAATATAATTCGAGACGAGTGTGCCTTTTGTTATGAAAAAGGTCATTGGAGGAAATATTGTCCAAAGGCTCAAAAGAGAAATGAGACTAAACCAGCAGCAGCAAACATGGCACAAAAAAAATGAGGACTCTAATTATTCACTAAGTATTACTCCTACAGCATACGTGGCTAGTTTGAGCAAGTGGATACTTGACACTAGAGCAACATATCATTTGTGTCTCATTAAGGAATGATTTACGAATTTTCGTCATCTAGAATTCAGTGCAGTTGTGATGGGGGATGATCAACCCTGTCGCACAATGAGGATAAGAACAATTCGGCTCAAAATGTTTGATGTAATGATCAGAGAACTAAAAGAGGTTAGATATGTTCCAACTTTTAAAAAAAAATCTAATTTATGTGGGTGCTTTAGAAGCTAAAGGCTATAAGGTTACCATTGAAGATGGCACAATGAAATTTAAACATGGGGCTATAGTGATTCTGCAAGGAGTTCGGTGTGACAATCTGTACTATTTGAAGGGAGGTACAATTGATGAAGCAAATATTGTTGAGGCGCACAATAACACCACTAAGCTATGTCATATACGATTGGGACATGTTGGAGAGAAATCTTTGCAAACTCTAATGAGACACGGACTCTTAAAAGGTACGAAAGCTTTTAAATTAAATTTATGTGAGTATTGTGTAGTAGGCAAGAAAACAAGGGTCAAGTTTGGTACGGCTAATCACGATACTCGTGAGATCCTTGAATATGTTCACAGTGATGTATGGGGACCAATTAAGACTACATCAATTGGTGGAAGCCATTATTTTGTTAGATTTGTTGATGATTTCTCTAGACGTGTGTGGGTGTACACCATGCGAGCAAAGGATGAGGTTCTAGAGATTTTCTTGAAATGAAAGAAATTGGTAGAGACTCAAACTAGCAAAAAGATCAAAGTATTACGATATGATAATAGGGGTGAATATATTTTTTATCCATTCTTGTAAGTATGCCAGAACGAGGGTATTAAAAGACATTTTACGGTGAGACATACTCCGCAACATAATGGTGTGGCTGAGCGTATAAATCATACTTTGCTGGAGAAAGTACGATGTATGTTATTTAATGATGGTTTAGATAAAAAAATTTGGGCTGAGGCTGTGAGTTACGCAAGTCACTTAATAAACCAGTTGCCTTCTGCTACAATTGGAGGTAAAACTCCTATGGAAATGTGGTTTGGAAAGCATGCACAAGATTATGATTCCCTTCGTATATTCGGGTGTCTAGCATATTATCATGTCAAATATGGTAAATTGGATCCTCGTGCTAGAAACGCTATCTTTTTGGCATTCAAAGGTAGAGTAAAGGGCTTCAAGCTTTGGAATCTCGAAGACAAAATATTTGTGTGTAGTAGAGATGTCACATTTGATAAAGCTTCAATTATGAAAGTTTTAAGTTCTCAGCAGGTGGAGAATAAGACCAAAGAGGTATTGCAGCGGGTGGAGTTTGATGCAACTCTATATGTACCAGTTAGTTCTACATCAGAGAAAGATTCAACTATGGAGGTGACACTTAGAGTTTAAGAAGAAGTTATTTATTCTAATGTCCCACAAAATGAAGAAACAATTGATGATGTAGATAATTATGATTTTATAGCAACAAACAGGCCAAGAAGAGAGATAAAGAAACCTGGATAGCTTTTGGATAGCTTACTAAAGATATGGTGGTAGCCTATGCACTTCCAGTTATTGATGATGACATGCCTAACACTTTCGGTGAAGCATTACGCAGCAGTGAAAGTGATCAATGGAAGTTAGCCATGGAAGAAGAGATGAAATCTCTCCATCAAAACCAGACTTGCGAACTTGTGGAGTTACCAAAGGGGAAAAGGGCTATTGGCAATAAATGAGTCTACACTAAGAAGAAAGGATCTCCGAATCAATCAACTCCTTGATACAAAGCAAGATTCATAGCAAAAGGTTTTGCTCAGAAGGAAGGTATTGACTACAATAAAGTTTTCTCTCCAGTTGTAAAACATACTTCCATTCGTTTCCTACTTGCCTTAGTTGCAGAATATAAGTTAAGAGTTGGCTCAATTAGAAGTTAAGACGACGTTCTTACATGGAGATTTGGAGGATGAAATATATATGACTCAGCCTTGTGGTTTTAAAGTTCTTGAGAGGAGAATCGTGTGTGCAGATTGAGTAAATCTTTATACAGATTGAAACTAATTCTTCGAATGCGTTGAGTTTGGAGAATTATGAACTACGGTTGGCTTGATCCCATATTTTGGGTACGTAGGCAGTTGAAGCGACACAATCATTCTGGATCCTTATTGAAGGATTACATTGGGGATAATGGTTCATTAGTAGTCGACTCAGATTTGGACAAATTTTCATCGAGATGGAGAATTGTTAAAAAGTCAAAATAACTTTTTGACATGCATAACCTTCTAGCCGCAATGTTGGAAGCATGTGGATAGAATCATGGAAAATGAAGCCAAATGAGTTGATGAAGCATGTGACAGTTTGACAAATTCACAACAATTTTGACAATTTGACAAATTGTTGGTGATCGACGAATTTGTAATAGTGCAAAATACTTCCTAAAAATAGAGGGAGTTTTTTCATTTGTTAAGCATCCCAAAATTGTTAAGCTTATAAGTTTCTAAGCTTTTAAGAGAAGTGTGTCCAGGGAATTTATCTTTCCTGTAGAGTGTGAGAGTATTAGGTATATTTGAGTTTCTGGGAAGTGAGATTCGTTACTCAAATATTTGTACTCTTTTAATTGTTAAATAAACAATTATTCTATCTTGATTCTGTGGATGTAGGTTTAATTACCGAACCACGTTAAATAATCGTATCTTTATTTTTCTATAATTATTTGGTGCGCTTGATTCCGCAATCCACACACAACAATTATGTCCTTGTGTGTTTGAAAATGGCAGGTCAAGTGCCTAAGTAGTGTAGCAGTGCTGATGGAGGTGAATGAGAAAAACTTTCACAAAAGGAAGGTGATCAAATTAAAAGGAACTGAAACTATATATCCAGGTCAGGTTCATTGGCATGTAAATGATGGATGCATGGTTGTCATGAAAAGCTGAAGTTGTTACCGGTGTCAAAGCTAGCAATATGTTTTGGGAGGCGGAATTTTTTCCCCCCTAATACAATACTTTTCTATTATATGAGAGAATTTTATTAATATAAATTAAAAATACACCAAATAAGAAGATGTAATGAGCTTTATTCCTCAAACTATTTATTATTTGAATTTCTCTATGATGCTATTAAAAGAAATATTATTATAACAATTTTATTTGAAATGAAACACATCCATCCTTAAATTATTTTTAACGGGTAGTTACCAATTACCTAAGTTACAGGTAATTTCTTAAATTTTAATTTAATTTAAGTTTAATTTATATCCTATTATTAAAACTAATTATATATAGAAGTAATAGATTAATAAAAACAACTAGACATTTTTTCAATGAGGGCATATATATGAAACAAAATCATTATAAAATTATTCAATAAGACTTTAAATTAAATGCATTATTTAAATGTACCATTTCATTTTGTCGTTTACAATACTAGTCTTGAAAATGTAAAATATTAACATGTAAATTATACACTTCATAAATATCTCATCAACTTATAATAAATTGTTCATGAATTAAATCGCAAAGTTTTTAATGGTGCCCATAAATAGATAATATTCTTATTTTCTTAGTATTTTGATATAATGCTCGACATAGTATATGGTCGATGATATAATATAAACCAATAAAATAGGATAAAAATTATAAAATCACACACCATAAAAATTAGAGAATTACGTAGCAATAAATATGTTCAAAAAATTATGTAATTATCCATAAAAGATCGAAAAATTTTAAAACCATTATGGAGATTCAAGAGGAATAAAATAATAATAGAAACAAAGTGATTGACTGTCATTGGCACTCTTAATCAATACAAAGATTGATCCATATCAGTTGTGCCATTTCTATTTTTATTATTCATCAATTATAGATTTCTTTTGAAAGAACTCATTAATTGTAGAAATTGAGCATCTGTGCTTATTAAATTGAATTCATGAGTTTACGTTTTTCAATTATTTTTTTAAACTTTCACTATACATATAAATTATCAAAATCAACAGGGATGCATTACAATATTTATGTCAAAGCATTACAATATTTATGTCAATCATGTAATGTAATTATAATTTAGTGATATAAGATAAAAATACAATTTTATTTGCGAAGCAATGAAATTTATTTATCAAGTGATTTATAAGAAAGAATTTATACAATGTAATTTTTATTCCATTTATAAATAAATAATGTAACTAATTATATTTTGTACATATAAAGCATTAGATAACCAGATTTTTATGGTCTTTAATTATTGTGTTTGAATTAGTTTCTTCTTTTTTAAAAGTTATAAATCTCTCTCCAATCTATTTAATTGGTATAGTTTCTAAGACAAAACCATGTTGCCGGTTGTACCAAATACTCAATTTTGACATTGTCTTTAGCAGTCCTATTGTTTTCTATAAATAATAAAAATTATAACTTTGAAAATCTAACACAATAACCCCCAATTAAAATATAATAATTTTAAAATTCTAAAAAATTTATTTGACATTTTCTTCATCAATCGCTATCATTTTCTATAAATAATAAAAGTTATAAGTTTCAATAATTTTATATAATAAGCCCCAATTAAAATATAATAATTTTAAAATTCTTTAAAAAATTATTATCTCTATCTCCTTCTCACTCAATCCGTCCTTCTTTAAATCTTAATTTATTCATTCTCAAACGTATAATTCTTCTCAAATATTAAAAAATAGAGAGATTTTTAATCACAAAACCTCATAAAAAGAATACACGCATTCTCTTAAAGATATCTATTGCGTTTATGTTTTCTTCTTTGCCAATGTAATAAGAAAGGAGCTACATCTTACTTTCTATAATAAGATATAAGTAATTAGAACCTGCTTAATACAGTTAAAGATGGTGGGATAGACTTATTTTACTAAAATTTAATCCTAATATAGTGTTTGGCATAAATAAGTAAATTAAGAATAACATAGCTTGGACCTACCAAATTATCATGTGATAATGATATTTTTACCTTAAAGAGACATCTTGGATAATTTTTTACAGAAAAATTTTTATCTTATGTTAACAACACGAGATAAAAATATTACGTGAGAAGACTTAAAAGTTAGTTAATCTTAATTTTTTTTAAAGATAATTCTCTCATAATCCATTAATTTAAGTTATTATTCTTTCTTTACAACTTTAAATTTAAGTAATAGAATAAATATTATACAATCTATTTGTTTTCACATTAAGTAAATAATTGAAATTATATTTTTCTAAATATTATCTCATCTCCATATATGTGATAAGGTATGACTAATTTTACATAATTTCAAATTTGCATATAAAAATCTATTATTTTGAAAATAGTATTTATAAACTCTATAATGAAACTTAAATTACCGTTCAAGTACTTATTTATATATTTATATATTTATCACTTTAACATTGTCAAAACTTATATAAAACTTTGGTCAATCTTGTATTAAATTAAACACAAGATAACAATATTGTAATCCAATTGGTGTATTAAGTGAATGGATGTGGAGAGTATTTTAGCAAGTTAAAATAATTCATCTATATTTTTAATACTTAATTATGTTAATTTGCTAGATTACCCTTGATCCATATAAAGATAATAAAACATTTTAATGGACTTACGTGAAAAAAATAAAAACTAACATTTTCTTATAATTTTGAGAAAAATGAGGGGTTGCAACATTAATAACCAAGTAATTAAATCCTTGCCGTTGTAATAGCTTTTGGAACTATTAGATTGAATCTAATGGTGGGATAATAAAAAAAAAATGGGTACCAAATCACAGTTGCATAGTAGCTGGACCCTAATTTCTAACCCTTTATCAAATTTAAGCTATTTAACGGATAAAGAACTGTATATATGAGAAACACTTAAATTTTTTATTTTATTTTATTTTATTATTATTAACAGTAAAATTTATCAAATGGTTCATATTAATTCCACTAATAATGTTGGAATTTTTAGACTGCATCGTGGAGTAGGGATGGCAATTTGTGGGCTTGGGTCAGGCTTTTCAAAGCCCCAGGCCCAAGCCCACATCATTCAATCAAAGTCTAGGCCCTCCAAAAGCCCTTCCAAATTTGGACGGGCCGAGCTCGGGCTGGGCCTAGACGGGCATGGACTTTTTAAAAATTAATTATAAAATATTTTTTAATTAAAAAAATATTTAAATTAAAGATAATCATCTAATATATAATAGAATAATAGTTCAATACATAAAATATTAGTAATACAACCTTATAAATTAACAACTACTAATATAAAAAATTAAACTAATTTAATATTTTGATTTTTTTTCTTGTTTATTTAAATTAAATTTATTTTTTATTCATAAATTAAAAAAGTTCGAGCTAAGTCCAGACTTTTTTGCTAAGCTCTTGTCCAGACCCAACACATGTGAGCTTTGTAATTTTTGAGTCCATATCCAGACCCATTATTTATGGGCCGAGCTTTAGGCTCGCGGGCCTGGGTTAGGCCGAACCGGATTTGAGCTAGCCCGGACTTTTTTGGCACTCCTATCGTGGAGGGACCCTTATTCTATACTAATGAAATTATTTTATTAGCCAAGCGAAACCCAAAAAATTTACAAGGAAAATGAAGAGACAAAATATACAAGTCGAGGCCACGGGCGCATTATTGCACCTCAACTATCACGCACCCCTTTGCCATCTGTATCTCTCCGGTTCACAATCACAAGGCCAACAAAGGAACCAAATCAAAATTCAGAACCCCAAAAAATCCCATTACTGTCGCCGTTAGCCAGCAGGCTTGCTGTTGTTCTCTCTCCATTTCTCTCCGGTTCACACGTTTGCCATCTACTTCTCGCTTGCTCTTATTCTCATGGTAGTGTCGTTAAGGTGTACCAAATTTAAAACCTTACCACTAATATAAATAATTAGTACAGAACGAGTAAGGATCGATCCCACAGAAACTATGCTAGTTATATTTATTATTAACTCCAAAGCAAGATTTAAAATAAAATAATAGTAATAGTAATAATAATAATAATGGTAATAATAATATAAATTAATCTAACTAAAGAAAATGCCAATTAAAAATAAAAGGGGGGTTTATGAATTTTTAACTAAATAGTAAGAAATAAAGAAATTAAAATTACGAACAAGAATTTAATAAAAACTCTAATTAAAGGAAAAAGAAATAATAATGATGAAAACTTTGGTTAAAGGATCATTCGCCACCACCAAACATGCACATAATATATCAATTCTATTATCAATTTATATTGAAACTATCAACCATAGACAACAATAAGCTCTGTTAGTCTCAATCTTTCCTTAGTGTGTCGTTAGGTAAAATAAGCTCTTCACCTAATCTCTAACCATTAAATAATTTAAAACAAGCTCTTTAAATTTAAGATAATGGAAGCATTAAACAGAAAAAGATATTAGGTTGATCTAGGCAATAAACACACAAGCTCGGATTATTTAACCTAGGTTATGTTCTCCAATTGAAATCATTAATTCCAACCTGCTACTAATGATTAAAATATCAAGACAATTACGGATCAAGAATTTTAATCTAGCAATAAAATTTATTCAAGTTCTATCTAATTGGCCACTCAAACAAAACAAGAATAAACCATGAACATTAATTATAGAAGAACATAAACAATCTCAATTAAATAAATTGAATGATAGAATTTAAATTTAATTGCATAGCATGTTTAGGGTTTTGAATTCACCCTCAACCAAATAAAAATCTGGCCTAACATAATTGAATTGGGAATAAGAGAATTGACAAAACCAATCATGGAGATTAATTCAAGCGGCTACCTTTTTCTTCAATTGAATTCCGGCTGGCGTCTTCCTTATTTTTTTTCTTCTTGCGGCTGCAATCTCAAATTCTCTTGCTCTAATTGCGTCTGCCCTCTTCTCCCTCCATCCAGCGGCTGTTGGCTTCCTTTTATAATGTTAGTTGACCGAATTCTTCTCCAACAAGAATAAAGAAATCCTGTTTCCATTCTAATTGAAATCCTTTTCCAATTTAACGCTACCAAAAGCCATTAATTCCAACTTTTGAAAGTCAATTGCGGGCCCGTTTAAATGCTTTCCACTTTTGCAATGCCATGCACGTGTACTCCAATTGCCAATTGGAGAAAATTAAATCTTTTAATTTTTCAACATTTCTCAATTGGATTAATTGCTTGATTTTTGTCTTCCAATTTAATCTTCATTCCTTCTCAATTTGAATTTCTTCATGCCTTTTTATTATCCACAATCTCCAATTAATTCCCTATTCAATAAAATAATACAATGAATTAAAAATAAGAAATAAAAATAACTAGCAAATATAAAAAAAAATAAAATATGTATATTAATTAATTCCCTATTAAATTAAAAATTAACTAAAATAACTAGAATATTTAAGATCAAAATAAGAAAAAGATGGAGAAATTAAAAGCAAAATATATGGAAAATATGCACTTATCATCTCACCCGAAGAATTTTTCAGAACTGGGCCTAGTGCTTCTCCTCGGAATTTTATTTTATACTGTAACAAGAATTGCTTTAAAATTATGATCCTCTCCTGATTTGATCTTCATCTGAGCAAATTATGTTAATATGATTGGTGGTTAATAAATTAAAAAGAAAAAATAGTTAAATCATAATTATCCACTAACATTAAAATACAGGTGGCACAAGATCTGTAAAAAATGAGTGCTCAGATCAGAAGAGGATACTAATATGTAAAATAATAATAATAATAAATAATATGTAAAATATATATGTAGGACAAAATAAAAATAATAATATAGATTTCACAGGTACTAGAGTAATTTTTTTTCTTTTATCTTATCACTGACTTTGCAAAGATAAAGATAAATAAATAATAATCAATCAGTACTATTATTTTACCAAAAGTAAACATAAACTCTTTCATTTACTTTAAAAACACACACTAAAAGACATAAAAACACAAATATAATATTCTAAAGGATAATATAAATTGTATTAGAATATTTATTTTTTATCTTCTAACTTATTCCTAATTTTAATATGTTTAGTAATTCCTAATTGGAAAATTATTTTATACACGCACACACACACACACTGCATATTCTTTAGTATTATTTTATTTCATTAAGTTATCCTTGGATTTTAAACTTAAGTAGAAAGTAATGATGTTATGTAATTGTTCTTGAGATATTTTATTTTAAATTGTTTGTATCTATTTAGTTGAAAATCCTATTTTGCCCTCAATGAATTATTGCTTAAAAAATAAGGATGAAATAAATTATTATTTAAAAACAAATGATGAAATGGGCTATTGCATCAAACCCTGAAAGTGAAATGAAAATGTTTTTTTTTTCTCATTTATAAATTAATTTAGGCTAATCAAAAGTTTAGAGTTCGTATCATTGTGGGTTATAAAATTTTGACAAATATATAAAAAGACTAAGTCGTACTCTATTTTATTACAAGTTGTTTATAACTACTTAAAGTATTTTTATTTTGTTATATAATTTGTTGTAACCTATTTTAAAAAAAAGAAAAAAGAAAATAAGTTGTTGTGTTGGTCCTATTTTGGTTCAGCCTAAAATAATATGAGATCTTCTTCTCTGTGGTGGTGGTTTCTGGCAATTCTGGAGACTGAGTTGCCCTTAAATAGATTTCTAAGGAAGGTCGCGACTGAGACAAACCCGAAATCAAAGAAAACAGCCATTAGAGGCAACACCGGCAATGGTCAGCAATGGCACTCCAAATGATCAAGTTAGCTAGAGGCTAAAGAAGGTGATGGGTTTCAGGGAAGCTCTAGAATAGGAGAAAAAAATTGATTGTCTGTGAGTAAGAGAATTATTCCCTTTGTGAGACTGACTTGACCTTATAAGATGGAGTGCTCCTGAGGGCATCTCTGTGTCTTTTTGGACACGTGGTAAGACATTGTTGGTTGTTTCTCTCCTCATATACAAGTCTTAGGGTAGTTTATCCTTTCTTGTTGAGGCTCTTGAGCTTACTTAGATTAGATAGCCATCCTTTAAGGGACTATCCTTGCTAGCAATAAGTCTTCAATCCTGATTAGCTCGTTTCAAATGAACCAATTGGGTTAGAAGGTGTTTGATTTTACTCTTGTGGTCTGTAATAAGGTATTGTAGACACAACCCAGTTGGGGATTATGCCATGATGATGTGTCTTGGAGTTATTGTCGAGCTATTACTATTTTTGTTGTCCTAAATTGACACATGGCGGGTTTGATGTGGTGTAGAAGACATTTTCTATAATTCTCAAGTGATTTGGGTGTTTGAAACTGATTTTTGGGATCTTCCCTTTTCACTCTCATTCATCAACTCCTCCTTCACTATTTTCAAGGGCTTAAAAGTTAGGTGGATGCCGTGGATATTTCTTGTTCAAATTTTACCGTTAACAGTTATATCGCTTTGTTACAACTTATGCTATATTCTTCACCAATGTCATAAAATTTTGTTTGAATATAATGTCATAAATTTAGAAACAAACAAATACAGAATTAGTATTATTATTGACATGAAAATGATGTTGCCTTCCCTTGGACTCATATATTGTGTTTTGTCTAAAAGTCCCCACCCAGCTTGCCAAAGCCCAAGAGCATGCATGACTTAGAATCAGTAATTCAGTCGTTATTAAAAGTTTGGAGCAGGATCCAGCTTCCGCCAATATGCTGTGTATGTGTGCTTAATTTTCAATCAAGTTTAAATCCCAAATGGCAGCGGCAATGTTAAAGTTTAAAAATTTTAAACGCATCGAGCAACTATGATGTATTCATTCGATGTATAGTATCCTATTCAATTACATTATATTAGTGAATTGCATTAAATTATAATACAGTACCATGTTTAGTAATGTATTAAATTCATTTTATTTAAATTTATCAATATTGTGATATCTTTATAATAGTTGTTATTAAACTAGTATTTATATTAAATTTATTTAAAATAGTGGCGACTATCAACCATCATCTGTCGCCATATTCTAGTGTCATTTCAACTTAGATTTTGTATTATTAGAATTCTCGCTGTCGGAACTATACAATGATAAAATTATGACTGGATAAAAGTTCACTGGAGATCTATAGTTAAAGTTTTAAGATCCAAAATTTGATTGTAAATATACAGTGACATAAATTCCGTTTGCTAGTAATAGTAGCATAGTTTCAGCGATTAGGATTCAAATGGTAACAAAGTTTTGGCTTAATTGACATGCGGGACAATTGGTAGTAGCAACGGCGGACTGTTACTGGCGATAACATTTACTGGTCACATAAATAATGTTTAACTAAATATCCTAAATTTAATTTATGTTATAATTAGTAATGTACAAAACCCAAGAAAAAAAAAGGGAGAGTAAGACAGTTAAGTTCACAAGTTTGCTTGGTGGTGTAAAATCTAAAAGCACCATAATGCACTTTTAAAATTCACCAAATATATAGTTGCATTACCTTAATTAATACAATCTCATTTATGCGGTATACGAAACACATCCTCAAAATATCCTTAACATATAAAAATGAATATTAATGGCCTCAAATTTTTTTTTGAACGCATCTACCATATCTCAAAATCACATCTATTTTCTAGCTTTCTTTTCTTTTCCATAATTAGTCGTTTTTTCCTTCTTTTTGGCTAATTCCCTATTTGATCAAGCCTATAATTTTGGCCGTGTGTTCATTCATAATTAAGACAAACTTATTGGCATTGGTTAAGTTCATTATTTATAAAGTTGGCATCTTATAGCCAGTCTAGTTAAATTATAATTTTATTTATTACATATCTTGTAATAGGGTTTAATTCATTAATTCCCTAATTTATTGAGATTCCAATTTATTAAAAATATTTGTTTCCTAATTTAATTAGATGTCTAATTTAGTAAGTCAATTAATGATGTGATTCTATAATTGATGCATAAGATCTATTTAGAGTAAGAAGTTGGTTCAAACAGAAAGTTTATTAAATGTTCTAGATATTTCTTGGGAGACAAGTAAAACAAAAAGATTAGATTTATTTCTATTCACATTCATAAGAATTATAATAGGAAAGAAATTTTTATTTGGAAAGAATGCAAGTCTTTTAAGACTTGTTATTTTTGTGAAACCTTAGTGCCTATATAAAGAGAGAGGTATTTCACAATTGAAGATGCAACACAGAGCATAAAGGAGAGAAACAAAATTCGGTCTTCTCCCTAGAGAATCCGAATTTGGCACATAATGTTATGTTGATTTGTTTTTTTATCTTTTTTTCATCTTTGTGAAGAGTTATGTAGATCTTGGATCACTAGATATTGAAGAATTGTTATTGATCACTTTGCGAAGTGTCTTGAGGATTGTTGATCAAGAGGGGTAGCAATTATTCAAGAGAAGCAGACTCAGTCTAAAGTTGAGTAAACTGTATGGTAATAAACTATAAGTGAGAGCCTTAAGTTTGGTAAGTCTATAGATTGTAACATCTCAACTTAGTGAATTGCTTTTCATCTTCGCGCGGCCTCGTGAATGTAGGAATGGTTAATCTGAACCACATGAACATCTTCGTGTCATTTAATTTCTATAATTTATTGTGTTTTTGGAAAATTAATATTTTTAGTACGAATAAACAGAAGTAGCTGTAAACAATAACTATGAACAATAAAGATAAATAATATTTCTTAAAATTAATTAAATTGTTAATTTTAAAATTTTCATTACCTACATTTATTTACAATAGATCTAAATTCCTTTGAGATTATATTGGTTAAGATTTTCAAGCTTAGATATCGGGGTTTTACATACTCCATGTGATTACTATGCAGCAAAAAGTTGAAAACAAACCTTTACGTTTTAAATTTTATAGTATTGCATGGCAACAATAATATAAATATAGATTGAGCAAGCGTTTGCATGCCACCATGCAAAGCTGGAATGCGGCACATGTCAAGCTGCTATGATCGTGGCACTCTCTCGCATTTCACAAATCAACAACGCATCAAAACCCGAGACGATTAGAGGAATCATCGTCAGCCTCAGCAAACCTTTCGCGAGACAAAACACACCCCACTATCGTCATCTCATCAAAGATTCCCATTCCCATCTAAACTCACGGTCATATAGTAAAGCCATTTTGTCGTATTTCCTGTTGTTTTTGAAATACGCGGCGCTTTGTTCTTGCCTTATTTCACCTTGATTTGCGTGTCCAGAAACTTAGCCAAAGTGATCTCCACAATTTATTTATAAATTTAAAAATCTACTCTAACTAATATTTTGAAAGATATGTATTCTTATTGAAAGAGAATGAATTTCTTAAATATAAACTCAGTGCTATTATTCATGGCTTTAATATCATTTTAATAATTTTTTAAAAATGTTTATACTACTAATTACTCGCTACTCCAATTAATTTTGTAGTATGAACCAATAAAATTATTAACTGTGTTATAAACTATCAGTCCAATTCATATAACAGTTGTGTTGAATTAATATTTGGAACATGAGTCATCTAAAAAATTACCAACTTAATTCAAAGATATTTTAAAAGATATAAAAAATAATATAATAAATAAATAAATAAATATATAATATATATAATTAAATTTAATAAATATGTTTTTTAAAAATAAATACAGATTATTATAATATTATTTACTTATTATATGAATAATATGATATCTCTAATTTATTTATCAAAAGTAGTCTATATATAGCCAAACCCAACAGCAACATATTTTCCTATAGTACCAGTACCTCGAAAAGAAAAAGAAATAAAAAAGCAAAAAGTCATGGCGAAATTAGCAAGAGCTTTGATATTGAGCCTCCTCTTGTTGTCCATCACAGCATCTGTAAATGGGTATGATCGTTTAGTGGGAGGGAGATCAAAGGTGAAGGACGTGAAGAAGAATAAGGAAGTGCAAGAGCTGGGAAAATTCTCTGTAGAGGAATTCAATCGCAGCCAGCAGAGGCAAGGCAAGGTAATCCGCAACGTCGCCTTTGGACGGCTGAGATTTTCGCAGGTCCTTGAAGCGCAGAAACAGGTGGTTTCTGGGATTAAATATTATTTAACAATTGAGGCCACCACTGGTGAAAATGGGGAAATACAGATGTTTAATTCAATTGTAGTGGTCAAACCATGGCTTCACTCTAAGGAATTGCTTAAATTTGCCCCTTCCGAGTGACATTTTTGGTGACTAACTGGCCAACGCTGGTGACGGTGCTGTAGTTTAATTATCTGAGAGTTTTTGTTTTTGCTTGAAATTTTGCTTTTATGGGTGTATCTCTCGATGCATGTTTTTGGTGTTTATAAACGTGTAATCCTTGCGAATAAAGAGATCAATAAATTTAACTAATCTTTGTTTTACCAATTGATTATTTATTGCCTTTGATTTCATTTTTTACTCAAATGATAAGAACTCGATCAGGCCATGCCAAAGGAATGCAAGGGGAATAATAAAGAGGAAGTCGGGAGAGGGATTTCACAAGTGCATTCACTATTATACGATACGTGAAAATTGTTACGAGATAGGTACATCCATTCCTATCACGTGTTTTATATTAATGAATTTGAAAAATGTATCGTAAAAGTAGTCATGTAATTTGTACTATGCTCATTAAATATTTTTGTAACACACTATGAGTTATATATCATAGTAATTAATTTATAAGATGTAATGCACACAACACCTTATGATTCAAAGAATGTGTTATTAAATGTACTATTAAAGAGTTTGTTGTTAAATACAATAATCATCATTATTTGTAATCAAATATATTTGTAGAGAAAAAAGTGTTTTGTTAAATATAGATGATCATCATGTAAACAAACATATTTATAAAAAAAAAAAAAGAAAGTGCAGTGGCGTTTGCTTCTTTATTTGAAATTTGAATAGACATAATTAGTTTAAATTTTTATTAGAGCTAAATGTTTGAATCAAAATGATATTTGTTTTTGTCTACATCACTAAAAATAAAATGTTAAGTTGTTTGTTTTTCTAACTTAAAAAATTTAAAAATTAATATTTTTATATTTGTACCCTTCTAAATTATAAATGTGAAACAAACAATAAATATCTTAAAGAACATAAATAAAATAATTTATTATTATAATATAAATTGTGTTTCATTATACTATAATAATTTAATATTCTAAATCAATATATGTCAATTCATTTTATTATAGTTTATGATGTTTTTATAAGGAAAATATTCATAAAAAATTATAAAAATAAATAATGCTAATTTGAAGAAAATTAAATAAAAACAATAATAGTCTATTACTATATTATCATAAGTTATAAAGATGGATAATAATGCTAATTACTAAATTTTATTTATGTAAGGATAAATATTAATTAATTAAATAGAGATATTTTAGAGAATGCACTGTAATGATATCATTCAAATTTTTTATATTAAGTAAAAACCTAAAAAAATGACTTAATAACTTAATGACTTAGAGGCTACTTAGATGGCGTTTGTTTTTTAACTTAATGACTTAAAGTGACTTAACTTAATTAATTAAGTTAATTAGAGGTGTTTGTTTTTATAACTTAATGAGACCTTTTAGATAATTTTGACTTAATAAAATAAGCTAATTTTTTTGGCTTTTTACTTAATGGAAAAATCTGAATTAAGTCAATTACTTACTAATGTCAAAAATATCCTTACTTAATAATTCATTTTTCATGTTTATTCCAAACTCACCCATACACATTTACCCCATATAAAAATATTTATGTTTTTTCTTTCTTATATTTATATGATAAAATTTAAAATTTATGGTATTTTATATATTAAAATTCCAAAACAATTATATATTCACTTAAATATGGTTTTACTTATAAATGTTAAAATATTGTGGTATTTAATATATTATTTATTTGACATTCAAATTTAATAAGGATACAAATGTAAAAGTACATATTTTTATCTTTTTAAGTTGAAAAAAAACAACTTAATACTTATTTTCCGAGATTCAGACGAAAAAACAAACATATTATTCAGATTCAGACATTCAGATCTATTCAGAATTCATACTAATTCAGGTCTATTCAGATTTCAGACAAAAAAACAAACGCCATCTTAGTCTTTTGACTTAATGACTTAATTTTAATGAGTTAAATCATTAAGTCTGTCTATTTTTTTCAACTTAATGAAAATTTTCAGTCATTAAGCATTAAGTTGTTAAGCTAAATTTTTAAGCTCTTTGCTTAATCTAAAAGTCTGAATGATAAATATTTCATTCTTGCCTAAATAAAATTTAATAATTAGCATTATTACTCATCTCTATAACTTATGATAACATAGTGATAGATTATTATTATTTTTATCTTTTCATTTTCTTCAAAATAACATTATTCATCTTCATAATTTTTTATGAATATTTTCATATAGAAACTTAATAAAGTACAATAAAATTGATTAAAATATACTAATTCAAAATACTAAAGGACTGTATTTAATGGAATATGATTTATATTATGATAATATATTATCTTATTTATATTCTTTGAGATGTTCATTATTTGTTTCACATTTTTATAGTCTTTGAGATGTTCATTATTTGTTTCACATTTATAATTTATAAGGGTGCAAATGTAAAAATACTAGTTTTTAGGTTTTTAAGTTAAAAAATAAACAACTTAATATTTATTTTTAGCGATTCAAATAAAAGGAAACAAACATATCATTTAGATTCAGACATTCAACTCTATTCAAAATTTAGACTAATTCAGGTCTATTCAAATTTAGGGAAAAAAAGCCACTTTAATGACTGAAAATTTTCATTAAGGTAGCATTTGTTTTTTTTTTTTGTCTGAAATCTGAATATACTTGAATTAATTTGAATTCTGAATAGAGTTGAATATTTGAATTTGAATTTATTTTTTGTTTGAATCACTAAAAATAAATATTAAATTGTTTGTTGTTTTAACTTAAAAAATCTAAAAACTAATATTTTTACATTTATGTCCTTACAAATTCTAAATGTTAAACAAATAATAAACATATCAAAGAATATAAATAAGATAACATATTATCATAACATAAATCATATTCAATTGAATACAACTCTTTAATATTCTATATTATATATGTTAATCAATTTTATTAGAGTTTGTGATGTTTTATATGAAAAATATTTATAAAAAATATGAAGATAAATAACACAATTTGAAGAAAATAAAAGGATAAAAATAATAATAGTCTACCCCTGTATATTATCACAAGTTATATAGAAATGGATAATGATGCTAATTATTTTATTCTATTTAGATAGAGATGAAAATTAATTAATTAGGTAGGGATATTTTGGAGAATATTTTTTATTCAGAATTTTTAGATTAAACAAAAAGCTAAAAAAAAAATAGCTTAATAACTTAATGATTTAATGGCTGAAAAGTTTTATTAAGTTAAAAAAACAAACAGACCTAATGACTTAATTGGTTAAAATTAAGTCGATTAAGTCATTAAGTCAAAAAAAATAAATGGACCCTAAGTTATAAAAAAAAAAAACTTAATGACGTAACTAATGGAAATTAAGACAATTAAGTAAATTAAGCTAAAAAAATAGTGCCTACTTAAATAATTTCTTCTATTTATATTTTGTTATTGACTTGCTATCTTGTTCTATTTAACTTCATATTATTTTATATTATTAACAAGTGGATATTTTTCAATTTGATCAAAAACAAAAGTATGAATATTGCACCACCAAAAGAAAAAAAAAATGCAAGTCTTTGAACACATGAGAAGAGATGTAGGGTTGTTTGTTAAATATTTAAAATTTGAAATTTTATTAATTCTAAACTTTTTTAAAAATTTATTTGTTCATTTTTTGAAACTTATGTTAATTAATAGAAAAATTAAATTTTTGTGACTTTTATCTAAATAAAAAAAGATTTGAATGAAGGGTAAATATTATTTTCTAAAAATATCTCTATAAGATATATTTATTTTCTAAACTATAAAATGTAATTCATTTTTTTGTTTTGATTTGTAAGGACATAAATGTCAAATAACCATATTTAATATTATTTTATTTATAAAAATAAATAAGATACCACTTATATTCAAATATTGAAACAAAGTAACAATTGATACCAATATTCAGATCTATTCAGATTTCAAAAAACTTTTGACTCATTCAAATCTCAAACAAAAAACAAATGCACTTAAATTAATATTCTTTAATTTTATATTACAGCATTCAAAAATGCTCAATATTATATTATACTCCCACCCCCTCTTTTGAATATAGTCTTACCATCTTCAACATTTTCTAAATTACTTCAAAAATAGGAAATTTACAAAAATAACCTAAAATCTTAGGGTTTTTAAAAATTAGCCAACTTAATTCTTTTCTACCCTATCTATTTAATTGTAATATTTTTGGAGCATAATACCCTTGTAATTCTAAAATCCAAAGTTCTCTCCTCTTCCAAATCCAATGGTTAGGTCTCAACTGTGTGAGTATTTTTCCAGCAATAATCAACACCAGTTCAATGGGAGTTTGACAGAAACTTCATTTCCAACAGGACGCAGCTCTATTTCCAGCACTTTGATAGTTTTTTGTTTCTTCTCTTTCATTTTTTTAGGCAATCTTGGACATCAAAATATATTTTTTTTCTAGTTTTCCTAAGATCAATTGATAATAGATGAGTTTATTTTATTATAGATGAGCATTATGATTTATTGTCTATTAAAGATTGAAAAATATTTAATTAAATTAGGATTGATAAAATTGGTATGTGAGGTGTTCAATGAAATGTCTCTTAAGACTTTATTTGTCTCATTTTTGATAGATTAAGGTTTCGGTGGGTTGATGGTGCCTTGGTGTGAAGCTCACCATGTCGCACCAATTTGTTGCAACAACAAGCATGTCCCAAACGACAAATGATGCATGTCACACTAAAACCTATTTATGTGTTTATTATTTATATTTTGAATTATGAATGTGATTAACAAATAAAATTTGGATTTTGCCGCTGATATAATGGGCAAGACGCCATAAGAAAAGCATAATTCATTCAGTCCAATAAGGATCCAGGCATGATGAAATTTCCAGCATTCGAACATTTCCTCAGGCATATCACAAGTACCTTAAAAATTGAAAATGTGCTATCAAAAGGAAGTTTACAAAAAGACAATTAAGATTATTCAAGAAAGAAATATTCGCCATTTCATAAAGATGGATACCTATCTGTTTAGTGGATCATGCACAATGTGCTACTTAGGTAAGTAGTGTATGATGAATGTGATAAAAATCAACTGCGGTTTGAATTTTGTGGCCAATTAGTAAGGTTATCGATCACTGAGTGGTGTTTAATTACGGAGCTTTGCTATAATGTACACAATGTACATAGAAAAGCAAACGTTATAGTGACCACAGGTTACGTGATTTGTATTTTGATAGTAATCCAAAAGGGAATCTTAAAGAATTAGATGAAAACCTTAAGGATTTGACTCTAATGATATGAACGACATTGATGCACTAAAATTGCACTATGTTACTTTATTCATAAAGTACTTAATGGAAGAAAAGATTAACGTACACCTAATTCGTTATTGCTATATAATGTTGATGATCTTGAGTACTTTAGAAATTTTTCGTGAGGTCATTCATCTTGGAAAACTTTATATAACAATTGTGATACTACATTGGACCAAAAATTAGAGATTTTTTAATTTTTGTTCTTAAAGATGTGAACTACAACCTTTATGCCTTTTGTCCTTGGTTCAGGAGCATTGAAAAGGTAAAAAATTATTGTTATTTTGTTTTGTACTTAAAAATGATTAACATATTTTTTCTAACTTTGTATCTTCGCTTGCTACAAGCCTAGCTATTCAAAGTGACTGTGGTTTTCTAAGTAAAATATGGGCCATCAAAACAAATAAAAAGACTCCTTGTATATTGAAAAAGGGAGGCGTTGCTTCTTAAAAAATAAGTTTAGTAAAGTGTACAAGCTTTACAATAATAAGACTCATCTAGTAAGTGTTACAAATATCTTTAGATTGGTTGTGAATATCTATTAAATAATAGATATGTTGTAGATAAAGCTCAAATCTGAAGTTAGGACAATGAATGACATGACGGTCACAAGTTTCTGGTGAAAACGACTTGTCTATCTTGGTACTTCAGGGAGCTATATGACTACGATGTAATGTCAGTTGAAGGGTTAAGTATTTCATGTGATTCAACACGTGATCCACTTACTCAAAACGGCAACTAAGCTTGACGCTTTGAACAAAAGATTGATTAAGGCATTGACACGTGTCTGGTGACTGTTTTAAATGGCTATTACAGCCATTGCACATGCCGGGAGCTCCTGGGTTTTGATAACAAACCTAGAAAATCTAGCTGACTGTCACAGAATCTTTCTAAATCAATTGTTCTCTATATATAAAGCCATATGATCTATTATTTGGCGAGTTAATTCGATTACATCTCCTTTTCTTTATTGTACCTTATACAACTTTGAAAATAGTAAAAATTCATCTACCTTTTCATAGTGGATGTAGGCTTATAAAGGACCAAACTATTTAAATCTTTTGTGCAATGTGTGTGATTGATTCTGGTTTATTTAGATTTACTAATTAGTTTCTAAATAATTAGATTAACTGCTTCAAGAGTTAATTGATTAATTATTGTTCTTGCATCTAAAGAATTTGTGAGTAGATCTTTGGGGGGGTCGAAGATTAGTATCTTAATTGTTTTTAACTCAACAAATTGTTATCAGAGCCATTCTCTGAATTCTTCATCTCAGAATGGCAACATCTAAGCTTGATGTAGAGAAGTTAAGAGGAAAATGATTTCTACTTATGGAGACTCAAGATGAGAGATTTTTTAGTGTATCAAGGGCTGGATGAGGCACTTGGTGAAGCTTTATCATCAAAGAAGCCAAGAAAAGTGTCTAATGAAGATTTGGCAAATGTGTTAGACAGGGCTCATAGTGCCATAATCTTGAGTCTCGATAATGGGGTGCTCAGAGAAGTTAGTAAGGAGAAGACAATATTAACATATATGTATCCACAATGTTGATTTTGATGATAACAAACAATATTAAGAATGATTAAGCTTTTAAAAGCTCAAATTATTTTTCATACATTTTAAATAAATCATTATTTTGATAATATAAAGATTTTATATTTAAAGGAAAAGTGGTTTCATGAAATTGGTTGCCTAGTTAGTATTTCATCTGGTATTAGAGCGATGTGCTCTTGTTTAAACTTAACCATTTAGAATAAAAGATCTATGGCTACCCAAAATGACTCAACCTTTAGGGCAGGACAATCCACAACTAGACTATCATTCTTTGATGATAACGACTACCCATAATGAAAAACTAGGATGAGAATTTACTTACAAGCTTTAGGTTATGAAATTTGCGAAGTTATTTGTGATGGTCCATTTATGTCTACTACTAAAAATGAAGAAAGGGAAGATATTCCAAAACCTTCTAGTCAATTGAGTGAATTAAAAAAGAAAAAGATGTCTTTAAAGTCCAAAACAATGAATTCTTTATTTTGTACTTTAGATAAGAAAGAATTTCATAGAGTTTCCAGTTTGTAAAAGTGTTTATGAAATTTAGAAGAAACTTGAGGTTGTATATAAGGGAACAAATCAAGTTAAGGAGTGCAAAATTAGTAGATTCACTAGGCAATATAAGATGTTTCAAATGGAGTCATATGAGAGTGTTCATGATATGTACACAAGATTCATCGATATTGTGAATTCTCTTAAAGCACTGGGAAAGACATTTACTAATTGTGAAAAAGTGAAGAAATTTATTAGATCATTGCCGAAAGAGTGGAGACCAAAGAATGGCCATAAAATAAGCAAAAAATCTTAATACTTTATCTATTGATGATCTTATTGGTTCACTTATCTCATATGAAGAAGATATAACTAATGAAAGAATTAATGAAGATAAAAAGAAGAAGAGCTTTGCTTTTAAATCTTATATAGTCAAAAGTGATGATGATGGGAGTGACTTTGAAGATGAAGGCATTGAAATTATTGCTAGAAAGTTTTGAAGGATCTTCAAGAAGCAAATCAAGATAAAAAAACTTTAAAGATCTCATGAGAGAAAACCTTAAGGTGGAGAAAGGGAAGAAGGAAGCAATTGTTTGTTTTGAATGCAAAAAGTTTGGTCACATAAGATTAGAATGTCATATTCTCTACAAACTCAAGAAGAAGGCAATGGTAGCAACTTGAGATGACAATGATGAAGAAACAAGTGACGATGAAGAACCATAAGAAATGTCAAACCTAGCTCTTATAGCAATAAAAGATAATGAACTTGATGAGGTAATAATGATCTTCTTACTTATGATGAGTTATATGATTCTTTTAAAGAATTACATAATGATTTAATGAAAATTAGTAAGAAAAATGCATGTCTTAAGAAGAAAAATATAGAACTCTCAAATGAAAATAAATCTCTTAATGCAAAGGTTACATGTCTCTTAATGCGAAGGTTACATGTTTAGAATTAGAGAATAAAAAGTTGTATGATGAGCTTATGTCTTCCAAAGAAAGCATTGCATTTAAGCATAAGAGTTTATATGTTGATTTGAAAAATGAAAATGAAATGCTTAAGAAAAAGAGCAATAAGCTAAATGATATTGTCTTGAAATTTACAAATGAACAAAAGATTTTAGATAATTTACTTGGCTCACAAAAATGTGTTTTTGATAAAGGAGGCATTGGTTACAAGCCTAACTTGAAACAAAAATATTATAAGAATTACTTTGTTAAGGCTACATCTAGTGATTATCAAATTGTTTATCATTATTGCAATCAAGATAGTCACATAAAAAATAGATGTCCAGTTAAAAGAATTGCATATTATGGAGTAAGATGTATTTGGGTTCCAAAAGGAACCATTGCTAACACTCAAGGACCCAAGAGCATTTGGGTACCAAAAGGCACAACTTGAATATATTTTTGTAGGTACTATAATCAAGAAATGGTGGAAAGTTCCTGGATGAAAGATTGTGAGGATAATTACTTGATCATGATCTAAGAGAAAGAGATGAGGCAAGACGATTTAATTGTTATGGTAACAATTCTTACACTATTGATTATGTTGAGTAGATAATGATGGATAGATAATTGCTTAAATTTGTGAATTCTTGTGTCATTTATTGTATTATATCATCATTCATCAAATTGGTTTATGCGAGCATTTGTAATAATGAATTTGATCACTTATTCTTTTAGCTCATAATGATGGCTTATCTTAATAGCTATGTTGATTTTGATGATCTACATATTGTCATTATGTACTTATGCTTTACTTAAGTTTTGATAATAAAGAGTGTGCCTTGATGATTACATTGTATTTGATGAAATTTTGATCTTATAGGATCTATGATTGGTGAATGGATGTAATTGTTTTTGGTACTTTATTGACCTATTGTTAAATATGCATTACTTGCTTTAAATGATATCGAAAGGGGAAAAAATACATGTACTTTGAGATTTTTAAGTATATGAGATTTTTTAAGTTATATTAAAATGTCACATTAGATCTTTGATGAGTTTAGTTGTCTTGATTTCTAAAATGTGATTAGTAATTACGAAGCTTGGATAGTTGATAATATGCTCTTATTACTTTTGCATGCCTTAGTCTATTATTTTTTTTTCTTGATTATTGATAGAGTGAGTTGTCTTAGCAACTCTATTTAGTTCTTGTTGCTTCTATTTTGGATAATATGCATTTTGAACATTTTTGTTATCCAAAGGGAGAGGCAAAGTAATATACCATTTTGATAATGTCAAAAGGGAGAGAATAATATGAACTTTGATCATTTTTTTTTTATGGTTGATATGTGATTATGATGATAATTTTGATGATTTTGAGATATGATGATGACTTGATTACATGGTTGTCTTTAATGATGATTTTATGTTATGAGTTGTTGAGTTGGCAATTGATGGAATGACGGTTCATGATTTTTTATGGTTGTTGGATTGTGTAATGATTTGTGTATGGAGTTGATTTGTATGATGATTTTTGATAATTTGGGAGTAATATTACTAAATTTGCATTTGAGGTGATGCTTGTTGTTAGGGGGAGATTATATTGAAATTTCTACTCGGATAACATGGATATCAAATTTGCTACTCCTTTTCTTTTCCACTAAATTTTCTTTTTGATCATGAAGGGAGAAAATAATACATGTATTTAAATTTGTTAATTTAGCTAATTGGCAAATTGTGTAAACTTATAATATATTAAAGGGGAGCAATTTGTGGAATCATTTTTTAAATACATGAAATATTTGTCATCATAAAAAAAAGGAGATTGTTAACATATATGTATCCACAATGTTGATTTTAATAATAACAAAAAAGATTAAAAAGGATTAAAAAGGATTAAGCTTTTAAAAGCTCAAATTATTGTTCATACATTTTAAATAAATCATTATTTTGATAATATAAAGGTTTTATATTTAAAGAAAAATTGATTTAATGAAATTGGTTGCACAATTGGATTATGGAAAAAGCGTGAAGACTTGTATACAAAGAAGTCTATAGCAAAAATATTGGCCACTAAGAATAAGCTTTTTAAATAGAAGAAATGTTAAGCTTTTTAAATAGAAGAAGGGTTATCTATATCAGATCACATTGATGCTTTCAATAAGATCATATTAGATTTTGAAGACATCAATGTGAAAATTGATGATGAAAACAAAGCCATGATCTTGCTGTGTTCCTTACCAAGCTCTTATGTGTATTTAGTTGACACACTTATGTATGGAAGGAAAACTCTTATTATGCTGGATGTAAAAGAAACCTTGAGTTCCAAGGCTACTATAAAGAAAGAATCAAAAGAACGAGAAGGCTTGATGGTAAAAAGAAGATCTGAAAAGAGAGAATGTGAGAGAAAAAGAAAGATCAAAGTCCAGGCTAAAGAATTTAAAATGCTTCCAATGCCACAAGAAAGGTCATTTCAAGAAAGATTGCCTTGAGAAGAAAAACAAGAACAAAGAACCAAGAGAAAAGAGTGGTGATGCTGCTGTTGCATCAAGGATTCAAGAATCTGCTGGTTATGATTCAACTGGAGTTCTAATTGCTACAGATGGACAAATAAGAGGTAATTGGCTTTTAGATTCTAGATGTTCCTTTTACATGTGCCCAAATACGCATTTGTTTACACTCTATAAAGCTTGTGAAGGTGGAATTGTTGTAATATGAGTGAAATAAAGCTTAAAGAACTATTAAAAAAGGGAGTTTTAGGAGGAGATAAGATAGGCCTTAAAATTCTGTGAAGAATATGTCCTAGGCAAGTCTTCAAGAGTCAAATTCAATACTAATGTTCATTTATCTAAAGGGACTTTAAATTATATCCATGTTGATCTGTGGAGGCCTGCACAAACAGTTTCTTTGGCCGGAGACAAGTATTTTTTATCTCTCATTGATGACTTTTCAAAGTTTATCTATTTGTAAGTCTTGAAAAGTAAAGAGATATGTTTGGTCAATTTAAAACCTGGAAAGCACTAGTTGAAACTCAGACAAATAGAAGGGTTAGAAGGTTAAGAACTGATAATGGTTTAGAGTTTTGTAATAAGAGATTTGATGATTTTTCTTCTGAACATGGGATTGTGAGGCATAAAATAGTCAGACACACACCACAACAAAATGGATTAGCTGAAAAAATGAGTAGGATTTTGATTGATAAGGTTATGTGTATGCTTATTCATTCTAAGTTATCCATGTTTCTATAGGTAGAAGCCTTAGCCATAGCATGCTATATAGTTAATAAAAGTTTTTTTTATCTAGAATAAACTTTAAAACACGTGTTGAACTCTAGTATAGTAAACCAGTAGACTATTCTGATATGAGAGTTTTTCGTTGTCCAGTCTATGCTTATATTAAGCAACATAAATTGAAATCTAGACTTTAATGTGTGTATTTCTTGGCTATCACGATAGGGTTAAAGGCCATAAGTCTGATGCACTTATCTCAAGCCTCTAAGAGCCATTACAAGCAAGGATGTTGTGTTTAATGAGTTTGAGATGCTTCAAAAGTTAGCCCACGCAAAACCAACTGTTATAGAGCCTAATAAATCAGAACACAAGACTCGTATTGTAGTGGAGTTATCAAATCAAAGTACAAAGATAAACCATGGGTTAAAACAAAACTTAGATTTGATAAGGAGATTTTTCAACCAGAAGAAGAATTTGAAGGTGAGGAAGAAGTTAGAGATTAACTAGTGGGAGATAATGAGAAAAGAGTTATAAAATCCCCAAGGAAATATGCATATGCAAACTTGATTGCATTTGCACTAATAACAGTTCATGAGATTGAAACTGATGAGCAAAAACTTATTCAAAGGCTGTTAGGAGTGACAAGTCAAAAAAGTGGAGGAAAGTTATGGATTAGGAAATGCAATTTTTGGTAAAGAACTATACATGTGATCTTATTAAAAAAAAAGCAAATAAAATGATAAGATGGTGTAAGTGGATCATAGGATTAAAAGGGGAATATCAGGTATTGAACCACAAAGATTTAAAGTCAGGCTTGTAGCCAAAAGCTTTACTCAAAAGGAAGGTATTGACTTCATTGAGGTGTTATCTCTAGTGGTCAAACACCTTTTTTTAAGAATCCTATTAACACTTGTTACTATGAATAAATGCATCTTGAACAGATAGATGTTAAGACTGCTTTTTTATATAGAGAATTAGAAGAGATGATTGTGATGTCTCGGCCTGAAAGGGATGATTATGTTTGTCATCTTAAGAAGTCCTTGTATAGGCTTAAACAATCCTTAAGGCAATAGTAATTGAGATTTGACAAGTTTATGGTAGAACATGGTTTTCAATAGTGTAACTTTAACTGCTATGTTTACTTCAAAGACATAGAAGATAGTAGCAAGATTTATTTATTACTGTATGTTGATGATATGTTGATAGCATGTCAGAGTATGGATCAGATAAATGTGTTAAGATGAATGATCTTGGTACAACAAAGAAGAATCTTGGAGTAAAGTTGATCAAAGATAGGAAAAAGGGTATTTTATCTCTTACATGGTAGAAATACAATAGAAAGGTGCTTGAAAGATTTAAAATGGGAAACTCTAAAATACTTCAAACTCTATTATCAACACATTTCAAACTTTCATGCCAACAGTGTCCCAAGACTGATGATGAAAAGGTTTAGATGGCTTTACTTCCATATTCAAGTGCAGTTGGATGTTTGATGTACGTAATGGTTTTGACCAGACCTAATTTCTCTCATGCAGTAAATATATGTCAAATCCAGAAAAAGAACATTGGAAGGTTGTTGTATATATTTTGAGATACCTAAATAGCATGGTTATGGTTTAATGTTTAGAACCGATAAAGGAAGTGAAGTTAGACTGGAAGGTTTTATGGATGCTAATTATGCTGGAGACCTGGATAAAAGAAGGTCCTTGACAGGTTACTTGTTCAAACTTAATGGTTGTATTATAAACTGGAAAGCGATATTACAAAATGTTGTTGCTTTGTCAACAGCTGAAGCTGAATATACAGCAGCAGCTGAAGCAATGAAAGAGAGTATTTGTCTCAAGGGATGGTAACTGAATTGAGATATGAGCATAAGCAAATCATAGTATATTTTGATAACTAGAGTGCAATATGTTTAAGCAAGAATCAGATCTACCATGAGAAAACAAAGCACATAAATATAAAGCTTCACTTTGTCAGGTTGGAGGTATCAAGGGGGTGGTTAAATTAGTGAAAATACATATTGATTATAACCTTGCTAACATCCTTAACAAAGTTGTTCCGAGTACCAAGTTTGAGTTATGCATGAACTCAGCTAGGATATGCAAAATATAGGTTGCAAAAGTATAATGAAGATGTAAGATTGAGGAGTAGCTGATTTGAGTTCAAGGTGGAGAATGTTGGACATGCAACTCAAATCTAAGGCTGAGATAATGACTTACATGACAGTTACAAGTTGTTAGTGAAAACAACTAGGCAGTCTTGATATTTTAAAGAGCTATATGACTATGATGTAATGTCGGTTGAAGGGTTAAGTATTTTTCAAGCGATTCAATACGTCATTCACTAGCTAAAAATGTCATTACCCAACCTAGCCCTGGTAAGATATTGTCCACTTTGGGCCTTAACAAGGCTCACACGGTTTTGTTCCTAGAGCGCTCATATGCCCCAAAACGCGTTTTGTCAATTAAGATATGGATCACTCCTTATAAACTCAACATCTCTCTTGTGCTTTGTCTCTTGTGCTTTGTCGATGTGGGATTCGCCTAGGGTGTCACATACACCTCCTTGGGGACTCAGCGTTCATTGAGATTTGCCCCACCAATACTCAAGAGGATACGCAGAGCTACTCTGATACCATAATGTCATGACCCAACCCAGACCTAGCAAGATATTGTATGCTTTGGGCTTTAACAAGGCCCGCACGGTTTTTTTCCTGCTGAGCATGTATACCTTAAAACACATCTTGTCAATTAAGGTGTGGATTACCCTTTATAAACCCAGCATCTCTCCTGTGCTTTGTTGATGTGGGATTCGCCTAGGGTGTCACACAAAACGACAAGTGAGCTTGATGTTTTTATGAATAGATTGAGCAAGGCATTGACACGTGTTTGGTGGCTACTTCGAATGGTTGTTAAAGTTGTTGCACACTTGGAAAGGTCCTAGGTTTTGATAACAAATGTAGAAACTATAGCTAACTATCACAGGATCTTTATAGATCAATTGTTCTCTATATATAAAGTCATGTGATCTATGATTTGGCGAGTTAAGTTCGGTTACATCTCTTCTTCTTCATAGTATCTTGTACAACTCTGAAATAGTAAAAACTCATCTCCCTTTTCACAGTGGATGTAGGCTCATAAGTAACCGAACCACTTAAATCTTCTATGCAGTGTTTGTGATTGATTCTGATTTATTTAGATTTGATTAACTGATTCTAGTTCATTTAGATTTGATTAATTAGTTTCTGATTAATTGGATTAACTATTTCAAGATTTAATTTATTAATTGTTGTTCTTGCATCTGAAGAATTTGTGAATGGATCTTTAAGGGGCAAAGATCAGTATCTTGTTGGTTTTTGGCTCAATAAGATAATTAGCCTAATTACAAATTTAGGTTACTTTATGTAGAGAGGATTGTTAAACATGTTATTATCAAAATCAACATTATGAAACAATATTAAGAATGATTAAGCTTTTAAAAGCTCAAATTATTTTAAATAAATCATTATTTTCATAATATAAAGATTTTATACTTAATGGAAAAATAATTTTATGAAATTGGTTATTTTCAATTAATAATCTAAATTGAAAAAGTTTTGAAAATCTGAAAATGGACTTATTTGTAAAGTTTTATGACAATTTGGGTCATCGTATACATATAGAAAGTTTTGGAGCAAAAATATAATTTTAGAAAATAATTTCATTGGAGCAGTCACTATAGTAAACGGCTAACCGTTTACAGAAAATGGCAAACAGATAATTTTCAAAAAGCATGTTCTGCAAAGGATTGTTAAAATGATGATTCTAGAAAATAACGGTGAACTGTTTACGAAAAACAGTGAACCATTTACTTCAAATAATTAACCAATTATTTGAATTTTAGCCCAACAGTTATTTGGACTAATCAAAACAGTAAACCGGTAGCTATTAACGGCGATCCGATTTCTAGTAAAAAGTCAATAACGGCTAGTTTTCAACTCCAAATATAAATAAACTTAATCAAATTCAAACAAGAAGAGATCCAAGAGCTATCATTAAGCTTGCTACTTAGCATATAACCATTAGAGCTTTAAACTTGTTTTTGTTTCTTTGATCACACATTGAGCATTCATTTATAATCAAACACATTGTGTGAGAGAAAAATCATTTGTAATCTTTATCCTTAAGAGGTTATAAGTGTTGGGATACACTTGGATTAAGAGATTGGGGATAGTCTCTTATTGTAAAAGTCTATTGACACCTTGGAAGTCAATTGTAAAGAACTTGAAGCCTTAGGAGGCTTAGATAGTGAAATCTTCAAGCCGGGTGAGCTTGGAGGTATGGGCGTAGGCGAGGATTGTCAAACCACGTAAAAGTCTCCATGTTTAAATCTTTCTTCCCTTATCTTTTTATATTTTGATTTATTTATTTATTATTGCTTTAATTTGTTTTAAGATTTGCTTCTAGATTCAATTTGATATTGTATAATTTTTAGAAACCCAATTCACCCCCCTTTTGGGTTGCTTAGATATTATTTCAAAGCAAACATTCGACCCAAGCACGTAGGAGAAAGACATGTCATATTGGAATAATATAAAGGATTACAAGGAATCAATCCACATTAGGTTCGTAATATGAGTACATCATTTAATTTAGTTAAAATGTTATAGTTGAATCTCGAAGTTGTTTTATTTGTTTCCATTGTTACTTTGTGCAAGATCACACTAATATCAACATGCCACCTATTGAAGAGGACAAATATGAACTTCGAAAAAGCAAGATCCTAATGCCCAAGCAGCGTCCAACACCCTTTGACAATAAATATGAAGTAGACGATCAACTACCTGCTTACAATGAATATAAAGCATATGAGTCACTCAAAAGAGAGGTTACATCATATTTTTAACATTTTAATTGTTATAAAAACAATGATGTTGGATTTAATAAATTATATATAAAGTTTTTGTTTTTTTTTCGTAACAAATGAAATCGAAGTTTCTCTATGATTATATTATTTGTCAAATAGAGAGAGGATTGATCATTTTATTGCTCACATCAAAGAAATGATGAATAAGATTATGTCAGATGTTAATGCTAAGCGGAAGGAATGAAGAGAGTTTAGAAAAATCTGTAATAGGGTTTATTAATTCATATATTGACAATCCAGTTAAGTACTCTTATAGCAATTCCCCAATGGGATGCTTGTATACAGTAAGCAAGTTAAATAATTAATAACTTATGTTCGTTACACTATAACTATAGTGTTTAATAATTATTATTATTATTAATGTTGATAGGCTTCTGAAGATATTAGTGACCGTCACGATCACACCATGCTGTCATTATACAGTTTATATGGGAGCCTAAATGATGATAGTGCATAAATCCCTAAAGAAGCACCTCCTAGCCTAAGTATGCATCTCTGTATAGGACATCATATGTCCTTAAAAATCCTTACTTGATTTTTCCTTTCTAGCAAGTAAATAGCGTCAAGAGTCTTCCCGACATAGAACTAATGAACGTCGAGATCAATAAAAGGACAAGTGTGGATATAAATCAATTCTAAAGGAATAAAGGATCTAACACACTATGATGAGTTTGACCAGTGGTTTGATGGTAACATCATAGTGGATCGTGACATCTGATTGTCAAATAATTTTTTTTAAATATGATTAGGGAGAGTCAATGGGATGGCTCTAGGACAAGGTAACTGTTGTTAATTTTATTTAATTAATTTCAGTTGAACTTGTACATTCTCTCTATTATAATCTGACATATTTCTTTGCCCTTTACAACATATCCATGAGTACTCTTGGTTGATTGATAAGAAGCAAAGATAGTATCCTAATGCCTTGAATTAGCGTTGCACGCATACAAATGTCTTTTTTTGGGTAACAAATTTATAAATCTCATAATCATTAATTTACTATAATAAAAGATAACATTTATTTATTTGCATGTACTGAATTGACTAGATATTCTTGTCGGCTTTGTGGAATAATGGTAACTATGATCTTAATTCATTAGACTATACTACGCTTAATAGCTACACTAATGGGTGGGAAGACAAAAAAATTGAAATCATTTTTAAAAGTTGATATGGTATGTTCTATTACGTGATTCAATGTAGTTCCTTTCATATTAAGGATGTTAGACATAATAAATATGATAATTTTACATTTTACCAAATGCAGGTTTAATTTTAATTAACTTGGAAGACAATCATTGGCCATTATTTTCAAAATCTCAATCCCAAAAACTAGCGGATACAATTGATTATTTTCATCTAAGCATCTTACAAACATTGTTTCATGATATAACCTTTTGAGATGAGCACTGTCTATTGTAATCATTGGCCAAATGCATTGTAAAAAACCATTAACACAAGATCCAATAGCTATAAAATAGCACAAGAAATTATTATTGTCATCCAATTTCAAGCGAGTTACTATAACCTTATTTTTCTTCTCCAATGCATAATAGTACTTAGGGAGTAAGTTATATGACTCTAATAGAATTCCTAGTATCACTCAAGAGTAAATTCTCTATCTGATATGTCTGCTGGTATGATAAGCGAATATTGTAGTGCTATTGCATGTCTATTATAATGTTATTTAGAGTGTATATTTGTTGCTTCTAAATAATTTTTTTTTCACAATGATATGACCGACAATTTGAATCCTTGCCTAATGAAGACCTCTAAGCTCATTATGACCATTGTGTGTCTTGTCATATCTTATCACTACCCAATGTGCATTTTGTTTATTTGATGTTCTCTTTGCTCAAAGATGCCATATAAAAAAATTTTAAAGAACAGTGTGCCTCAAACAATGTTGTTGTAAACCTTACAGCCTTGAAATTAAACTCACCCTCGAGGAAACTTTGCTCAGTTCCAATATTAAATTATACTTAGAATCGAACAACTTACCCATATAAATATCATTGGCCTAATATGTCCAACAAAATCTAGAGCAACCAGGTTTGAAAGCAAAATTGGAGCAATACATACAATGGTTCAACTACTAACCCCTTAGAATGGGGCCTTGGAGTAACAGGCTGACTTCATCATGGTTTATACTTGTGTTGAAAGAGAGGCAAATCTTCCTTATCATCACCTAGGCCCTCATGGTGCACACTGTCCTCGTCATCAAAAGTATAACCAAAATGACTATCATCACCATTTTTATAGGAGCATTGAAAAGATTGTCATCTTTATCATCAATTGTGTTATGGTACAATTCAACATTAGTATTATCTATTGGTGTATTATTTGTATCATAAATAAGATCATTATTGTATTAGAAAGATGAGTAATCTTACTACAATGATGTCGCTAGTGGTAACACCTCTTCTTCAACATCTGCCAATGTAATGTCATTCTCATCAATGGGATCATTATTATAACATATTAGAGAGTAATATTGCTACAATTATATTGTTACTAGTAACATCTCTTTTTCAATATCAAGGACGAAGATGTTTACTCTATACAAAATTTGAGCTTCCAATATCACAAGCTCTTGATTTGATACTTTAAGAGATTGGGTAACAAAAATAAGGATGCATCAATCGTTCACCGAATTGGAGCTCATATATAGCATAATCCTTACCATTTCATCAAGTACATCCATAGATAGTGAACATAAAGGTTGAGTAAAACATCTTGACTTTAAACTTATCTTCAATGTGATGTTATAATCATTTAGATTTATTTACAAAACCTTATACACTCGCAAGAAATTCAACTTTACCCTCATCTATTTTAAACTCAAACAATGGCTCTTCGTTGTGACCCTTCTTCACGAACACAGTCCCATCATGCAACTTCCCAATTAATTTCACTGTAAAAGAATAGGATCAATGACAAAACTTGAGCTGTACAGGTATTACAAAATTAAGTAAATGAGAACACGAAGCTCCGAAGTCTTATTACCTTGAACCACTACACCATCATTTGGTCTTTCATAACCATCTCCCCCCCTCAAAATCTTTTTCAAGACCTTCTTATCCTTGGTAATGTCTGAAATAGTTTTCCAAGAGACCAACTCAAGAGTTATATGAAGGTTTGCATTCGAGGGCACTGTATCTTCATCACCTATTGGCGGCCTGCCATCCTCCCCAAATGCATCTACAAGAAACAAAAGTTAATATTGCTTCAAATTGTAGCACAAAATGACAAGTATTGAAGAATCAAACTCACATTGTGGTTTCACAGTCAATAGCACCTTCTCCCCCTTTTTCATTGTTTTGACAGCTTTGGCCAAGGCAGCACAGAAATATCCTGCAAGGAAAGCAGAGACAATATTAAATTAGGAACTTCTTCAACAATGCTTTTATGATAAATGATTCAATGGACTATCAAATGAAAGACATACCATCTCCAACAGTAAATTCGACTCCATCAAATTTTGAAATAAGTGTTCCATCTTCCAGACAAGCTTCATACTTGACTGAGCAGAAACAGAAACAATAACATGTTAAAAGAGCTAATAATCACTTTCCTCACGTCTACAGTGCTGAATGAAGGAAAGTAATAGATCGATGATTACCAAATACACTTGTCCAAGCTAACAACTCCACATCAAATTGAAGCGTTGCATTTGGAGGAATAGTTGGAGGGGATCCAGACTCTCCATAAGCCAGCTCAGGAGGTATGGTGAAAACAACATTCTCACCCTTCTTCATGGTTTTAATATTCTCATCCCATCCCTTGATCACTTGTCCTGTAATTGTGGTTAATTGTGTTTAAAAAAAACAGCTTTATCCTGCCTGACTTAACATTAACAAGACCAATAAATAGAATAAAGCATACAAATAAATTTTTTAGCCATGCATAAAATTTTTTTTCTCACTGGTAGTAGGGTCTCTGCCTGCTTTGATAGACAAGTTGCAGTAATCAAAACAACAAAGTTGTAATATTTATAATACAGTTTGCAAAATTTTTTTTTAACTTCTCATGCATTTTATAATCATTTTGATATTCTAACACTCCCATAAGATTATTGAATTCATATGGAGATGATAAGAGAATTCAGATAATGTATCAGTCATACAAAATAGACAAACTTCATTAAACAATGAGTAGATAAGGATGATGATGCATTGTCTAATGATATAATTTACTACCTAACAAAGAAATTTGGTCCTATTTCTTCTCTAGCATGCTCTATTTCTTCATGAAATGCATAAAAACCTTCAATACGTGGATTTGGGCAATTGATTATCTATTTTATCAAGTACATATGACCAATGTTTATAAATACCTATCTATCTACCTCTAATTACTACATAAAATGAAATACCTTCTTTCCTTTTTCAAAGAGTTTTCCAACATTTTGCTTATTATTTCTAAACTTTGTCAATTTTTTCCTGTGAAATTTTCTACTATCGTATTTATAAGGTTGTTTATAAAATTTATTCTTTCCATATTTCTTATTCTTTCTAGATCTAGGCTTATTATATTATTCTAAATTGATGTTTAATTTACTTTCTATACTTTCCCTCCAGAAGCCGAAGGAAATAGAGCCGGCAATGACTGATTAAATATAAATGTAGAATTTCAATTCAAAAGAGAAACACTTCAAATTTAACTAACAATAAGACATCGGAGCTAATAAATGTGTTACTTCCAGTTGATCATGTTATCTTCGTTCATGAATAAGCCAAGAGGTACGGAGAAGGCATTATGGTGATATTCCAAACTTTTCTGCAAAAGATGATACCTTAAGACAATACACTATTTTTGGTCAAAAGCATCTCATCATGGAAAATCTATTCCTTTATTCATTTCAATTAAAAGTAGACAACTCCAAGAAACATGTAGAATACTTGAATAAAATCATTAGCTGCAATTATATAAACCCAACCTCACAATTAATACATCAACATGGAGATTCAAGCACCAAAATTACATTGGCCAAGCTTGAACTTGAAAGGTGTTTCGCGATCTCAGCTAGAGTTAACTATGGCCAATGGGCCGTGCAGGCCACCAACTGTCGGCCCATAAGGGCTCGTGGGCCGTGCCGTGCCGTGCCTGCCTTTTTTTTAGTTGAGCCCAGCACGGCCCACGGCACGAGCCTGCTCGTGCCGTGCCCAAAAAAAGCCCACCAACCTTTTTTTTTTTTAGCGTGCTTAAAAAAGTCCACATACCTGACGTGCTTTTTTAAGCCCACCAACATAATAATAATAATAATAATTATTATTATATCCACAATCACAATCATATTAATTTGTATTAAGAGAGCAATTAACATTTTATTATTAGTTTATCACAATTTCACAACTATATATTTTATTTCACAATAATTAATCATAATTCATAACACAACAATACATAAATTTAATTTAATTTAATTCCATAGATCATAATAATAATTAATTAAAATTAAAAATACAATCCTCGAATAATCATTACAATAAGTCATAACTACGAAATATTAATATAACAAATCATAGGTCACAACTTACAAGTTACAACTACAAAACACGAACTACGATCAATTGACGAATAACAAGCACAAAAAAAACATTTATTAATCACAATTCACAACTATGGATACGGGAAACGAGCAAGGTTAATTATATCTCGGCTGGTGGTGAGCTAAACAATTTGACACATGCCGACGTAAACCCAAAGTGCCATGGCTATTTGAATAAATAACTTCTCGATGACAATAGTTGCACCTCAAGATCATCCGCTTGTAAGGACGATGCAAACCATTATCTATTACTTCCTCCTTTATTGTAGTAAAATTTTGAAAAAGCTCATTTAGAAAACGACCTCGGGGCTGATTTAGCCTAGCATTTTGTTGAGGTACAACTACATCAACACCATATTCTTGAGGGTGTTGAGGTTCTTCTGCATTCATATTATGTTGCTGCGGATTCATAATGATTTTGGCTTTTAGAATATTGGAAAGTTTGAGGAAAAAGAAGAAGAATAAGAATTGTGAAGCATCATAGCATAATGGCGTGTATATATAATATTAGATAGTAATAAAAAGACAAAAATTAATTTTATTTACTTTGTTGGTGGGAGTAAAAAGAGCAAGTAAAAAAATATTTAGTGAAATATAAATATAGCCGTGAGGCAAGTGCTTGCTTGGCATGTGGGAAAAAAATCTTAAATTATTTAAAAATTTGCAATCTGAACATCTGCATGTGCACTATATGACAAGTTGACAACTACCGTGTTAAAAATTTGAGTTAAGAATTTAAATTCAAAGAAATAAAGTACTCTACATAATGAATACAAGCTCCTCCCGTGGACCCGTACTACTAGTTTACTATTATAATATCCTCTTGTAACAATGAACCGTAATTGTTTTTAATTTAATATGTTGTTTTGAAAAAAAAATAAATTACAAAAATTATTTTTTAAAAAATAACAACGGTGCACTTAAAAAATAATTTTTTCTAATTATTAAATAATAAAAAAATTCTAAATTAATTTTATTACTCACCCAACGGATAAATTTTTTTTTGAATTAATTGAATTTAAAAAAATTCTGAATTAATTAAATTACTCACCCAACGGACAAATTTTTTTTTGAATTAACAGTAAAATTGATATGACTACTCAATTTTACAGTATAAGCAGTCGGGCTCTGATTATCAATTAATGTTTTTTTATTTTTAATGACAAAAAAATTATAAATTAATTTCATATTTTCATTACTCACCCAACGGACAAAAAAAAATTGAATTAATTGAATAAAAAAAATTCTGCATTAATTGAATTAACAATAAAGTTGATATGCCTTTCCAAAAAAAAAAGCAATAAAGTTGATGGACTTGACTAGTCAATTTCACTTTCACAGGGCATTCATGACTCAACAATTAGACTTGACTAGCTTACAGAATTTGTAAGCTACAGACTATAGCATCAGCCATTGGATGTGGAGTGAGAAGCTAAACAATAGACAATCGAATGGTGGGAATGGGATGACAAGAGATGTTTGTTACAGTCTTGCAGAATCGGTACCATAGAGTCATACAGATCCCTCAACAATTAATTTTTAATGATAAAAAATTTTAAATTAAATCAATTACTCACCTTACAATTCCAAGTTTCCAACGGACAAATGAATGCTAAAATGTAATTGTTTAATTTGCTGCAGCCTTGCAGAGTTGCAGGAAGCTTTCCAGTTGTAGACTTGTAGGTTTGCAGCGTGTTTTGCCCGTTTTTTACCGTTAAAATGTTTACTTTTTTATTTGCCCATTTCTAACCGTTAATATGTTTACTTTTTTATTCTATTTAAACGATTAAATTATTTTTGAATTCATCTCACATTCTCACTTCTCAATTTCTAATTTTCTATCTCCTCGTTATCTCTTTTATTTCATCAGTCATCTCATCTCTAGTCTCTGCTGGCCCAATCTTCTTTGCTACAATTCCAGTGCCTTTATTTACCAAAACACTAATTATATAAAATGTCTCACTCTCATTTCGAGTTAGATGAGATGTGTGTGTCATATTATTAATTTAATAGTTCCAGCTGGTATGACTCATATAAATCATTATTTAGAAAAAAATTGGAGCATCCATTTTATATATTAGTGCACCTTCAAGACGTCAACAATTTTTGGAGACATTGAAAATTTTTGGATTGAAAAGGAGAAAATTCAACCTTGACATGAAAGTTCGTTGGAATTCTACGTATTTAATGTTGCTTTCTTGTCAAAGCTATTCTGAAGCAATTTCTAGTTTTTACAATGAAAGAATGAATGATGAAGATTATCATATCACTGATTATGATTGGAATGTTGCATTTAAATTTATGGATTTTTTAAAGGTATTTTATGATGCTACTCTTGCATGTTCTACTGTTTATGAGCCTACTTCATGTAGAGTGTTAATGTATTTGTACAATATAAATTATACTTTTAAGACTTTTAGAGAGAATATTATGTTTAAAAATATTTGTGATACCATGGAGGAAAAATTCCAAAAATATTGGAAAGATATTCCCCTCCTATTTATTTTTGCAGCAGTGTTGGATCCTACAATCAAGGAAGTTGGTGCAAAACTTTTAGTTGAGGGTATTAGTAAAATTTACAAACCGGACTTGATACAAATTTTGATACAATTATGTCCTCTATGCATGAACTTTTTAATTTTTATCGAAATAAATTCGGATCAAGCAATACATATTCTAATGTTCAACAAGCATCGACTTCTTATAAAAATCCAACTCATCTTTTGTTACTCAAAGGTAAGGGTGTTGCCTCTAGTATTGATACTAATCGTAATGAATTCCAAAGATATTGTTCTGCCAATCTTGAAGATTTAGCAACTCATTCACAATTGCAAAATTTTGATATTTTAAATTTTTGGATGGGTAAGAAATCTTTTTTCCCTATATTATCCATTATGGCCCATGATCTACTAACCCCTCCAGCTTCAACTGTAGCATTAGAATCAGCTTTTAGTACAGGTGGCAGAATTCTAAATGAACATCGGTCAAGATTGTCATCAGAGACATTAGACTCTTTGTTGTGTTTGAAAGATTGGGAAGATGCTGAACGCCGAGTGTAACAAGATTGGCAAAATGCTTTAATTAAACAAATTGAGAGTTTGAATGTTGATCAAGATGAAGTGGATCCAGATTATGCAGAGTACTGAACATTGAAGCCACTTCCAAAGACTAGAGATTTTTTTTTCTTGTAACTTTTTGAAACAATTTTTATTAGTGAGAAGGTTGTAAATATGCAAATGATAGATGGTTCAGTAGGTGCTAACCTAGTTGGGATGTACTGTTAACTGTAGTGATGCAAATTACACCTAATTTTATTTGAATTACTAATATTATAATTGTACTTTAACTTCATTTAATGAAAATGTAATTTTTAATATATCATAATTTTTCTTGTGTATAAAATGGAAAATATTTCATTCACAAATTAAATGTATCTCTATTAAATATTAACTAAGTTATGATTTAATATTAATATGAAAAATATTTTATTATTAATTTTGTTAAAAAAATTTTTTTTATTTATAATTTATAAATTTATGATATTTATAATCTTATTTATTAAAATCATTATATTTAGTTATTTACTTATTCATTTAATAAATTATAAACATAAATAAATAATTAAATAAATACCATAAATAACATTATTCATTTAATAAATATCATAAATAAAATTATGATATTTATAATTTTATTTATTAAAATCATGATATTTACTTATTCATTTAATAAATTATAAACATAAAAGATTAGAATATTTATTTAAACTAAGATTTAATGATTTAAATTAATTTTTAAAAGTCTGCTAAAAAATATATTAAAACATTTAATTTCAAGATATTGTACTTTAATTTCATAACAGTTTATATTTACTTTTTGTTAAAAAAAATTTACTTAGATATATTTTGGCCCACATGCTATTAATGGGTCACGGGCCGCGTGCTAGCCCACTAATGAACCATGCTTATTACGTGCTTTTTCGCGTGCCGTGCTTTAGCCCATCTCTAATCGTGCCATGCTTTAAGGCTCGCGTGCCTAAAATTCTAGGTCCGGCACGGCCCACGTGCGTGTCGTGCCATGCCTCGTGCCTCACCGAAACGTGCTCGTGCCGTACCGTGCCGTACGGACACGTGCTGTGCCCGTGCTGTGCCACGTGCCGCCCGGCCCATTGGCCATCTTTAGCTAGAGTCAAACTTGGTTCCATCAAGCAAAGTCCTAGTATAATGAACTGTCGAAACCAAAGCCAGAAACCCATTAACACAAACACACATTGCAATGCAAAACAGAAACAAACACTAAATATTCAATGAAAAAGCAAAGTGTAGGATATGAGATAATCGTACCTTCAACTTCATCGCCAGAAGCGGGAGTCTCCCACCCTTCACCTTCCTTGAGGAGCTTCTTCTTGAGCCCATTCTTGCCAATCTCCTTCTCCTCACCCACCTTCAGGATTGGGCTCACTAGGTCATCATCTTCTGGAACGTCCATGTCCATGTCCAACCCCTCCTCCATGTTGCTTGTAGTTGGGAACTCAAAGTCATCATCCATGGCAACACAACTAGATGAGCTTGAAACTTATAGAAAAAAGATGCAATGAAAAGATCACTTGCTTTCTAATTCTGTAACTGCGAGTTTGCAGCAACCTGCATTGCTTTGTAGGTACAATGGAGCATTTTATAAGAGAGACTGAGAGAGAGATTGACGAAGATGAGTTTTGGTTGAAGGTCTAGAGAGTTCTGAAATTTGACACAAACGGGTGGTATTCCGTACTCTTTCTATTTCCAGAGAGTTCTAAAATCTATATCTACATCATTTAAGATCCAATTAACTTTGAAATTTAATAGTAATCTATGGTAACAAGGTTCGGAGATTTTCTTTAATTATTTTTTTAATTTTGACTCCTTAAATGGGCTTTATATGGATCTGAGGTCATTACATTTGGGTTTACATTTGATTTGTGCGTGGTACCATTAACACCCATTGAAATTCCTTAATAATCCCCTTTTGTAATAAACCCATTAAAAATTGAATAATGATAGGAATTCTAAAGGGTAATGAGATCTGACCCCACATTATATCTCACCAACTCTCGTAAGTAAATTTTATATTAATACTTATTTTATTTTTATATAAAGAGGCATAATATCTGCACCCCACATTTTTTTATAAATTCATCTCATTTTTAAAAAATAATTATAAAAGTTACATATTATTTTTAAAAATTTCAAATTAAGAAGTGTTTTGGAGAATTAATGAATTAAATCTATTTTAATTTACTTTTTTGTGACTTTGATTTTTTTAATATATTTAATTACAAAGATTGCTTTGTAAAATTATCAAGAATTTACTTTAACTTCAATATTTTTCTAATTTGTACCAAACTTATTATTTCTAATACTACTCTATTAGTATAATTATTATTTATTAATTAGGGTCCGCCTATGTTGCCACTGTTGTACCGCACAACAGGTTTTTGTCATTTTCCAATCTAACCATTAAATGGTTTAGAGTTCAATCTAACGGCTTATATAAATTAATGGCAATTTGAAGGTGCAACTTACAACTGTGGGAGCCCGTTTTTTCTTTTTTATTCGGCGATGAAAATTGCATAAAGAAAGGGTGTTCTATTAGCTCCAAATATCCAGTTAGGGTTTGAATTCAATGTCGCATGGAATCGCATCCATTCGAGATCCGTATTGGCACTGAAATCAATTCTCTGAATCCGCGGGTGGAATAAATTAGGAAGGAAGCCGCTGATGACCGAACGATGGCGGTGACGGCCATAAACTGAACCTTGAAAACCCGAAGCAAGTTTGCTGATGTCTGAAATAATGTGCATGGGTCTAATTATTAAACCACTTATCGGACTGTAATGGAGTTTGATTCTCTCGGAATTGACCAAACCAATATGGAGATTGTTCGAAAAGGAAGTGAAGGAAAAAAACAAATTGACTCGCCAAATAATTACGGCGGCCAAAAAGTGTTTTGATAATCAATTTAAGATTTAGAAGTTAAGAGTAATTTTTTTAACTTGCAATTAACAGTTGAATGGTTCCGAAAGGGAAGGAGCTTTTTTGAGTTTGAGTGCTGTGGAATTGATGCCTACGAGGTTGCATTGTTCAGCTCTGAGGTTGATGGAAGAGCACATTGTTCATTCGGTGAAGTATAATGACGAAGGGAAGCCCACGGCTACAAAATTTGAGTATCCCAAAATTTATCATAATGGTAATTTTTTTTTGTGCCCATGTGTTTCATTTTGCGACTAAGAAAATGAATGTCGGGGAATGCAGATTATGTGTAAATTAAAAGATTAAAATGGGGCACGTATAGACGCAATGGCTGTGGAGGATTATCTGTTTTTGAATTCGTCACATTTCCCTACGGTAAGTGCCACAACTAGTGTGCTCATTTGCAGAGGTTTTACTTTCATAAGTAGACTAAGAATGCTAAGAAAGATGGTAGTAATATGAAGCTTAAGAATCCTAAATACTTGTCGATATTTAATCATTTGAGGTTTTGTTTGCCTGAGATGTAATGAAAATTGCATAGGATTTTATTGTTGGATGATGATATTGAGGTACAAATGCCCTAACATAGTTTTAGAAGATTGATGTGGATGGGAAAATGAATGGAATAGTAGAGACTTATTCTGGTTCATTTCATAGATATTGAAAGTACATGAATATCTCACATCCTTTAATTGAGGCAAAGTTTAACCCAAAGACATGCACATGGACTTATGGGATGAACTTCTTTGATTTGGATGCTTGGACAGGGGAGAATGTTTATTGTGTGTATCATTACTAGGAGAATTTGGTAAGATTGATTTTAATATTAATCCATTTTCATTGATTAAGGGACTACCAAATAGTTTATATGCCGATTTATGCTTTAAATACTTGACATGAATTACAGTGATTATCTACTTCCTGTGATTGTACTTGCTATGTAATCATAAACCTTTAGTTGTTTGAAGAGATCAGTCATGAGTGGTATAATTGTTGGTTGGTTTCAGGGGTGATATTGTTAGACGAAATTAAACTTATTCTGCATGACAGCAATTTGGGCATAAGTTTTTTGTGTTTTTTTTATAGTTTGGAATTTATATTTGGATTGTTATTAATTATTAAAGCCATTTATGTTACTGAATGAGAATATGACATTGTGGAAATTGTTGCAAAGATGACAGAATTTTCAGTAATGAACTTCAAGTTTTGAGATTCAAGTATTAAATATCCTCTCTCATGTTTAAATCATATTTTGAATTTTTTTTCCTTGGTGATCTACATTTGCTTGCCAGAAATGGGACACAATAAGGTATTGCCCTGTCAGTGAGGTTCATTAAATTGCGCCAAAGGTGCTGCCAATTTGAAGGTGCATATGTTATTTTGTTTATTTTTATCGAATTATGTTAGTGGCTGTAGCAGTTTATACAAGACCATAGAATGAATGCATAATTTACTAGATAATACAATAACATAGCAGATGAGATTTATCTTACAAAGTCTTGATAAGGATGTATGGAGTTATCACAGTTCTTGTGACCATTTCATGTTTTCTTTATCATTTACAGGTTTGTATTGTAAGGAAGGCGAAGCCACAATTCACATGTCGTCCGCTGAGGAGATAGATGACCACTTGACTAATAAAACGAAGTAAAACGAGGAGCTAGTTGCATGGGCCATCATAAGTGATGGAACCGAACATGAAAATAGGATTTTGCTTGTGTAGGTTGGATTTAAACATTGCATGGCATTGATGATGCAAACAACCATTGCCGTACATTAAAGAAAACAAAACACTTTAATCTTTTGCTTAATGTTCATGGCAATGCTAAGCAAAGGGAAAAAGCTTTCTAGTAGAAGTGGCTGGTGAATTATGTGCCTATTGTAGTAATGAATATTACTTATTTTGCATTTGATGACATAAATTATACGATAGTGATGAATGCAATTTCAGTAAGCTCGCATCCTGTAAGATAAATGGAAATATGGTAAATTGAAAGTAGAAACTTGAAACACGATTCCACTTCATTTAACAAGAAGTTTAAGGTTGCTTTTTCCAGCACCCTTGTTAATAATAGAATGCTCAATTTTGAACATTTGTAAAGATTAATATCGCATTATGCCGAGTGCATATGATACTTTATGGTAATAGCAGGAAATAAAGGACCTTGGCCTATTAAAATGGTAACAAATCACCTATTTGTCAACTGTGGATTGCCTTAACCATAGTTATAGCAGCGTAAACTCCAGACAGATAGAGCAAATATTATCAAGTTAAAGTACGCAGGCTGTAGAGAAATTGTAAATGCTTGGTAATTAATGCACATTGCAGTAATTGAAAGTGAGGTGGTGGTGGCGGTGGCTACTAAAACACTTAAGTAATGAACAATCATATGAGTATTGAGGAAAGCATCAGACTCTTCCCCCAATCCAAAGATAAACAAAGGTCCATCCGAAATTAAGTTATACATATAACAAAATATTATAATCAAAGAGAGGGTTAAGGTGCAAAAGGTTGATGTTGAATTCATCTGGGTCATCCATATTGCTATCACAGGCCTGCACAATAACACACACATAAAAATCTGTATTTAGTAACTTTAGTAGAAGATAAAAAAGATAATGAATTATAAGACAAATATCTACAGAGCAATACACATTTAAGTTGAAATAAATTTACAGTTCACAACCGAGGTTTGTCTAAACAGAATCACAGACAAACAAAATATACTTTCTCTTACTTTATCACAGAAACAAATATTCTTCACATACAAATCAGCCCATTTAAATTGTCCAACAGTGAAACTGATGTCTCCAAACTCCCCACCAACACTATCTTGGAACTGTATAATTTCATGGCCGTTAATGTCATCACATGACCACTGAAACTTCTATCCAACACAACGACTGACCATACAACATACTTGACAAAACCAATTTTCCTCTCAACTTGTAAGCTTAATAAATAAGATAATTTATACACCAATATTTGCACTTAAATAAATACATCACACTGCAGCACACACCAACTTGTATTTTAACCTATTCTAAACATAAAAGATCAACGCCATATTATAAAATATATTGCTTACAGTGTTATAAGCAGGCAGAAAAAGGCTGAATTTACTTTGTCCAACGTTTACAGCTGTTTGAGCAGATAAAAATTCCAATACCGCTAACACAACCTGAAATTTAAATATTTATGACTTCTCAATAGCACATATGAAGTTAATTATTGAAATACCAAAGTCAACAATACAATATGACTCTATATTTAAGGTGGCCAAGCTGTCGATATATAATATTGCCGGACATACAAGTATTAACAGAAGTTACGATTGTACCTTCATATTGATTATACTTCTGGGAGACTGCGACATGATATCATTCCTAGTAATCCCATTGAAGTTAGTTTGGAAAAGCATCTCCCTGCTATAGAAATACCATCATTTATGAAGTTTCTATCAATACATCCACAGAATCGATCAACAAGTCAGAATTGTATGTATTTCAATCTCGAATTTTTTGTTCATATTAATTCATGCACATAACTGTATTACTTTAACAATATCAAATTTATCTTACCCTTTTTTTAGAGTTTCATCCATGTAGAAGTTAATCAAAAATTCCTATTCAATACCAAAAGGCCTTGGCATAAGAAATGGTCCAACCTGATAACGTCCTCTTTCAAGACATATTTTCATAAATGGAAACTCTCGATTGACAAAAGAACAGCACTTTCGGTCACAAATAATAACGGTCGGCCACATTTTTATCGGTTCACAATGCTTCTGCCGTAGCATCGACTCCTACAAAAATTGTTCCATAAATTCATTGGAAGTTGGTGCAATTAAAACGTAACTAAATATTAATATAAAAGTAAAAGAAATTAAATATGTAACTTGATGAAAATTAAACTTTTCATATCAATGGTCAACTCAATCTCCATGTTATTATGCAAGTTTTCAACACATTGTCCAGACGCACAGGACCCGGTTATAGTATCTTCAGGATGGAATAAATCCATATGTTGTGCACCTTCACACTCCTTTACGGCAAAGTCTTTATTGATTTTCGTACCACCCCAGTATGCATTATGACATAATTCCTTACTCTTATCATGATTGCTTCCCCCCTCACCTTCTACTGTCACACTGCATTCCCTCCCATTTTCATTATTGATAGGATAGCTGCAGCACCAACCACGTGTCTTCAATTTGTCAACAGATTGTCTTACCTTTGTTGATTTGGATGCTGACTTTTTCAACTTACTAATGCAGTTCATGTTCATCATTCCGTTACTCGTACTCATGTCTACTGGTTCACCACTTCTAAAGAGACCTTCAAGGAACCTATTGGGTCTATGCCAGTTTCTGTTTCCCCTTATCAGTGTTGTAGTACGGACCTGTTTATGCTAAAATAATTTTTTAAGTGTATTTTAGTCCTGCCATGCAATACAACATCGATACGTAACCATCAAGTCGACTAAATTACACCAAAACAAATCAAGCAGTAGACATAACAACATAAGATTCTACAAATACAATCATCTATAAAATACAACCATGCTCCCACCTTAATTCTAAAACATTCATGAATTGTGGTTTGTACAGCATGAACATCTCAAGGATATTTAATCTTCTTCATCGACATATTCTGCTATTTTCCCCAACATTTATTCGTTTAACATGGTTACTCCCCAAATATCATGAATGCAGTTCATGATATTTGTAACCAAGCAATTCATATTTATACCAGGTGTAGTCCAGTGTCACAACTATATTGAAATTCATAACCCCAATATCCTTAATATAGAATTCATCACCACAAGAGCATACAATAAATCAAGCATTTTAAAACATGCAGTTCAAGTTGCACTGTATGAATTAGCCATTAAACCAAATGATCCTTACGGAAAGAATGAAATATCTATCTGCATGGTTTATTGAAACCTAAATTCAGGATCATTCTTCATTTCCTTCTCCAAGAAATTAATTACCTCGCGTTTCTTCAATCTTGTGCTTGCCACAATGAAATTAAACATTTATTCCTTCTTACCATTCTTGCCTTCCCTCTTTCTAACACATGAATATAACCCGTCTACTAAACTAATCACCGGCATTAAATATTTCGATCAAAATATTAAATTTGTTGTAAGGAGTTACCTACTGCGTCCGATTGAAAGCCTCATCACCATATCAAACACACATCTTTCCACTTTTTTTTTTCAGTTAATGAGATGTGCCTAATTCCTAAAGTTTCAACTCCGCTCGATGTCTGCTGCAATTGCCTAGCACAAATCTATTTTCGCCTTTAATTTATCTGACGTCGTTTAGAAATACTTTCTCCTACTACCACTGTGATTCCATTAAAAAAGATTTGGATTAAGGGAATTTTTTTTCTGTGGAAAAAATTTCAACAATTCATGGGTTCTGGAGAACATTTGGTTATGGTTCATTCAAAGCAAATCAATTAAGAGAAGAACGTGCACTGTGTCTAGGTCTTTATTAATTGAATAAAGTTTCCCCTAGTAACTTGAAGCACCCAGCTGCTATTATTATCCACCGACTCTTGTCAACTGTTGGATCGACTCATTTTAAATCTAACAAAGGTGCTAAAAGAAGACAAAAACGGTGGTACATTACCACAGTGGTAACATAGGCGGATCCTATTAATTAAACTAACATAGTATCTTTATGGCACAATTCTCATGTAAATCATTAGGCTGTCAAATTTATATCATTTACACGTAAGGGTGGTGAAATAATAATTAGGTTTCATTTAAAAATATTAGATTGTAAGTCACAAAACTAAATACCTAAATTATTAGATATAATAACTCATGTTTTATGAGGGTAATTTTATATTTTTATATCATAATAATAAAGTAGTAAAATAAAACTTATATTAAAATTTATGATTAAAGATGGTCAAAGAACCTAAGAAAAAAAATTAATAGAAGGGTTTAATTAATTAACTGTACAAAACTTTTATTAATTTGTATTTTTTTAAGAATATTGTGAACTCATTGTAATTATTTTCTAGAAGCGAGGTGGATTTACAAAAATAATAGGTGGAAATATCTCCATCCTTATATCAAAAGGGTAAATAACTTTTAAGTGCACCCACGTGATTTTTTTGTCAATATCTAATTTAGTTAATCTAATTTCTTAAATCCTAATTTCTTTTAATTTTTAAATCATCATCTCTTTTCAATATATTGTATACTCTACTTTTGTACTGATGGAATAAATTAATTTACAGTACTTATTAGAGGATGACGAAGAAGTATTAAATCTTTTTTATGGTTATGGCAACGATAGATAAAATCTTTAAAAAGAAAGAGAGAGAGAGATTATAGTGATTATGAGAGTTTTTTTCTTTTAAAAATAGATTTTATAATTTTGATATAGTGCGGGCATGGAAAAAAAGATAAAAATTATAATAAGGATAAATTCAAGGGATATGTTAAGAGATAAAAATTAATTTAAATTTTTTATATTGTGTTTACTTTCTAGAGTGGTAGTAAAAAGTGCGGATTTCTCATACTCCTGTGTTTACTTCAACATTTTAAGGAAGAATTGAAAATTTTACTCCGTGGGCCCCACTCATTTTTGGAGTGGGGAGTGAGAGTGGGCCTCCCACCTCTTCCTTTTCTACCCCTTTCTTATTAAATTTAATATTTTATATTTAATAAAATAAAATAAATAATATTATATTTATTTAAATAATATTATTATATTTAACTAAATTATAATTTGTATTGATTCTAAATTAAATTACTTAAAAATAATATTACTATATTAATAGAGAATTAATAACATTACTATATGTTATCTTTATTTGAAAATATAATATTATTATATTATATTATATTTAAATAATATTATATTTGTTTAATGTAATTATATTTAATAAATTTAATATAATTATATTTAAAAAATAATGTTTCATTTTATATTTACCTTCTTTTTTTACCCCCCTTTTGTTAAATTTACTATAATTATATTTAATAAAATAAAATAAAGAATATTATATTTATTTAAATAATATTATTATATTTAACTAAATAGTAATTTGGTTTGATTTCTAAGTTTAAATTACTTAAAAATAATATTACTATATCAATAGAGAATTAATAATATTACTACATACTATCTTTATTTGAAAATATAATATTATTATATTTATTTAAAAATAATAGTATTATATCTATTTAATATTAATAATTAATAATAATAAATAGTTTATTCCAAGAAAATATTAATTTCGTACTATGTTAATAGTAAAAATGTTTCATTTATATTGCCCTTATCAATAATTTTTAATTTATATAATTAAAATTAATAAAAAATTATGATGTACATAAATAAGAATATTAATAATTATTATAAATTTTAAAATAATAAAATAAATTTTATTCATTAAATATATTTTTTATTAACTTTGTAATTTAAAACTATAATTCTTTAAAATAAGAGTATAATTGTAATTTAAAATTATTTACTTCTAATTCAAGACAAAGTAAACATATAAATTGGATTCTGATCTCCATTCCATGCTTTTATTCTAGTGTAAGTAAACATTTACTCCCACTTCCACTCTACACTCTCAATCTTAGAATTTTCACTCCAATAAAAAATGTAAATACTACCTTAATGGGGTTAAATGAAAAGAGGGGACTAGTGAGTTTTAAAAAAGGGTTAAACATCACTACTCAATTCAAAAATTTAGATTCTAATTTGCATCTTAGGCCATATCACATTCATTTATTAGGTATTATAATTATAATTGTAATTTCACTAATTATAAAATTTATTATCCAAAAATTATAGGAGTTTTCTATTATGAAGTACCTCTACTTTAATGCTATAAATACCGTTAACATTATTGCTTTCAGCATTGTGCTATCAGAAATTAAAGTTAGCATTAGATTTATCTACCTGCTGACAACTTCTTTTATAATCGGAAGATTGATCATTCACTAGTGACTAATGTATATGAGCATTTTTTGGCACAGTTTTCAAATTGTTTGGTGTTTTTTTTTAGGAAAAAAAAAAAAAGGGAGACGGGTTTAAAGGGGTTATCTGAGAAGAGTGCTTTATGAGAGGTGGCAGTAGCATAAAAATTCTTTATAATGCAAATATGATTATAATAAATTTCTTGGGATTAATCTAAATCAATTTTACTGTAACATATTTTATATGACATATATTAGATTTACATTTTTATATTGAGATATATCTACTCACTAATAAGTGAAAGATGTATTTATTTCATCCAAATTTATAAGATAGATGTCTAACCCAACCTAATTACGTAATGGGGAGTTAAGAGTCCTAATTGGAAATTGATCCTTGGCCTCGAAGTTGAGGGCACAGTCGCGCGACTTAGTCAAACGGTGATATAATTCAACCCCATCAGACCTTGTTTTTAGCGAATGCATTGAGCATGTTTTGTATACAAAATTGAGGATGACGGAAATATCGGGCTCAGTGATGAAATTGGAAACAGCGAAGATAAACGAGAGTGAGCTTTAATTATTGCATAATTGTTTTTTTTTTTTATTGATGGAGTGTAATTGAGTAATTTAGTTGTTGTTTAATTAATTGATTTGTTTACCTATTGAGTATTTGTTTAATTTAGTTTTTGTACAGTGGTTAGTGCCTTACTGGTGTTGATTAATTTAGTTGTTTAACAAATGATTAATTGATTTATGTAAGTGAAATTGTATTTTATATTCACCTATATCTAAAAGTTATTTTGGCTTAAAATTAATTGTCAGGCAGCAGTTTGAGTTCGAGTCCCACAAAATATTGTGGGAGCTGAGATTTCTTTTAAATTATGAATAATAATTGAGTGAAATTAATTTTCTTCTTTTTGAAATGAAAACTCAATAAACATCAATCAAATATTAGAAAAGATTAAAATATAAACAGTGATATATAAAATTTAATTTAATACTAATCCCAATAATTATCTAATTGTAAATATATCATTAATAATCTTATGTAATATCAGAGTATTAATCTTATGTAATTAAAAAAAAACTGCACAATATGACAAATTTTAAAATAATAGGACGTATCATATTTGTTTGACTTAAAAACGTAAATAACAATTTTATCATTTTAATAAATTTAAACTTTTATGAATTGGTTATACACTAATTTAATGGGTGTAACTGGTAAAATTTACATATAATAATAAATTTCTTTAGTGAGTGTACATTGTGTATTTAGGTAAGAATTTAAATCTTAATTAGGAATTTAACGAGTAGTTTGATATATCAATGCATTATTTTCCTCGCTGCTGGTCAGTAAAGGACTAGTATGTAACATACAGCAAATTCACGATCTGTCATCTATAATAATTTAATTGTTTTATATATTGCAACTTTTTAATTTTAGATAACCACTTAAACATAACTGTATGCTATAGCATATACAACATAACACGACCCGCTGGTGAAACTTGCAGTGACTCACAATTGTATTTTGTAGTGGATTTAATGCATATTGATTTAAAAATATTTGTACTTGATTTATTTTTATTTTCTGTACTTCTTAGTTCTTGAGTTCTTTCAAAACGGAATGAAACAATATAAGGCTTCTTATTTTTTGCCCCATCCATTACACATACGAAGTTTTTTTATACCGTGAAACGATATTTTTTAGATATTCCATTATGAAATAAAATAAATAAAGCAAATGTATTTATCAATTTATATATATATATATATATATATATTTTTAGTTAATTCAGACAAGATTCAAAAATTAATTATCAAAAAACCATAAAAAATAACACATCATCATTAGTCAAATCAGTTTGAGATGGAATTTATATTAGAAATTTATAAATTCATCAGTATCAATATTAGTAATACGAGGGATTTCAATATTTGAGTTTTAAATTAATATTTCAATACTTGAGTTTTAAATTTAGTCATAATATCACCTATTATTTATTTATGGATTATCTACCACCTAATAAATAGGTGTTACATTAATTTTAAATTTAAAGGTGTTTATGAATTATGACATTTTGAGTTAGTATTTTTCATCCTCTTGTTTAATTATGCTACAAAAATATCACATTAATAGCATACTAGCATATAGAACCTCTAAATGCATGCACTTTTTAGAACGATAACCTTTTGATGAAAACCGTCACCTAAATCCTAATAACATTTATATTGTGTTACTAAGAATCAATAATAGAATATGCTAAAGCGTACTTGAATAAATAATATGTGACATAGAGATCATAACCACTAATATAAATAACTTTCCTATTATCATTATGTATTTTTATTTTAACTCATCATTGAAATAAAAATTACCCTTAAATCACTAATATAGGTAACTTTCCTATTCTATTTAGTTATTTCTGTTTTTGCCCATCATAGAAATAGAAAATACCTTAAATCTCTACACATTAAAGCCCACACTCTATATCAAATAAATTAAAAACTCATATTATCAAAAAACCTTAATAGATCATTTTTAATTAGGCTTAACTTTATATGATATTTTATAACATATAATTATTCATATATAAGCTCAATGTTGAACTAAGGATCTAGTAGTCTCCCACTTGAGCAATATATATAAACTTATAACATGCTTTGTAACAATAATTGTATGAACTCAATTATTATTATCCTGATCGAAATGTATTTATAATCAATTCGGTTCATCAATTATACCGATATAAGATCAAAGTGGCTTTTGTTACAACTATCATAATTCAGTCTATCAATAGTCACAATGTCAATAAAACTAAATGGCATAAATGATGATGTTGATGTGTAGCATAGAAGATTCATATAATGTGATCTTAGGGCGTGTTTGGTTGGAGGATTAAAAGTGGGGATTTGACTCTTTTTTTTAAATTTTATCCTTATCTCATGTTTGGTGCTGTCAAGGGTATTGGAATTTAGTTATTCCGAGCTCACAGGCTAATCTTAATATTGTAAAGGAAATTATCTCAAGAGGGGACATGACATTAGTTAGTATTAGATTATATTGATAACTCAATTAAATATAATAATTTATAAATATTAAAATTATAGTAATATGTGATAAATGTAATAAAAATATTGATTTTAATAATGTAAATAATAAATTATACTAAAATCATTATTAATTTCACATTAAATTTAAATTCTATTTAAATTTACTTTAATTTTTAAATTTTTTTATAATTCCAAATTTACATTATAAATTAATTATTAAATTAGCATTCAAAAAGATAAAATTTTATAAAATAATAGATTATTGAATAAAAATAATATAAATATCATATACATATTTAACAAAATAAAAATTATTTGAATTATGATTTATATTTCATTAATGTCATTGAGGTTGATTTGTATAATTAATAATACAAAATTTTAGTTTATAATAATAATAATAATAACTTATAAATTGTAATATTATAATATAAAACATAATTATTTATAGTCCAATCCAATATTGCACCAAACACAACATAATTTTATATATAATCAAGTATTATCCAATCCGAAAATGCTTTACGCGGAAAACTCTCCTTTCTCGTTTTTCCTTAAAAAACAGAATGGGAGCTTATGAGTGGGTCGCAATGACTCTTCAAACTCACCCACCAAGTGTTGGGTGCTTTTAAGGGGTCTTAAGGCTAAGTCTTTCTAGCTTTAGATCTTTCTTCCAACTTTTTTATTCTCAGTGATTTGTCAAAAAAAGTTTTAGCTCAGTTGGAGAGGTGGAGTGAATAAGCAGTCAGATAGTTTGAAGGTGCAAATGGACACAAAAGAGCTAATAAAGAAGTGTAAAGCAATATCGTTGGATGGAGACAAAAGAGGGAAAGTAACCATAAGAAGTAAAATGAAGGAAAATGGGGAGAAGATCCTTGCGGGATGCTTGGTTGGAAAAGTGTTGCTAAATAGAGAAGAGAAAAAAGAAAGTTTTAAAGCTGCTCTGCTCCCTGTATGGAAAACGATGAAGGATGTTAAAATCGAAGAGCTAGGGGAAAATATTTTCATTTTTCAATTTGGAAGTGAAGCTGATAAGCGGAAAGTTTTTACAGGGGGTCCGTGGCATTTTGATAAAGCTTTAATTGTATTAACAGAGCTAGCAGGTATAGGGGAGATAACAAAACAAGCTTTTACTCATGTTTCATTTTGGGTTCAAATACTCAATGTACCCATCATGTGCATGAACAAGGAGACAATACGGGAACTGGGTGAAGCTATTGGAAGGGTGGAAGAGGTTGCCACAGATATTACAGGAGCATGTTTTGGCAAATATATTAGGCTTCGCATTTCGGTGGACATTACTAAACCACTGATAAAAGCTCTATATCTGAAGCAGGAAGTGAAATATAAGTGTGCAACCAAAGAGGGAGGTAAATTAGAATTTTAAAAATTATCCTAGCAAATTCACACAATAAACAATCTAATGTCTTAATAAAAATTGAAAGCAATAAGTTCAATAAAAGCACAATAACTAATGAGTAAGGGAGAAGAGAAACAAACACACGAATTTTTACGTGTTTCGGCAATCCCTGCCTACGTTCACGCCTCCAAGCAATCTAAACTTGAGGATTTCACTATCCAAACCTTTCCAAGGCTTCAACCGTTTACAATTGACTTCAAGGTGTCAATGAACCTTTACAACAAAGAAATTATCTCCCAATCTCTTCACTCAAGTGTCTCACACACTCAAAATCTTACAATTGAGATGAAGAAATAAAAGTTACAATAAAACTCACTAAATGAGTATATATTTAAAAATGAAGAAGAAGAAATGATTCAATGTTTTGTGTTTTGCAAGTTGAAGGCTCAAGATATCTTGTGTACTTTTTGTTTTTTGCTTATTGGAGAGATTGAAATTGAGATGGATTTGAGTTCTTATAGTTTGAGCTTAAAAACTAGCCGTTATGCACATTTTTTGTCGTAACCGGCTTGCCGTTTAGGAATTCGGTAGCTGCTTTTATGTTACCATTAAGACACAAATTTGAATTTCAGAATATCCGGCTTGCCGCTTACAAAATCCAGTAAGCCGTTTATGCTCCAAACGCTTACTGCCCAATATCTGGTTTGTCGTTTAACCATATCCGGTAAGCCACTTGCTACAGTAATTGCTACAGTGAAAAATTCCCTAAATTTATAGTTTGATCCCAAAATTTTATAAAACTATATTATGACCCAAAACGTTATGAAAGTTTGCAAATAGGTCAAATTTCATAATTTTAAATAATATTTTGTCAATCCCAAAATTTTTTGAAATTATAATTTCACCCAAACTATGTAAAATTATAGAATGACCCAAAAAATTTAAATAGTTTCAAATAGGTCCAAATCTGAAATTTAAAACACTATCAAAGATTTTAAAATACTTTCATTTTAGTCCAAAATACTTTAATTTCATAACATTATTTTCTTATTATAAAAGCACAATTCATAAATCTTTACTTAATAAATACATGTGGTTTGTTATCATCAAAATCAATATTTATAGCCATATAGGTTAACAATCTCCCCTTTTTTTATGATGACAAAACAGATTATAAAAAATTTAATCTAGTTATGAAAAACTTCCCCTTAATCAATGCAAGCTAAAAAAATTTGATTTAAAAATTATTTAACAAGACTCCCCCTACATGCATGCATACTCCCCCTGGATACATGCATATTTTCATAACACTTTTTATAACGCATATTAAATTATTCTCCCCCTTCATCATAAAAAAGAATAAAAGCTACTCCTATTAATTATCAAAGTCGCAACACAAGCACATTAATAAAAAAATATCCATAAGCATAAGAAAATCCATATGATCCATAATAAACAATCAAAATAAATCCATAACATCCCAAAACAAATCATCAAAACAAATCCATATCATCCAAAAACAAATAATCAAAACAAATGCATAATAACCATCCATAGAGTTGAAAATAAAAGAACATAATGCAGTAAATGAAATGTAGGTGTGTCCAAATACAAGCATAAGAAACTACTCAGGTGCTGAAGATGGAGGTGATGGAGGTGGAAACGGATAAGGAATGTCGAAGTGCTCGAAGAGGAGGCGTTGTCCATGAATAAACTGCTGCTGCTGAAACTCAGTCTGTCGCACAGAGAGTGTCCACACCTCATCCATAAGCTGCTGAAGAGTGACCTCTTCAGAGGTAGGAGGATGTGGAGGTGATGAAGCGAATGCAGAGGCACCAGGAGCTGAAGCAATCATGGGAGAATCTCGACGTCTATGCTGCCCTCGAAATGAGAATGAGAAAACAGGTAGTTGATCGGCTGGAACCATAGCATTAAGTAGCTGATCATCACTTGGAGCAAGAAAAGTAAACTTGTTCTTAGTGTATTTGACCCAAGTGCTATTCTTCCACTCAAAGTCTAAGCCAAAAATGACATCATCCCCAATACCCTTAGACGGTCTACAAGATGGTTCTAGAATCGGCACATCAAAAAATTTAAGGATTCGGGTAATGAAGTGACCATATGGAAGGGAGCGGGTAATCAAGGCAGGTATGGTCAACATGGTGCGGATGATGGTATAACTCAAGTTAACCGGACGACATCTAAAAATATAATCAATCAAGGCAACGTCCATGTGAGAAACCTCATCCAAATGCCCTGATCTAGGAAGTATAATAGATTGAATAATACGAAGCAAAATGCGAGTTTGAAAACAAAGACACTGAGTGTAGAAATGAATGGTACAGTATTCAACAGAAAGATCATTACGCCGACAAATATTACGGGCGGCATCAACATGAACATAACTATCAAGTTTAGGAGATTTCCTAGGCGAAAAGATTTCTAGGCCAAAATCGGATGATCCTAGGATAGAATTCAATAAGGAAACATCAAAATCAATCTTAACTCCTCAACATTGGTGATTACTTGAGTCTTATTCTCTTCGAAAACTTCCATATTCGAGTAAAATACTTTCACCAAGTCGGGATACACATTCTCCTCAATCAAAAGTGTATCAATCCAACCAACATCTCCCAATAATTGAAATATATTTCTATAACTAATCTTGAGAGTATGCATTACATCCGGTAAAACATAGAAAGTATTGAGTACCTCACGAGTCCTAAAGCTTTGTTGAAACCGTTTGATCAAATGTTGCTTGTTCTGAAAGTGAGTGGACTCAAAAGAGGATTAATTGGAGGTGCCCCTTGCTTCCCGTGACCGGTCGGTTTGTTGAACCGGTTCTTTGCCTTTTCTTCAAACCGATCGTGAGCTTGACATTTGGATTTTGATTGATTTAGAATTGAAAAAGATAAAGAGAATGAAGATGATGAAGATTGAAAGAGATTTTGAAAAGCAATTTGGATAAAAAACGGCTTGAGAGTGAGAAATTTAGAGAAAGAAAAATTTAGTTAAACCCTAGATTGAATTTGAGATCTAGAGTTTTAGATGTTAAAAATGGATTTTAAGGATGGTTTTGAGTGAATAAAGTGATGGGGAATGATTTTCATGACACAATTTGATGCGAAAAAGGAAGAAAATGATGGATTTTGGAGTGAAATCAAGTGAGGAGCAAAGGGTTTTTAGAGAGAGAGAGAGATCTGGTTGGCCGAAAGAAAGGAAGAGGAAGAACAATGATATATCTCACAAATTCAGCTTGCCGGATTTCACTAACCGGCTAGCCGGTTAGTGACCAGAAGCTTACAAGCCGTAAACGGCTTGCCAGATACGTTATCTGGTTTTCCGGATAGCTTCTAGAAAATGTGAAGAGAGAATTCGGCTTGCCGGATGTCTTTAACTGGAAATCCGGTTATGTTCCAGCAAGGCCTTCACGTGAATCCGGCTTTTCGGTTTAGCTAACCGGTAGACTGGTTGTGAGGCAGAGAGTTGCCTTTTGAATTCGGTTTGTCGGATTTACGAACCGGTTAGCCGGTTGTTTGGCAGAACCATTCAAACCGCATTCGGTTTTCTAGATTAGAAGAACCAGCTGACCGGTTATGAGGCAGAGAGGAGACTTAGCAAATCCGATTTTCCGGATTGAGAATCCGGTTATTCGAATGATGACCCGAGAGCAATCAATAAGAAAATGGTGTTCTGGATGAGAGGAATTGGAATACCGGTTTAGACTTGGAAAACTTTTTGTCTCTAATTGAATATTGGCTAGCTCTTATACTTGTATTACACATACCATTTTATTTTTGGCTTTTAAAATTGATTAATTTTAAACTATTTTGAGATTTAAAACTTTTCAATAAGCCATTTAATGCATGAGACATAAAATCATAAAATTACAAGCATATCAAGTTATCTAATACATGATGCATAAATCCATAATATAACAAATATATCAAGTCATGTAGTAAAACATAAGTCAAGATGCAACATTCATCATTTTAAGCTCAAGTCTTATTTTTATAAAATGTTCTTCGCTAAGAGGTTTTGTAAAGATATCTGCAAGCTGATTTTCAGTAGAAACAAATTTAATTACAACATCTCCTTTTTTAACATGATCTCTAAGGAAATGATGTCTAATTTATATATGCTTAGTTCTAGAATGTTGAATGGGATTCTTGGAAAGATTTATAGCACTAGTATTGTCACACAAGATAAGTATTTGATCAAGTTTAATACCATAGTCTCTAAGTGTTTGTTTCATCCAAAAAATTTGTGCACAACAACTACCTGCGGCAATATATTCTGCCTCGGTGGTTGAAAGCGCAATCGAGTTTTGTTTTTTACTAAACCAAGAGACAAGAGAATGGCCTAGGAATTGACATGTTCCACTAGTACTTTTTCTATCAACCTTATATCCAGCAAAATCGACATCCGAATAACAAGTTAAATCAATATGAGTTCCCCTAAGATACCAAAGGCCAAGATTAATGGTGCCAATCAAATATCGAAAAATGCGTCTGACAGCAAGCATGTGTGACTCTTTAGGACAAGATTGAAATCTAGCACACAAACATACACTGAACATAATATCAGGCCTACTAGCAGTCAAGTAAAGTAAGGATCCGATCATACCTCGATATGTCTTGATATCAACTTCCTTACTTTTCTCATCTTTGTCCAACTTGATGGTAGTGCTCATAGGAGTTCTTTTTGTCGTTCCATTATCATAGCCAAATCTTTTGATTAGATTTTTCACATACTTGGCTTGATTTATGAAAATTCCTTCCTCGTTTTGTTTGATTTGAAGTCCAAGGAAGTATTTCAACTCTCTCATCATACTCATCTCAAATTCTTTACTCATATATGATGAAAAATCTTTACACAACAACTCATTAGTAGAACAAAAAATAATATCATTAATATCAATTTAAACAATAAGTATATCTTGGTTCTTATGCTTAACAAATAGAGTTATGTCCGTTTTTCCCATAAAAAAATCATTATCCAACAAGAAGTTTTTAAGCCTATCATACCAAGCTCTAGGTGCTTGTTTTAGACCATACAAGGCTTTATATAACTTATACACATGATCTGAAAATTTTTTATTTTCAAAACCAGGAGGTTGTTTCACATAAACTTCCTCTATAATATAACCATTTAAGAAAGCACTCTTGACATCCATTTGATATAAAATAAAAGCCTTATGACATGCATATGCTAACAACATCCTAATGGATTCTAACCTTGCTACAGGTGCAAATGTTTCATCAAAATCAATTCCTTCTTCTTAGTTGTAACCTTGAGCCACTAATATAACTTTATTTCTTACAACCACACCAGATTCATCCATTTTGTTTCTAAATACCCATTTAGTGCCTATAATGGATTGATGTATTGGATTAAGAACTAACTCCCACACATTGTTTCTCTCAAATTGATTTAACTACTCTTACATTGCCATAATGCAAGATTCATCATTTTCCGCATCCGTAAAGGATTTTGGTTCAATTTGAGAAATAAATGCAGCATGCTCACATGTGTTCCTAAGAAATGATCTAGTAGTAACACCTCGTAAGAGATCTCCTAAAATTACATCCTTACGGTGAGAGGAAACATACCTCCACTCCTTGGGGAGTGTTTGAGAAGTACCTTCATTTTGCTCTTCATTTGTTTCTTCATGATGTTCCTCTTGAATTCCATGTGGTGCGTCTTCTTGGTTGTCATTTAATGCTTCTTCTTGTAGTTCTTCTTCTGCATTGTCATCAACAACTACTTTCTTCGTAAATGAGGGGTTAGACTCATCAAATGTAATATGCATAAATTCTTCCACAACTAAAGTTCTTTTCTTATAAACTCTTTAAACTTTACTTGAATTTAAATAACAAATAAAAATACCAACATCAGATTTTGGATCAAATTTACCAAGATTATCTTTTGTGTTCAAAACAAAACATTTGCATTCAAAAATTTTAAAATAGCCAATATTGGGTTTTCTATATTTCCAAAGCTCATATGGAGTTTTATTAAGATTAGATCTAATCAACACACGATTTAAAACATAACAAGCGGTGTTGACGGCTTCGGCCCAAAAATTCTTAAGCAAAGAGTTTTCATTCAACATGGTTCTATCCATTTCTTGAATAAACCTATTCTTTCTCTCTACTACTCCATTTTGTTGTGGAGTTCTAGGTGATGAAAATTGATGTTCAATGTCAAAGTCATTACAAAAATTTTCAAATGCATGATTTTCAAATTCTTCACCATGATCACTTCTAATACAAGTAATAGAATAACCTTTTTCATTTTGAACCTTTTTATAGAAAATTCGAAATGCATCAATGACATCATCCTTATTAGTTAAGAAAAATACCCATGTGTATCTAGAATAGTCATCCACAATTACAAATGCATAAAATTTGCCACTTAAACTAACATATCTAGAAGGTCCAAACAAATTTATGTGAAGTAATTGAAGTGGTTTTGAAGTAAAGACATGATTCTTGCTTTTGAAGAAAGTTTTGATTTGTTTTCCAACATGGTTCTATCCATTTCTTGAATAGACCTATTCTTTCTCTCTACTACTTCATTTTGTTGTGGAGTCCTAGGTGATGAAATTTGATGTTCAATGTCAAAGTCATTACAAAAATTTTCAAATGCATGATTTTCAAATTCTTCACCATGATCACTTCTAATACAAGTAATAGAATAACCTTTTTCATTTTAAACCTTTTTATAGAAAATTCGAAATGCATCAATGACATCATCCTTATTAGCTAAGAACAATACCCATGTGTATCTAGAATAGTCATCCACAATTACAAATGCATAAAATTTGCCACTTAAACTAACATATCTAGAAGGTCCAAAGAAATCTATGTGAAGTAATTGAAGTGGTTTTGAAGTAAAGACATGATTCTTGCTTTTGAAGAAAGTTTTGATTTGTTTTCCAACATGGTTCTATCCATTTCTTGAATAGACATATTCTTTCTCTCTACTACTTCATTTTGTTGTGGAGTCCTAGGTGATGAAATTTGATGTTCAATGTCAAAGTCATTACAAAAATTTTCAAATGCATGATTTTCAAATTCTTCACCATGATCACTTCTAATACAAGTAATAAAATAACCGTTTTCATTTTGAACATTTTTATAGAAAATTCGAAATGCATCAATGGCATCATCCTTATTAGCTAAGAACAATACCCAAGTGTATGTAGAATAGTCATCCATAATTACAAATGCATAAAATTTGCCACTTAAACTAGCATATCTAGAAAGTCCAAACAAATTTATGTGAAGTAATTGAAGTGGTTTTGAAGTAAAGACATGATTCTTGCTTTTGAAGAAAGTTTTGATTTGTTTTCCAACATGGTTCTATCCATTTCTTGAATAGACCTATTCTTTCTCTCTACTACTTCATTTTGTTGTGGAGTTCTAGGTGATGAAAATTGATGTTCAATGTCAAAGTCATTACAAAAATTTTCAAATGCATGATTTTCAAATTCTTCACCATGATCACTTCTAATACAAGTAATAGAATAACCTTTTTTCATTTTGAACCTTTTTATAGAAAATTCGAAATGCATCAATGGCATCATCCTTATTAGCTAAGAACAATACCCATGTGTATCTAGAATAGTCATCTACAATTACAAATGCATAAAATTTGCCACTTAAACTAGCATATCTAGAAGGTCCAAACAAATCTATGTGAAGTAATTGAAGTGGTTTTAAAGTAAAGACATGATTCTTGCTTTTGAAGAAAGTTTTGATTTATTTTCCAAATTGGCATGCTTCACAAATTCTATATTTTTGAAAACTGATTTTTGGAAGACCTTTAACTAAATCATTTTTTACGATTTTTTAAATTAAATCCATGCTTGCATGACCTAATCTTCTATGCCACAACCAACCATCATCATGCAATGCGGAAAGACATTTATCATGTATTGATGCACAATCTATATTAATGGTATAGACATTAACACATCTATTTCCTACAAACAAGACTTTACCATCACATGCATTCTCAACAACACATTTTGATTCATTAAAGATAACTCTATATCCTTTATCACATAATTGACTAATACTAAGCAAGTTGTGTTTCAAGTTTTCAACCAAACACACATTTTCAATGAGAGTAGAGGATATATTACCGACATTTCCAATCCCAATGATTTTTCCTTTTGAATTATCTCCAAATGATACATTTCCACTATTTTCGATCTTAGTAAAACTTGAAAACTAATAATAATTTCATGTCATGTGTCTTGAACAATCGCTGTCCAAGTACCACTTATTCTTCTTCTTCTTCAAGCCATGTAGAGAAAATCTCAAGTTTTAGGTACCCAAACCTTTTTGGGTCCTTGAGAGTTAGCAATGGTTCCTTTCGGAACCCAAACATATTTCACACCATAATATGCATTTCTCTTCACTGCACATCTATTTTTCATATGACTATCTTGATTACAATAATTACATACAATTTGATTGTTAATAGATGTATTCTTCACAAAATAACTCTTGTAAAATTTTTGTTTCAAATTTGGTTTATAACCAATGCCACTTTTGTCAAATACACATTTTTGTGAGTTTAGCAAATTGTCCAACATCTTTTGCGCATTTGTGAATTTTAGCACAATTTCATTTAGTTCATTACTCTTCTTTTTAAGCATTTCATTTTCATTTTTCAAGTCATTCATATGTGACTCTAAGTGCTCATATGAAGTGCTAGAATTCTCAAATAATGCAATACTATTATGCAATGTTTTATTTTCAAATTCGAGGCATGTAATCTTTGCACTAAATGATTCATTTTCATTTTTAACCTCTATCATCTTTTTTTTAAGACATATATTCTTTTTACCAATCTTCATCAGCTTATCATGCAAATCCTTAAAGGCATCATGTAATTTATCATATGTAGGAAGAACACTTACCTCATCAAGTTCATCACATGATTATTCCCCAATGCCCATAAGAGCTAAATTTGTCATTTCTTGTTGCTCATCATCATCACTTGTTTCCTCATCGCTATCATCCCATGTGGCCACCATAGCTTTTTTCTTAAGTTTGTTGAGAAGAGGACATTTCGGTCGTATGTGTCCAAGCTTCTTGCATTCATAACAAGTGATTAACTCCTTCTTCTCCTTCTTATTCTTATAGCCTCTGAACTTTCTCTGCTCATTATTTTTTTTGTAAAATTTTCTGAATCTTCTAGCCAACATTGCCAACTCCTCATCATCCATTTCGCTTTCCTCATCACTTTCACGTTTTGAAACCTTAAGAGCAATGTTTTTCTTCTTTTCCTCATGCCCTTTTTCAGCTGCCAAATCTTCTTCATATGAAATGAAAGAACCAATTAAATCATCAATAGGTAAAACATTTAAATCTTTGACTTTCTCAATGGCAGTCCTTTTTTGTCTCCATTCCTTAGGTAGCGATCTAATGATTTTCTTAACTTTCTCGCTATTTAAAAAGGTCTTTCCTAGGGCTTCTAGAGTGTTTACTATGTCCGTAAATCTAGTATACATAGAGTACATATTCTCATTTTATTCCATTTGGAACAATTCATATTGTCGAGTGTACCTACTTATTTTAGATTCTTTCACTTGGTTCGTGCCTTCATAGACAACTTTAAGTTTGTGCCAAATCTCATTAGCACTTTCACAACTAGACATTCTATGAAACTCTTTCTTATCCAGTGCACAAAATAAGGCATTCATGGCCTTGAAATTTAGAGAAGCTTTTCCCTTTTCGAATTCATTCCATTCTCGTGAAGGTTTTGGAATATCTTCCCCGGCTTCATTTTTAGTCAAAGGCATGAAAGGACCAGTCATTAATGATTTCTCAAATTTCATAATTTAAGGCTTGCAAGTAAATTCTCATCCTAGTTTTCCAATATGGGTAATCGTTTCCATCAAAGTAAGCTGGTCTAGTGGTGGACTGTCCTTCCCTAAATGTGGAATCATTTTGAGTTGCCATTGATCTTTAGCTCTAAACGATTAGATCTAAATAAGATCATCTTCCTCTGATACCAAATGAAATATAAGTGTGCAACCCAAGAGGAGGAGTGAATTGAAATTTTAAAAATTATCCTAGCAAATTCACACAACAAGCAATCTAATGTCTTAATAAAAATTGAAAGCAATAAGTTCAATAAAAGCACAATAACTAATGAGTAAGAGAAAAGAGAAACAAACACACGAATTTTTACGTGGATTTCACTATCCAAGCTTGAGGATTTCACTATCCAACCCTTTCCAAGGCTTCAACCGTTTACAATTGACTTCAATGCGTCAATGAACCTTTACAATAAAGAGATTATCTTCCAATCTCTTCACTAAAGTGTCTCACACACTCAAAATCTTACAATTGAGATGAAGAAATGAAAGTTACAATAAAACTCACTCAATGAGTAGATATTCAAAAATGAAGAACAAGAAATGATTCAATGTTTTGTGTTTTGCAAGTTGAAGGCTCAAGATATCTCGTGTGCTTTTTGTTTTTTGCTTGTTGGCGAGATTGAAATTGAGTTGGATTTGAGTTCTTATAGTTTGAGCTCAAAAACTAGCCGTTATGCAAATTTTTTTTGGTAACTGGCTTGCCGTTTAGGAATCCAATAAGCCGTTTTTATGTTACCGTTAAGGCAAAAATTTGAATTTCAGAATATCCGGCTTGCCGCTTACGAAATTCGGTAAGCCGTTTATGCTCTAAATGCTTATTGCCTAATATCCAGTTTGCCGTTTAATCATATCCGGTAAGCCGCTTGCTACAATAACTGCTACAGTGAAAAGTTTCCCAAATTTATAGTTTGACCCCAAAACTTTATAAAACTATAATATGGCCCAAAACGTTATGAAAGTTTGCAAATAGGTCCAATTTCAGAATTTTTAATAATGTTTTGTCAATCCCAAAACTTTCTGAAATTATAATTTTGCCTAAACTATGTGAAATTATAGAATGACCCAAAAATATTTAAATAGTTTCAAATAGGTCTAAATATGAAATTTAAAACACTATCAAAGATTTTAAAATATTTTCATTTTAGTTCAAAATACTTTAATTTCATAACATCATTTTCTTATTATAAAAGCACAATTCATAAATCTTTGCTTAATAAATACATGTGGTTTGTTATCATCAAAATCAATATTTATAGCCATATAAACTAACAGGAAGAGGATGAAGACAAAATGGATAGGGGAGAGGAAGAAGGAGGGGAGGATACAACAAATGAAGGGGGCGAAGAAAAGGAAATTACAATGCCGGTAAGGTATGAAAGGTTGCCAGATTTTTGTTACGTTTGCGGGCATGTGGGGCATCAATACAAAGCTGAAGTCTAAGCAAATGGTGGATAAAGGTAAGAAACTTAATTTTACCAATTGTTTTACTGTCGATAGAAGAGGCCTAGGAGGTGGTTTGGCTTTGCAATGGAATGATGAAACTATTGTGGAAATAAAATCATATAGCAAGCACCACATTGATGTTATTGTTCATGTTGAAAATGGTTGTTATTGGAGGTGTACGGGTATATATGGCCACCCTGAAATAGATCAAAAGCACCATACATGGATGTTGTTGCAAAGATTAGTAGGACTCTCCTCACTACCCTGGCTTTGTTTCGGGAATTTTAATGAAATCCTGCATCTAAGTGAGAAAACAGGGAATGATAAGAGTGTTTTAGCAGTAAATGAATTCAGGGAAGCTCTTAAATTTTGTGGCTTAAATGACTTAGGCTACAAAGGATACCCTTACACATGGTCAAATAGGCGATTTGGGTCTCAAATGGTGGAGGAAAGACTGGATAGATTTTTAGGCTGCAAAAATTAGAGAAAGGTGTTTCAAGAAAATGCAGCTATACACTTAACAACATGGACATCAGATCACAGCCCAGTGATGATGGACGTGGTGGAAAAAAACAAAGGAAGTAAGTATAGCAGAAGGTTTTTTACACGCATCCATTACGAAGACATGTGGAGTCCATATGAGAGGTGTAAAGAGATTGTGAAAAATGAGTGGATGGACAGTTGTAGATGGGATGGTGAAAACCCTATAATGCAGTTCAAGGAGAAAGCAAAAAGTTCGATGGCAGAATTAAAGATTTGGAGCAAAGCTGAATTTAAAGGAAGAAAAAAAAAGTTAGATAATTTACTCCAGCAGCTACAAAGCAAGAGAGAATGTGGAGAACAGTATGAGAGTGGGGAAGAAATCAAGAATATCGAAAAGCAGATTGATGGAATTCTGTTAGAGGAAGAAATCTATTGGAGACAAAGATCCAGAGAAGTGTGGCTAAAAGAGGGCGATAAGAACACAAAATTCTTCTATTCCAAAGCTTTAGTTAGGAAGAGGAAGAATACAATTGAAGGGATCCTTGAAGAAAATGGCAGATGGACAGAAGAGACAGAAGGGATTGAAAGGGTTTTCTGTGAGTATTTTGCAAACCTCTTCACCTCAACACATCCCACAGATAGCCAGCTGGAGAAAGCTTTCAAGAACATGCCTCAGAGAGTGATAGAGAATATGAACTAGCAGCTGAACCAAGTGTACACGGAGGAAGAGATTATTGCAGCCTTGAAACAGATGCACCTAACAAAAGCTCCTGGCCCTGATGGTTAACTAGCTTTTTTTTTCCAGAAACACTGGAATGCGGTCAGCAAATGAGTCATTCTATATGTCTGCACATCTTTAACGAATGAGGTAATATTGCCCCTTTAAATCACACTTATATTGCATTAATTACCAAGTGTGAAAAGCCTAAGAGAGTGGGTGATTTTAGACCGATTAGCTTATGCAATGTCATTTACTGGATAGTAGCAAAAACTATAGCTAATAGGTTAAAAGAAATGTTGCATCTTGTAATATCACATACTCAAAGTGCATTTATCCTAAGCAAACTCATTACAGATAATATAATCATTGGGTATGAGTGTTTGTATAAAATTAGGCTTAGTAAAAGCAAAAAAGGGCGCTTGGTAGCTCTAAAATTAGATGTTAGCAAGGCTTATGATCGGGTAGAGTGGAGGTTTTTAAAGCAAGCAATAGAGGTGCTTGGGTTTTCATCAAATTGGGTAGATCTAATCATGAGATGTATCACCACTCCCTCATTTTCAGTTTTGATAAACGAGGCACCTAAATGGCTAATTCAACCTCAACGAGGGCTTAGACAAGGTTGCCCTCTATCCCCATATTTATTTATCTTGTGTGCAGAGGTCTTCTCAAATATGATGACTCAAGTTGAGAAAAATAAGTTGATCAAGGGGCTGAGTTTCAGTAAAGAGCTATCAATTAGTCACCTCTTCTTTGTAGATGACACTCTAATCTTCACAAGAGCCACTTTCGAAGATTGCTCCAACTTGAAGAAAATCTTTGATTGCTATGTTGAGGCATCAGGATAAATTTTCAATTATGAAAAATCTTCTATGTTTTTCAATGGAAAGACTTCAACCGGCACAATAGCTGCAATCAAAAACTTGTTCCAGCTATAAGTAGTGTCACAGCATGAAAAATATCTGGGGTTGCCTTCTATGGTGGGAAGAAAGAAGCTAAATTTTTTCAACAGCATAAAACTCAAAGTTCTGAGTAAAATATCTAATTGGCAGTCAAGGATGTTTTCCAGAGGAGGAAAAAATGTGTTGATAAAAGCTGTTGCACAGGCAGTTCCCACTTATGTCATGAGCGCGTTTAAGCTACCAATGGGGCTATGTAAGGATATTCAAAGGGCCATTGCAAGATTTTGGTGGAGATCGAAGCAAAACCACAGGTCTATTCATTGGGCCAAGTGGGAAAGTTTGTGCCAAGTAAAATGCAGAGGTGGTCTGGGGTTCAGGGATTTAACTTGTTTTAACCAAGCACTGGTGGCGAAACTGAGGTAGAGAATCATACAAAATCCCAACTCAATGGTGGCAAAGGTGTTAAAGGCCAAGTACTTCAAAGGTACTGATTTCTTAAGGGCAAATTTGGGATCAAATCCATCGTTCATATGGAGAAGTATTCTGTGGGGGAGGCAAATTATAAATGAGGGGCTGAGATGGAGAATCGGAGATGGGAGGAGTGCTCAGATATATTATAGCCTGCTGGATCCCAAGACCTAAGACTTTTAAACCTTTCTCTCCTCCAAAGCTACCACTGGAATCGATAGTATCTGAACTTATAGATGTGGAAAATCAATGGAAGGAGCTGCTGGTTCAGCAAAGCTTTGTGAAATAAGATGTACAACAGATTCTTAGAATTCCTCTTCCCAGAAATCCCAGCCCGGATCAACCACTATGGCATTTTGACAAAATGGGGGAATACACAGTTAAGAGTGGATATCAAGTGGCCCTAAATCAAAAGTTTCCTGATCAGCCAAGCAGTTCGAAGAGAAACCAAACTTCATGGAGCATAATATGGAATATAAAGCTACCAGAAAAAATAAAAACTTTTTATGTGGAGAATGGTCAAAAACCTTCTGCCGACAGCAACCAATTTGTGGAGAAGAAAGGTGTTACAAAGCCCTTAGTGTCAGAGATGTCAAAGAACAGAGGAGACGATGGCTCATGCTATTTTTAAATGTAAAGTTGTTCAAAAGATATGGAGCCTTACAAACCATGGGAATGAAATAAGGGAGGCTAGATGCGAAGATATGGCCAGCATGTTGATAGAAATGGCCAACAAGAAATGCAAAACTGAGATGGAACTAATATTTGCTTTATGTTGGGTAGTTTGGCACTCAAGGAATCTTCATATTCTTAGGAACTAAATGGAAGATCCCTAGATATCAGTTGCAAGAGCTGAAGCTGTGGTGAATTCATACAAAAAAAATCAGGCAGCCTGAGTTACAATCAAATCTGGGAAAGAAAGCCATTAGCAGTCAACAATGGAAACCACCTCCAGCAGGGCACTTTAAAGTGAATGTAGATGCAGTGCAAGAAGAGCAAGATAAAGAGGGTTTAGGAGTGGTCATAAGGAACTCGAAAGGAAAGTGTGTGGCAGCAGCCATGAAGCCATCGACTTTCCGTGGTAGTGTGGCATTTGCTGAAGCTGAAGCTACAAAGTTGGGATTGGAAATTGCAGAAAGTGCAAGATGCATGCCTTTGATTATAGAGACAGATTCGCAGGAGGTGGTTGATTTAGCTCTTAACAAAAAAAGCACAAGGACTGAAATCTTTTGGATCATTTCTGAAATCCAAAAAAGGATCAAGAGACTGCAACAGGCCAAAATTCAATATGAATCAAGGAATTGTAATAGAGTAGCTCATTCATTAGCTAAAGCAGCTCTAGAACAAGATAGTTTTGTCTCATGGCCGGATAATATTCTAGAAAACTTTTTGTATTTGTTTTATGAGTTTGACAAATGAAAGAGACAATTTCATATAAAAAAAAAAAATATTATCCAATCCAATCCGGCATACCAAACGAGCCCTTAATATATTTATTTCTAACTAGTCTACCATTAGTATGATCAATCCATTCTTAAATTTCACGCAAGTGAGGTTATTTTGGTCATTTTCGAAAGAAGAATGGATATATTTGATTCGATGGAGTAAACTACGTTTTTAATTTAGAAATCACAGAGGGCACAGCAAATCCAATGGAACACAATAACAAAGGAAGCATCATGATAACAGTTGAATATTACCGATACAAATACCACCGTCGTCCGTCTCCGACCATCGAATATTATCAATAAATTATTTATCAATAATAATCCCTAACAAAGGAAGCATCATACTATACAATTGAAAATTACCTATACAAATGCCATCGTCGTCCGTCTCCGACCATCAAATATTATTACTAAAATGTTTAAAAAATTATTTACCAATAATAAAAAAAAATTATTTACCACATATTATTATTGACTCATGCTAATTTTATTTCTTCACTTGCTCTCATCTCGGTGACCACCTGACCCCGTTCTCTCCCTATTCAACTGGGGTCGCCATTTCTTCCTCAAAGATAAAAAATTCAACAAACGCTCAGTTTTTCATCATCACAATCGACGCAATTTAATTATCCATCATGTCGGAAATGGCCAGCACAGATCCTGAAGGAATCGACGGAGTCCGAATGACGTGGAACGTTTGGCCGCGTACCAAAGTCGAAGCCTCCAAGTGTGTGATCCCACTCGCCGCTTCCATTTCCCCGATCCGTTCGCATCCCGACATCCCCACGCTCCCTTACGCGCCTTTACGTTGCAAGACCTGCACCGCTGCTCTCAACGCCTTCGCCCGTGTTGATTTCACTGCCAAGATCTGGATCTGCCCCTTCTGCTACCAACGCAATCACTTCCCGCCGCATTATGCCGCTATTTCCGAAACTAACCTCCCCTGCGAACTCTACCCGCAGTACACCACCGTGGAGTACACACTCCCTCACAATATGCAAAATCCGAATAATCCTAATCCCGATCCGCGATTATCTCCCGTCTTCGTGTTCGTGCTGGACACGTGTATGATCGAGGAGGAATTGGGGTATGCGAGATCCGAGTTGAAGCGGGCGATCGGCTTGTTGCCGGATAACGCGATGGTGGGGTTAGTTACGTTTGGAACGCAAGCTCACGTGCATGAATTGGGATTTTCGGACATGTCAAAAGTGTATGTTTTCAGGGGCAATAAAGAGATTTCAAAGGATCAGGTTTTGGAGCAATTAGGGCTTTCTGCTTCGGGACGGAGAGCTGCTGGAGGCTACCAGAAGGCTGCTGTCCCTAATGCCTTTCCCAATTCGGGTGTCTCTCGTTTCTTGTTGCCTGCTTCTGAATGCGAATACACGCTCAATTCGGTCTGTGTCTTTGTGTGTGTGTTTTTTTAATTTCTCTTTTTTTGGTGCGTTTAAAATGTGAATTGTTTAATGCTTGTTCTGACTTTTCATTTTTGGTTAATTGTAGTTGTTGGATGAGTTGCAACCCGATCAGTGGCCTGTTGCACCTCGTACCCGTCCATCGCGTTGCACTGGTGTGGCTCTTAGTGTTGCCACAGGCTTGCTTGGTGCTTGTTTGCCTGGTACTGGGGCTAGAATTGTTGCTTTGGTTGGTGGTCCATGTACCGAAGGGCCAGGCACGGTAATTCATTTTATATTATCAACTATTTGGTTCTGGATTCGTTCTGTTCTATTTTTATTATTTGAAGCTAGGAATCATTTCTTTGGTATCATGACAATTGAATTAATATTAGACATGACTCGTTTTATGAGTCTTCAATCATAATTTGCCATCAGCTAATTGTGTTTGCTGTACATCCTTAATTTTAAGTTAAAGAATAGAATTGCTGTCAACTTTGATGTTAACTATGTGGCAATACAAGAGTAGTCTTATCATCTTTCATGGTCCATTGCTTTTACTGCTTCATGATTTGTTCCTTAAAAAGGAAAAAAATTGTCTTTTGATCTGGATTTCTGTTTTGCCGTTGAAAACCCCAATTCGGTTAGGCTAGATCTAGGTTGTGGCCATTATACTTATTTTTTTCCAAGCAACAGCTAACAAATTTCCATTTTATTTAAATTGTTATGATTGAATAATATCAGGGGGGATTTGTTTGAGGCACTGTCCATTCTGCAAAGTTTTGGAATGAGTGAAATGTTGCAGTTCCATTCAGCATCATTCTCCATTTTTTTTTCAAATCTGAAAATGAATTAAAACAGTGTCCGTTAATGGGTTTCAAAACCAAGATTTGGAAAACGAGAAACAACCTTTTTCATGAAACACTGCATTAAGTTGGGAAAACCATGAAACTGGAATGTTGCTGTTTCTTCAAAAAATAAAAAGATGGAACTTGTGAGGAACATGATGATTTCTTTTATCCAAACCAACTTGCTTTGTAATCCTTCTACATTATCTTTTTTAGATACCCTATTACAGTATGTTCTGATATCATCAGCCACATTATCATGTTTGATATTCCTTTATTTTCTATGCAATGGTTTTGTCCACCTTTTTTTTTCCTCTCATTTGGTGATTTGCACAGTACTCTTGATTTATCCTCAAGATTGAAGCTATTAATCATAGAAAATGCGCTCCCTAGAGCTTTTGGTTACCATTTTAAAAGCTTAAGGGAGCTAAGGACACCCTTTAAAGTACTCATGTAACACATAAACAAATATGTGGGCACACCACTGATTTTTATAGCATGTATGGGTTGATAGATGCCATATTTGGGTGGAAGCCTTGTGTATTGACAACAGTGTATTTTGTGTATTTAAATAGGATTTATGGGTTGATAGATGTCATATCTGGGTAGAAGCCTTATGTATTGACAATAGTGTATTTTGTGTATTTAGGTTCTATTTGGGATTAAAGTGCTGTAACTTTTAAGTTACCGCTGTTGTGGAAAAACAACTGTAACTATAAAACAAAAGTTAATAATATATAGTAAATATAAATTTTAAATAATAATTTTGACAAAATTATTAAACACAATAGATTTTTTATCATACAAGTGAAAAATTAGATCAAAATAACTTCTAAGCTACAACAATTATTGTTTACTAAACACTTTAGTGCTGTAGCTTTTAAGTAACAGCTGTCCAACCTCAATTCCAAACGCACCCTTAGAAGTTGTGAGGGTAAGATTTCTCCCTTGTGTATTTGCGTGAACAAGATATGAGTACATTAGTACATTACACTAGGTAGTCAGATTGGTAGCTTTGTTTGATAAAATAAATTTACTTTATAGAATGAGATTAGAAGAAAAGTTGACACGAGATTATTACATTTAGTTTTAAGTTAGTCATGCATGAAGAAGTAGAGGAAAGAAGGAGAAAAATGGATTTAACCTTGCACATGCTACCAAACACAATCTTTGTATATTTTAGATGTTAGTTTTAGATGAGTTTCTGCTGGTATTTTTTGTTTTCAAAAATTTGTTTTTGAAATACATTCGCACACAAGTTCTGAAGTCTTATAATAAAAATAATGCAATATTTAATGTTCTTCCCATTCTACATCTGATTCTCTCCTGTCTCTATGCTGTTGTAATTTCTATTATTATTGGATTATTGCATCTGTAATTAGAACGGATAAGGAGGGACACAAATATGTATTAACTAAAATTAAATTCTGATAATCATAAAAATATTAATTTATTAGACTTTTGCAGATTGTATCAAAAGATTTATCAGAACCTGTGCGGTCGCATAAGGATCTTGACAAAGATGCTGTTCCATTTTTCAAGAAAGCAGTAAAGTTTTATGATGGTCTTGCAAAACAGTTGGTTAGTCAAGGTCATGTCTTAGACCTTTTTGCTTCTGCACTTGATCAGGTATGAATATTCCATCTTGAAGTTCATTGTATGAATCCAATCTAGTTGGCTGACTTATAAATTTATTATGCAAAAAAATTGGATTATTGGTTTGTGTTTCTAGTGACTTGCATTATTGCATTTGATTTTCTGTCCCCTGGTCTGCAGTATACCTGATATTAACACCTATCTTATTGTAATACGTTTCACTTTTTCTTGATAAAGAAAAACTGTTATCATTTCTTAATGGCTATGCATGATCTACTAGTCTTGCCATAACATTTTTTACACTTCTTAACTATTTCTGAAATCAAATGGTGTGACTAATAGAGCTAAATTTTTCTCACTGTATAGTTTCACAAAAATTCGCAGTAGGCCTCTAAGATACATGGAAACTGTTTGACTTATGGAACCTGAGATATTTGAAATGATTGAGGATAATATTTTAAAAATTTATTATCCGTATTGAAGCCATGAGGTCATCTTTTTATTTATTTATTTATTTATCTCTCGGGTTGTTTTATGTGATTAATGATTAATGATTTCCAGTTACTCGAGTGTTGCTGTGTGCTTAGTTTAGTGAGACTGGTGATGTCAGTGGTTTACTTTTCTACAACTGCATGAAGCACATAAAAAAATTGTGATCATTTTCTGGAGTTCAAATGCAGTGTTTGCTTATTGTTATAGAGGAATTTGCTTTTCAAGCATGATCCATAACAAGTTTTGATGACTTACCGCATATTTCATTTCAATTATTTGAACCTGCCCTTTTTCCTTGTGTGCTTATGTGTTTCAAAGTTTCTTGTATGTATATGGACGGACTACCAATATATTTTTGGGTGTTGTGAAGAAATTTATGATTCCATTCATTGTTTCCTTTTACATCCCTTTATTTATGAGTTGGAAAAAATTTTTTTTTGCAAAGAATGATTCAATTGATCAATAATAATGGTGTTTTCGCATTAAAGATTATAGAAATTTTGTTGTGACTCGGGCTCTCTTGGGTAATGAAATCTTTTAGGTTGGGGTTGCAGAAATGAAAGTTGCAGTAGAGAAAACTGGCGGCCTTGTAGTTCTAGCAGAAAGTTTTGGCCATTCTGTGTTTAAAGATTCTTTCAAGCGTATATTTGAAGACGGAGAGCAGTCTCTCGGCCTTTGTTTCAAGTGAGTTCTTCTGTAAGATCGGCTTTTTTGTGTTTGTTTATTTGTAGTTAGTTCCTTCTCTTTGTCAGTAATGATTATAAAGTTGCACTTGACTTTTTTTTTTTTTTGGGAAATTATCTCTGCACCACCTTTCTTTTGTCATATATATATCTAAACACCACAAAATTTTAACATGTACTTTACACCACCTTTGTTTTTAAGTTTGTATTAATCAACCACTTTGACACTAAAAAATAACCATTTTATCCTTAAATGAATTAAAAGACAATTTTATTCTACAAATTTTTAAAAAATAAAAAAACTATAATTATAAGAATATCCTTGAGTTTAATAAAAGAAATAAATCTTAAATCCAATATGTTAATTTTTTATAATTATAATTTCATTTAAAAATTATCATATTAATTTTTTATAATCATAATTTCATTTAGTTTGTATGGGGAAGTTTCTTAATCTTAATTATATGGAAGTTTAAAATAATTATAGGGAGCTTTCTATTATGTTAATTTTTGTGAACTTCCTTATACTTAATTTAATTTAAAAAATAAATAAAATTATAATTACAAAAAATTATAATTATAAGATGTTATTTTTATAATTATAATTTCATTTAAAAATTATCATCTTAGATTTTGAGATTTTTTATTTTATTGAATTTAGGGGTATTTTTATAATTATATTTTTTTATTTTTTAAAATTTTGTAGAATAATTAGTCTTTTAATTCATTTAGGGGTAAAATGGTTATTTTTAGTGTTAAAGTGGTTAATTGATGCAAGCTTAAAAACAAAGGTGGTGCAAAGTACACGTTAAAATTTTGTGGTGGTTAGATGTACATATGACAAAAGAAAGGTGGTGCAGAGATAATTTCTTTTTTAAATTGAAAAAATCTGAAAATTATTGTGGCCTTAAAAGGTTTTAAATAATAAATAAACCATCTTGGGAAAAACATAAATAAAATATTATTTTACTCATACGTATTAATGGAAACTGTTTTAATATAAGTTTTGTTGGAGTTTATGATGTTATATGAAATGTGTGTGTGTATATTTAAAAGACAATTTTTAAAAGAGCAAAACTCATTGAATACCACATGCAGAAAATTCTTAAGTTTTGATGTTGAAGAACTCCAGTTTTTTATTATTATCTTTTTTGTTCTTTTGATATGAAACACAAAATCAAGTGTATTAATGGTGTAATAGTGTGAATTTCAAAATGGACCATAAGTCTACAGAAAAACCTGATAATGGATATCCACGAACTATAGGAGAACCGGGAACAGACCCCAACCCCCTCTTACAAAGAATAGACCTTGAGAAAAGAGGGCCTCCTTAGAAAGACTCCACTTAATAGATGTCTACTACTTTTAAAAGAAGGGAAAGTGATATGTTTTACATAGATTAGTTAGGGATCACTTTCTGAAGAGAATTTAATGAAGTTTTTGACTTTTGAAAGTTATCATGATTACTTTTTGTGTTCTGCTAAAAATGATTGAAAATCCCCATCAAGTTTGAAAAGTAAACAGACTTAGTTACCTAAATGAATTACGTTCGGCCGCATTAACGGCAAGTATTTAGTCAAAAAACAATCAGGCTCTGAGTCATATTTTACCTGTTCAATAATACCTATAGTTTCAACAACACCTATGTAGTTTGTGAAGTTTTGCTTGCTATAATGTAATTAGTTGAGAAATTCTTTAACTAGGCGAGCAGCCGCTTCAGAGCTCCAATCTTTTTGTTTTGACTCTAAAGCTTGCAGATTTAGCTGTTCGCTTGTGAGGAATCAATTTGCGACTGTGGTTTCTTTAGTATGCAATATGAATAAGAAGAATGTTGAGAAAAGGAGGTAGAGTAGCATGATAAGGTCTTTAATGAGCGAAGAAAGAAAAAAGGAGAAAATTCTGAAATAAATCTCAGGACACTGTAGCTGCTGGCTTAGACTTCCAAAAAAGTAAACACTGGGAGGAAGCTCCTGAGGCATTCTTGATTGATAATATTAATGTTTCTTGAAAAGAAATGTAAATATGATTAAGCTGGAAACAGAAATAATGACTAGATCATAAGTTTAAGGCTTTTCAATGAGTAAAGAAGGAAAGTGGAACTTGTCATAGCTGTATAGTTATACAATAGTTTTGGAGCTTTGATTGGCAAAGGGGATGATTCCCAGACAAAGCATCCTGAATAACTCTTTGATTAATCATTTGAAATTACCCTGGCACCGTATAAACAGAGGAGGGACATTCTATTGAATCCCATAGGCTCTGCAGTTCTAGCAGAAATCATCAAGAATCTTATCATTTCTCTCTAAGCAGTTTTGATCTTGGAAAGTCTAGCAAATGTAATTTTGCTATGAAATAGTGGTAGCCACATAACTTAATTCTGTTTGATTGCTGTTTGGTTAAATTTAATTGCTCAGAAACTACTTTAACCTTCCTTCAATTGTTTATGTACTTTGCATGAATTTGCCATTCATTCTAGCTTTTCTCTCGGTTTTACTCATATGAAGTTGTCTTTGCTGTTCTTACCATATGGTTACTTGCTCAGCCTAACAACAACCAAAATTGTTTTTCTATTTCATTTGGCTTTATACATTTATTCAGTATTCTCTATTCTTTTAAACGTATTGTTTGTTCCCCTTCCAGTGGTGCACTTGAAATTATTTGTTCAAAGGACATCAAAATTCAAGGGATTATTGGACCTTGCACATCCTTAGAAAAGGTAGGCTGTATTCGATCATTATTTTCTTTGATATGATAATGTACATATTTTAATTCTTATTTTTCCTGTCCACAACTAAAAGGCTGGATTGAACTTCTGTAAATGATGTTCTATGTTGCTTATTGCAATTCTTGCAGAACGGACCTAGTGTTTCTGACACTGTTGTGGGAGAGGGGAATACTACCGCTTGGAAAATGTGTGGCCTTGACAAGAGTACTTGCTTGACAGTATTTTTTGATCTTTCATCAAGTGAGAGGTCAAATACTCCAGGAACCATAAATCCACAGTTGTATTTGCAGTTTCTGACAAGGTATGATGGTGTTATTTTCTTTTATCTCTATTTTTAACACATCTTTTGTGAAATTTGCTTGTGATCTTATGTATTTCGATATCATTTTGCAGTTTCCAAAGCCCTGAGGGTAGGTCAGTGCTGAGGGTTACGACTGTAACTAGACAATGGGTGGATAGTGCGGTTAGCTCGGAGGTTAGTTTAGTTTCTCAGTCTTACTCTTACATGATTTGGATAGTTTTTAATTATCTATTACCAACCACATCTTAGCTTCTTCTCCTTATTCAAGATTTTTTGAAGCTTTAGATTCATTAGTGCTGTTTTGTCTGTTTGGTTCTGGTGTCCCATTGATATGATGTAAAGATATATATGCATGAGAGTCATGGAAGCTTAATTATCTACTTATTTGGTTCTCCTTACTTAATGATCAGGGTTTCCTTAGAAACTCCAAACCAAGTGTTAATGCTGACGAGGAAAACTTATTTTTGCAGGAACTGGTACAAGGTTTTGATCAAGAGACCGCTGCTGTGGTAATGGCAAGATTAACTTCTTTGAAAATGGAAATGGAGGTATTTATTTATTTTGCTATTCATTTAATTATATTTATTTGTGTTTTTAATCTCGCTTTTCCCTTTCTCTAGTTTTGATGCATCAGTAAATAACATTAAGGGTCATATATCAATTTTCGGATTGAACTCCCCTCTATAATTGGATAACATATGCATTGTTGTTGTTTATGTATCTTTGTACAAACAGTAATTGAGCTACTTGAGGCTTGAAGTTTGGTTCAAGTAGTTTTATTTCATGTGAAATTAAACATTATTGAGCCTCCACCAATTTTTTTTTTGTCAGATTATTGGGATTAATATTTTATCTATAACTGCACAAGTTCTTACCATAACATATTAATTGCCTTCTAAAAATAAATTAAAAACAAAACCTGTTTCACCTGTTATACAGTTTCATTCTTTATCATAACATGGCCATTACCCTTTATAGCCATGTTTCCTACCTAATCATGGACTTTGCTTTAAACAGGAGGGGTTTGATGCCACTCGGTGGTTGGACAGGTCACTCATTCGTCTCTGTTCCAAATTTGGTGACTATCGTAAGGATGATCCAGCATCCTTCACATTAAACCCAAGTTTTTCTTTGTTCCCTCAATTTATGTTCAATCTGCGGCGATCACAATTTGTACAGGTAATTTGACTTGTAACTATTTTCCTGTACTATTTATGTTTTTATAGTTATTTGACCTTATGTAAATATGCATGCCTAATATGCTCCTCTCTCTCGTGGGATAGGTCTTTAATAACAGTCCAGATGAGACTGCCTATTTTCGAATGTTGTTAAACCGGGAAAATATTACCAATGCTGCTGTCATGATTCAACCATCTCTAATATCATATTCGTTCAATTCTCTGCCCCAACCAGCATTGTTAGATGTGGCTTCCATTGCAGCTGATCGCATCCTATTGCTGGATACATATTTCAGTGTTGTCATTTTTCATGGAATGACAATAGCACAATGGCGTAACATGGGTTACCAGAATCAACCAGAGCATCAGGTATATACTCATCTGCATACTACTTGACTGGGTCCGAGTTTAAGATGTGATGCATTTAAAAGCATTGGCTGCATATTCCCTAAAGCAGCTGCAGGACACTTGTACCTCATGTTACTACAAATCATATAGTTCTGCTCATGCCTCGGTGCCACTAAGTCCTAGAGGCAGCATTGAGAACACATGAAAAACTACTTGACTAGATAAATATTTTCTTCAGTTTTCACATTGAAGATCTCTTGAGCATAACATTCTCCACTACCCTTTGCCTTTCAGTTCAGTGTTTGTATTTCTTATAATAGATTTTTGAAATTTATAAGTTCTCATTTGACACAATCTATCATAATACCTTCTTCGGGAAAGTGTAGACTGAGTACCTCCTGCTTGCAAATCTAGTATGGAAATGATTTAGATTAATGCATTCTTTCTTTTAATGTAATATTGGATGGATGCCTCTAAGGCTCTGTTATTTCTGTAGACCACTTTTTTCCTCTTTTGGTATTTTACAAAATCCTGTGAGCTTTAAGAGGTTGAGGAATATATTCTGAAGTAATATTGGCTTGATATCTGTTTTCAGAATTTCCTGTAAATCACACGTTCTACTGATTCCCCCTCGTTGTCTTGCTATGGTAGATGAATTGCTAGCTGTTCTTGAGCTATAACCATAACACGAACGAAGTATTCCTTTTGATTATTGTTTTCACTGAGCCATCTCCATGAGCATAGTCATCTGAATTGCTAACGGAACAGCAGGGCTTTTGCCTGGTAGCAGGATGAGGGAGCATTTAGATGCTATACTGATCTTATTGACATAAAAACTTTGTATTGGAATCAAATTGTCAAGAGCAACAACTTTGAAATAATGTTCTTTAAATGAACACTTTGATTGGAGTCTTCTGAAGCGTAGGATATGAAGAGGTGTTCATTACACTTGAATGGGAATTTCAACCATGCATTAATTAAGGTCTATTCACGACATTGCATATTTTATGCTGTGAATCACATGTTGGAGTTCATCCACAATATCATTTGTGGTTGTCATTGAAGTCTAAGATTATTATGGCCAGTTGTGTTGCAATAGAAATTTTGACTTGGATATGGTTGAACTTTTTATATACATTTTAGTTAGAGTTTCTTATAAATCCACTGATTATCTGGAGACTTTGATAGGAATTTGGTCAAAATTTCAAATGATCATTAGTGGGCTTGAGTATGGCCTTTATGTTGGTTTCAATTATTTTATTCTTGTTACGTTATTTTACAGGCATTTGCGCAGCTTTTGCGAGCTCCTCACGATGATGCCGAACTGATCATTCGGGATCGTTTTCCTGTTCCTAGATTGGTGGTATGCGATCAGCATGGATCCCAGGTCTGTATATACTTTTTCAGATTTTAGTTTCTGATGCTTTACAGCAAAAGTGAATTTTTCTTTAAGAAAATGTATGCCTTCTGAATATGGTTCAGAATTTAAGATATAGTAGTGTGCAGCTATGGAATGGTCTAACTAGTAGCTTTACATATAGGATAAACCAACCAAGTAATATATTCTTTTTTTTTATTATTATTATTATTTTTTTTTTCTTCACTCAGAAACAAAATAAATATATTAGATATAGGAAATGTACATAGTGGAGGGACAAGAAGTCCACAAAGACAAAAGACAAAAATCCCCAAGCCCAAGAGCTACAAATCCTGTAAGATCAGAAATTCTAACTAATGATATTACACCATAGCTGCATTGCAACTAATCAAAATAAAAAAGAATGGCAAATCTTTGAACTCTCATAGAAAGTCCATAATTTAACTCTGTCCCAAATAAACATGTAATCTTCCATCACTTTGTTCTCGAAAGTTCTTAAGTTTCTTTCAATCCATAGGACCCAAAATATAGCCATAGCTGCGCAACCTCATAAGACAGAAGCCTTTCCCCTACTGTTAACTCTAAAAAATTTGTGCAAGTATTCTAATCTTACATTCTAGAAATTACATTCAATAATAAAGAAAAGAAAAGAAAAAGAAAAATGCTTCTACATAATGTATGCTGGTCTGTCCTCTTTTCTGATATTTTACCTCTATTGACCTGGTGAGTGATTTACTGTATGTCTTGGTAGTTAGGCAAAAGCTCTTATCTTTTATTGGCACAGAGCAGAAATTTTATGGTCTTTTGTAATTCTCTATCTATCACATAATAGTGCATCATAGTGGATGGGTTGAAGGAAGTGAAAATACCAAAAAAGAAAAAATGTGGAAAAAATGAAGAACCTGCCTAGAAAAATAAAATTAAAAATTAAAAATTAAAAGCAAATAAAGGATAAAGGCTTTTACTTAACATAATTATAATATATTTGGCTGGTGTAGAACAGTTCTTCCTGCGCTCTAAAATAAGGCAAAAATGGCTAAATAATAACTCTCCTCTGTCGATTATGCAATTGTTTGGATTATTATCTCTTCAAACCGCCTGTTGACACCATGAATTTTAGTTCCTTCGGATTGAAGAATTTTAAGATTTGATCAAACCTTTTTCTGTTGCTTTATTTGTGCGGCTAACTTCTAATGTCTAAACATTCGATTATTCATTTGATATTGTGGACCTGGTGGTTGAACTGATATTCTGGAAATCTTTTATTAACTATTGTCCAATAAAACTTATTGATTGTTTAATGGCATGTTGAGCAGGCAAGGTTCTTATTGGCGAAGTTGAACCCATCAGCTACATATAACAATGCCAATGAGATTGCTGCTGGGTCAGATATAATCTTCACAGATGACGTGAGCCTTCAAGTCTTCATTGAGCATCTTCAGAGGCTGGCTGTGCAATCTTGATAGCAGAAAATAGTTATCAGTTCTTTTAGATTAGGGAAATTCCCCTAATGTGAGTTCTGTATCCCCTTTTAATCCGATGCTACATACAGTTCTTTTCCTTTCTTTCCATTAATTTTTCTGAAAAGGTCAGACCCCACATAATTTCAAAAATAAGGATAGCACATATTATTCTTTTGGGTGGCGGGAGGTTTTTGTGCTTCTGGAGATGAGAGTCAGAAAAGGTTAGTTCAATTGGAAGAGTGATATGGAAAGGAAGGGAATGTGATGTACACACATCCATGCTTTCATTAGAGGGCCATCAGGAAGATATCTTTACCAACTTCTCTTTTCTTGTATTCAGTCAGGTCAGAATGTGTTTCTTGTATTTTGAAATTTCAAGTTAGATACCTCAACAAGGTTTGATTCTCTTAGGTGAAAAAGTTCAGTGAGGTAAGTTGTTTTGTTTCAGACTCTCATAGCTTTATAAATTTGTTGCGCTTATATTTTATACCAAATTATATGAGGTTCAAAACCATTTTGAATGTATTTTGTTTGATGGAAAGAAATCAGAAAGTGAATATATTAATTGACTCTATATGTGGCTTATATCAAGATGGCATTCGTCTCCCATTAATAAGGTCGTTTATGGTATGAAGCATGCCACTTTTCCTTTGACTTAAAAGGCAAGTACTTTGTTAATTGTCTTGGGTGGATGGCAGTGTATCTCATAAGTTCTAATGTTCTATCAAAATATTTGTTATATCTCGCAAATGATACACTTGAGAAGTTATGGCAGTATTCGAATTGATGTAGTCATAAATATTATTGTGTATCGAATTTGTAAGTCTTATCATTATCTTAAAAAGGTTTATTGTATGTAAAATAACATCAAAATTCTTCGCTATGATGCAATTCTGATCAATTTCTTTGTGGGAGTAGGATCCTCTTCTTATTTTTTCCTTTTCTTGCCTTTCATTTTTTTTTCCATAATCTAGTGAAAATGTTAATTTAATTGTAAATTAAGTAAAAATATTTAGCATGATTGTTTATACTAGATACAAAACTTAATTTTGGTACTCGTGATGTGTGGTTGGGAGGAGAGAAAGGAGGAGGAATGTAATTTAAATTATATTATAATTTTCGTTGTTTGGTTAGATAAAATATATAAGAATTTAATTTTTATTAGAATTTAATATTCATCATAATATAGAATTTGAATTTCACACTCAAGAGTGAAAAATTTAAATTCCTGTTGTATTGGAAATTAAAATTTTCAAAATTATCCTTTAACTTTTTATCTTGATTCATGCCATTAATATTTATTATTAATAATTTTATCTTATTAATTTAATATTATGAATAATTTTATATTGATTAAATTTAATAAATGATTTAAGAAACTTAACAAAATAAATAAACTTATTTATTTAATATAAAAATATAAATTATAAATTAATTGTCGCCGAAGTCGTTGGATCGCTATTGGACTACCTTCAAAAGGTCATCGACCATGGCCAACCGCTGTCGACCGCTGCTGGGCCACTATCAACACACACACTCACACACATATATTTATAATGTTTTAGGATTTTTTGATATTAAAAAAGTTAGTATTGATATTAAATTATATTTCATTACTAATGTAGATAGTTTAGTATTTAAGGCAAATGATAAATTTATTGAATTTATCTAAAGAAAAAAAAATTGTAATTTCTTTCCTATGCCTATTAAATTTTTTGTTAAATCAAACAATAAAATTTTATTTTACTATTTTTCTCCACTCGTTTCTTCTTATTTTCCTTACATTTCTTTAAACCAAACATTACCTTTAAGGAGAGGATTTTTATCATTCTTTACTTTGGTGCTTAATTTTGTCATGTTAAATCTCTTTTGAAAAATGATAATTGCCCATAAAGTGCCCAGCACGGGCACAGCACAGAAACGGCAGTCTCCTGCTGCTGTTTTTGGCCATGCTTTGTTGCCAAAAAAGAAAAAAATAATGGTGGGCAGCAAAAGTGGCAGCCAAGAGCTGAAGGGCAAATGTCAGCGCTCAACTCCTTATGCGAGTAAATATACCATATTTGATCCCTTAAATTATATCATTAAATTTCATTTCTTAATTAACCCTATTAAAAATTTAAAATAATCTCATTCTCTCAATATAATCCATATGATTCTCATAATACCCTTATCATTTTCACTTTCTCTTTCACACATTGGATGGTTTGTGTATTCTCAATTATATTGTTGACTACTGTGAAATTAAATCTAGCCCTGTTGATGGTGATGAAATTACCTGCTGGGAATGCATGGTTTTGCCCGGATTTTGAGCTAGATGATAAATCAACAGATGAAATTCCTCTGGAAATTTATCAAAATTCTCATTAACGTGTAAAGCTTAAATGCTTATCCGGTGCAAAGCAAAAAATTAAATAAATAATGTTTAAACTAGTAAGGGTTGCCATGCTTGTGAACTGAGTAAAAAGGAGTGCTGCGTATCCATTTATTCAGGAAGAAATGAAAAACCCATGTAACTTCTGAAAGCTTACACAACCCTTTTTTTTTTCACCCAATTGACTCAAACTCTGCTTATAAACCCTGGCTTTGTTGACGAGGATGTCTTTCAGTTTGCATGCAAGTTCCTGGGATTTGATTTTGCACTCGAGATTCTTCCATGCCAACACACGCTTCTCTGAGTTCTTGATGTGGTGTTTCTGCTAATTATCAATAATTCGCTTTCACTGGATTGCATCTTACGCTGTTTCCATGACAGCACCTGCTCCAGGTTCCCGTCGAACACCTTCAACTGTTCCTCGCAATTTCCCAAATTCTTTTGACCTCTCTCCATCATTATATTTGTCAAGGTTTCACTTCCCATTTTTTCAGTTTTTTCTGTAAAAGGTTGAATGCAGTGCAACAACCAATACAAACTTATAAAAGATTCAGAAAACAATAATTGATAATAAAATTGTAGTATGACCATACTAGATAGCAAAATTCAAGCACTTAAATATTTTCCTTCTCATATGGCTCTTTTATTTTCATATATAGATTACACGAAAAGAGAATTAAATGCATGAATTCAAATGAACTTGACTATATGTATATATATCCAAACAGAGCTTTACCGACAAGAAGTTTTAAGTCTAATCCCATTGTTAATACTTCATTCCACTAAATCAAGTGTTGATGACAAAGAAAATCCAAGAGGTGAGTCAAAAAAATCAAAGAAAATGAGCGTACCGTGAATTTTTTCTCTCTCTTATCTATAATGGAAATTTAGATTATGGACATTTTTAGTAATAAAAAATAATTTTAAAAGTGGTTCAATATTCCCACCTTAAATTTATTAGTGGGAACTAACGAAATTAAATAAGGGGTCAAATATCATAACTCATTTAATTATTTAGTGAATTTTATGGAAAAATGAGACAATTTATTATATGTGCTAGTTTTTAGCTTAACCAACCAAATAATAAAAATAAAGGAAAGGAGAATGGGTACTAGAGGTTGCCTAGCTATGTCTGAACTGTTCTCACATGAATGGAGGAAGTTAATTGTGTGGGGTGAGTATAGATAAAGATGGAGTAAGTTGAGGAGAAAATGGGCTTGAATGCCACTGAGTTTAAACTAGAAAACCCTTGCAAAAAAGAGCTAGATGCTAGCATTAAGGGTGGAGCCGGTGTTGGTGTATAAATACTAATGCTATTGGTGTCAATGTGCAAGTGTAGACAACAAGTAATAAAGTGATGAGTATTCAAGATCGTCTCCACAGAGATTGATGTTATCAGATTTGCTACAGCAATATTAACAGTGCAGATTTTGTGCTAAAATAAAATAAACAATTAATGAAACTAATGTACTAATCAAAATAAAAACACAGTTAATAAAATGCCACAAAATAGATTATCACGTCAAACTCAAGGATAAAACTAATGAGAATATATAGTAGTTGAGTAAATAAACTCTCTTAATGGTCTTAATTATTTTCTAATGGTTAGCTCGGTTGCTGCAGTATTTACTATAACACTGGGTAGAATCCTTATGTATCATCAGCCGTCGCATGTTGGATATCTTATATCTATATGTAACCTAACAGTGATCAGTTGTTATGCCAACATAAGATATAGCATTACACGCTTAGGTTCTATTTACCCTACAAGGTGAATCTTTATGTCTAGTTCATCACTAATCTTAAATCAAGCATGGCCTTTTTGGGACTCAAGTAAAACTTAATAAGGAAAACTCAATTTAATATCAAGTATTGTTCTGATATGTTCCACTAAGATAGGCTATGTTGCAGCTCTCTCCTAACTTGTATAATTAAATGGGTGATCAACCGAAATAATGAATAAAAATAAATACTATCAAAATAAACTGCTACAGCAAACATGCAGCAACACATATATTCAGTCAATAAATCATCAAGATTGTTTATCACTCAACCACAAATAAATTTAGTTCATGGTTTGCAAAAGAAAAATAAAGAACAAAGTTTCAGTCATGAAACACATCTCCATGAATAAATAGAAAACACGAAAACAAGAGAAGGATAAGAAGGATTGAGCTTCCAATTGATCTCTGCAATTTTTCCTCTTCTGTAGCCTTCAATCTCTCTCTTGAATCTTCTTTTTCTTTTGTTTCTTTGTGTTTTTCTCCTTGGGTGACGGCTCTCCTCATTCCTTATGATGCGTGCTTCTTTTATAACTAAAAATTGGAGTAAACAGAAACTTAAGGCGTGCATAAGTCAGATTAGTAAACTGCAGATCGCAATTTTACAAGTATCCCGCGCGGAATTGTTCTTGGATTGCTTCAACAACGACTATAGCAATGGTTGCTACAGCAACGAGTACAGTAACTGTAATGTTCTAGATTTGTTTTATTTCTTTTGTAGTCATGTTATTTCTTTATTTTTGCAAGCCTATTGCACCAGCATTCCTTCCATGAATTCTAAGCTTCTAGAAACCTACAATTATGCACACAATTTAAGTACGAAATACTTTAAATTAAGCAAAATTTATTAAGACTAAACTATAATGAATATTTATGTAAAATGTAACAAAAATGAAATGAAAACACATCATTTACTCTCTAAGTAACATTAATTTAAGTCTAAAAATGTTATGATAACTCTCATTTCATAGAGTTATCACACCCCCAAACTTAAACTATTACTTGTCCTCAAGTAATGCCAACTCGCTAACACTTCAATCACACAGTCATGCAACAAATAACTTAGCTCTGTCATCAAATTTACAAAAATTCTTCCACCCTCAGATCACATTCTTAATCACGCAAAATATCCTTAGTAGTTCAGTTTTAGACTTAGACCTCATTCCGTCCAAAGTGTGTGTGTGCCACTTTGATCAAATTCCAGAGGTGCTACAACATTACAGAGACATTGCATATAATTCAAAGGTAGAACACAAATATATTCACATATAGGGGAGTAGAATTCACAAATAAACTCAAATTATGCTACAATAATAATACCTTTTTTTTCAGTTAAACTCTTCAATGCAACATTGAACTTTCATGTGAGTGCCCATCACTTGTAATGATGACACACAATTACTCACTCAAAATACATGTCAGAGTTGCTGCAGCAACACATCCATGATGTTATATCTAGGTCTTACCTTTGGACGCCTTTAACTCAAGGCTGAACATGGGGTTCATGAACAGACCAGGTTACTCAGTATCCTAGGCAGCAGGCCTCTTTATTTTTCATTCCTTTATCACCATTTTTTTTGCTTTTTTAATTTTATTTTTATATATAATTGTTGCAGCACTGCTCATATCTCTTGTTGCCTTTGGACTCAAGTTTGCATATGGGGTGCATACTCAACCTTGGTTACTCAGCAACTTAAATCATTGGAGCAGAATTTATTTCATAACAGGCACAGTCCAATAAAAAATTTCCCCTATACTTGAGATATTTTCTATTCTTTTTTTTTTCTGCTATAACATTCTCATAAAACTCAACCAAAGTTTAAGTGTCGGGACAAAATTTCAACCTCTATCTATAACTATCTCTACATGGCATTCTTATAAATACTGAATAACACTCAATTTATCTTCATTAGGTTTTCAAATCCATACACAAATATTAGATAACAGGGCTTCACACAACACACGACACACAACACAAGCATAAACATATGCACTCATAAACACAGCCCCCCCAAACTTGAGTGGTGATGTGTCCTCACAAGCACACAAAACAAAACCACATAAACCAGACATGCATACACTAAATAAAAGGACTTGTAGAATGAATCAGAAAATTAAAACTAAATGAAAGAAAAGTTTTGCAGAAAGAAGTAAAATAAACTAGCGAGTAGGGGGTACTCCCCTGTTGCTGGAAGCACTGCTGCAGCACATGCTGTAAAGGGTTACTTCTTCTTTGATATACTTCTCAAACGCTCTTTATCATAAAATCTGATGAATCTATTTGCTGCTGCAAAAGCAAGAAATGTCTCTATTGTTTGAGAATCTTCTATTACATATTATGCTGTAAGTGGTGCTGCAGTAATTTCTTCCTGCTCTTTTTTTCGCATTTTTTTCTTTATTTTTATTTTTTTAACTTGCTGCAATTTAACACAAAGACAAAAAAAAATTAGATGCACACTTAAAAAAATAAAAATAAAAATAAACAAAAAGACAAATTAAATAACTTTAAACTAAATTTACTGTTTTAAAAACTTGAAACAACTTCCCTTATGGGTTGCCTCCCAATTAGTGCTTGATTTTAGGTCTTTCAGCCTGACCTTTCTTGTTCGTTCAACTTGGATCCTTTAAGAATAGATGCTTCTGTAAGCTATTCACATCATCTCCCATATAGTGCTTTACTTTTGGCCCATTAACCTTGAATTCTTATTGGTCTGGAGTGAGTTCCCTTTGCTGGATTTGCTCGTCAATTCTAAAGGGTTGCTTCTCCCCTGACTATGCTATGTTAGCTGTTCCATGATCTTCACCATCAAGTTCTTCAATTCTTGCAGCATTGATTTCTTCCTTACTGTAGCAACTGTAATCTCTCCGCTACAACAAAGTCCACAACATTGATAAAATTACAATCTTCAATCACATTGGGACTCTTCATGGCATCCAACACATTGAATGTAACTTGCTAGTCATTCACCCTCATGGTTAATTCTCCTTTTTTAACATCAATTAAAGTCTTTCCCCTGGCTAAGAAAGGTCTCTCGAGAATGATTGGCACTTCTTTGTCTGTCTTAAAGTCTAGCACAATGAAATCCACTGGAAAAATAAATTTATCCACCTTCACCAACACATATTTAATCTTTTCTTTTAAATAGGCATGAGATATGTCAGCAAGTTGTAGAGTCACTGTTGTTGGTCTACATTCACCAACTCCCAATTGCTTAAACACTGATAAAGGCATGAGATTGACGCTAGCCCCTAAATCACAAAGTGCTTTGCCACTGTATTTAGTGCCTATGGAGCAAGGGATTGTGAAGCTTCATGGATCCTTAATCTTCTACGGTATCTTACTCTTAAGCATTCAGCTACACTCTTGTGTTAAAGCAACTGTCTCAAATTCTCCAAGTCTTCTTTTCTTTGTCAAGATATTTTTAAAAAATTTCGCATAATTTGCCATTTGCTCTAGAGCTTCCACAAAATGAATATTGATATGTAGTTGTTTTAGAACTCCCAAGATTTTGCTGAACTACTTATGTTGTTGTTGCTTCTGAAATCTTTGAGGGAAGGGTGGTGGGTGCCTAAACTATTGTGCTGCAGTAAGTTGTGTAGATTACTTCTCTTTTGTCATGTTCTAGGTTGGTGCTACAGCCTCGTTATCCACAAGTGTTGGATCATCATTTTCGGTAAATGTTGCAGCTTGACTGCTCTCACCAGTGTGATGTGAAATGGAGGATTATGACTCTTTTTCAATTTGAGTTTCTTTCTGGATTGAAGTGGGCTCAACTCTTCTTTTTGGCACCCCAACGGGACTATGAACATCCTTTCCAGATCTCAAGTTGATCACCTTGCAGTGCTCTTTCCATTCTCTTCGTGGGTCCTCTGTATTACTGGATAAACTACCTTGAGGTATGTTGCTCAATGCTGTAGCAAGCTGTCCAATTTGATTTTTCAAGTTTCTCAATGATACAATATAACTTTGGACAACTGCTTCATTCTTCACAATATAATCCTTAATCAAACCTTCAAGGGAGCTGAGTTGATCATTGTTGATGCTTCTTTGCTCTTGATTTTGCTGATAAAATCCATGTGGTTGAGCATGTCTGTTCTGTCCACTAGGTGTTGTAGTAGTTTGGTTCTGATAACTCCATGGAAAGTTCAGGTGCTATCTCAATCCAGGGTTGTAAGTGTTTGAATATGGATTGTCTTGATTCTGTCTATTGAAGCTGCCCATATAGTTAACCGAAGCTGGATTATCAAGATAATTGTCAAATAAATGCCCTTCTCCATAATAAACGCAAGACATATCAAAAATTTGGTTAACAAGTTCTTGAGCAATAGTCATAGTTGTTACCATCTTTGTTAATGAAGTTACTTGGGCCGACAATGCTGTCAAGGCATCTACGTTATGAACTCCCGCTGTTGCTCTTACTGCAGGTTGTCTGGTCGATGGCCACTGATAGTTATTATTGGCTATTTTCTCCAAAATTTCATAAGCCTCATTGTAAGACTTAGCTAACAAGGCCCCATTTGCTGAAGCTTCCACCATCAATCTAGTGCTTGGGTTGAAACATTTCCAACTGTATGCAGCAAGGAATACCATGATAAGAACATCTCCTGAGTAACTCCTTAAATCTCTCCCATGGATCACACAAGCTCTCATCTTCAAGTTGATGGAAATATGTGATCTCGTTCCTCAACTTTGCATTCTTGGTTGGCAGGAAGTATTTCGTCAAAAATTTGTCAGCCAAATCATTCCATGTAATGATAAAATCTGGTGGTAGAGAATTCAACCATGCTCTTGCTCGATCTCTCAAAGAAAACAGGAAAAGTCTGAGTCTTAATGCTTCTTGTGATGCTCTGATACCAAAATAGAGAATTAGGAAAAACTTTCATTTTCTTGTCGGGTTATACAACCCAAAACAAACTTTCATTAGTCAAAATAGGGTATCAAACCAGATAAGAAATATGCGAAAGCTTTCTGATGCACAGGATCCTTGCTAAAGGCAAGTGCAGAGTATACTTGCTTAAGTTTTAAAATGAACAAATTTAAAATCCTTATTCCTTTTCTTTTCGTTAGGACTTCATTTGCAGAGAGAGAGAGGAGTTTAGAAGTTCATGGTGAGAGCAAAACACACGAGTTTATTTCTGGCAAACTTCTATATATTACAAAGGAGGTGAGAGTTCCTTATACAGAGGAGGAATCTCAGGAAGATAGGACAGGACCCCTATCTTTTTTAAAGTAAAAATAAAAGTTACATGATTACACATCTTTAATTATTACAAAGGGACAAAGATGCTTTAATAAAGCATGACTGTGACAAAAGCTTAAAGCAAAAGCAAAAGTAAAAGCAAAAGCAACCATGATTACAACGAGACATAATGATGACAACAAGACAAATCACAACAAGACAAATAACTTTTAGGGAGAGTGGAGGTTCATGTAGTCATCTTCGGAGGAGCTTTCCGTTGCATCGGGATCTGTATCACCGGAGTGGTGCGGTTTGCGAAAAAAGTTGCTTGGAAGCTTTGGACGTTTAGGATGTTGGCAGGAGGGACCACTGCATGGTGGATTAGGGCAATGATAGGCTCGTGGAGTACACTGTGAAGTATACTTAGGGGAAGTCTGGGTGGCTTTGTCAACTTTAAAAGGCCGAGGTGATTTTTTGGAAGGTCGGGTTGATGGTCCTGGTTCGGAGGGTCCAGGTTCATCCATTGTTGGTTGGGGGAACTGATGAAGGTGTTGGCTTAGAGGAAGAAATTCTTCCCAAGGGTCTTGAGAATCTTGGAAAAGAAAGTCAGTGTAGTCTGGCCTTTCTTCATTGATGAGGATTCCTGTGGATGGTGGCTTGGATCTGGTTGATGGAGTAGGGATCATGATGAGGTCATGTTGTGGGCCTAAGGATGTGTGAACGATATCCTTATGTGGCGGAGTTTGGTGGTTTAACTGGTGGAGGTAGTTATGTAAGGTAGACTGGATCTCATTTTCAATGATGGCGGGATGTGGTGCAGTGAACCATTTGTATACCTGATCCTGTGTCCAAAAGAACTGTGAATCTGGGTGTTGGAAATAAGGCCTGTGAATTATGAACACGGATGTCCACATTTGAGCTTCAGAGAGTGGCATACGATCAAGGTTGTAGATTTCTGACAAGTGTTGGAGCTTTTGTCTCCACCATGGAATTGGTGAAAACCACTCAAGTAATGTCCAGATGAGAGAGGTAGCTTTGTCTGGATTAAGAAGATGAGACAAAGTGGGGGCGATGGGTAGGATGAGCTTGGTGGCATAGAGAGTAGTTAGGCACCAGAGGTACCATAACTCATCTTCAGTGATTTCTCTGGATGGGTCAAGGGTTAAACCTGTAAGAAACATATTTTCAGGATGGAAAGTAGAAAATGGAAATGAGTCAGCCATAAGGTAAGCTTTCATGAAAAAATGAAAAACAACTTTTCTTGCAAACTCTTGGATGACAAAAACAGAGGAGAATGTTTTATTCAAGGAAAACGGTTTTTTGGTAAGAGCTTCAGGAGGTAAGGATGTAGCCATGGTAATAATTGGAAAATGATATGTGGTGGAAAATAGAGTGGGAGGTGTCTCTGGTTTTGAGAGTCTAGATAGCATATCAGGGATAAGGTTCTGGGATCCTTTTATATGCTTTACTGAGAAATCATATTTGGAAAACCAATCTTTTAATCGGAGTAACATCTTTTCTGGAACAATTTTGCCTTTGAAATTGAGAATATTGGGGAAGACTGAGCTGTCCATTCGGATGAGGAAGTGGTGGCCAATGAGATGGTACTCGAACTTTTTGATGCCATGCTTTACCGCTAAGATTTCTTTGAACACGCTATGGTAGTGCTGCTGTGTGTCAGAAAAATGTCCACTAGCGTAGGCGATAAAGTGTTCTTTTCCATTGAGTTCTTCAAGGAGAATGGCACCCCATGATTCATCACTAGCGTCTGTCTGTAGTATGCACTTTCCATCGGCAATCAACTTTAAAGGAGGCGGATTTTACGCAATCTTCTTGAGAGTAGTGACAGCATTTGTGTGGTCATCATTCCACTCAGGAGGCTTTTTCTTCAATAAAGCCGAGAGGTGACGAGTGTAGTGGTCCACATGTGGGATAAAGTCTCTGATGTAATTGATAATTCCAAGAAATTGCTGGACCTGCTTTTTGGAAAGTTGCTGATCTGGAAAGTGAAGCAACTCTTGGGCAATGTGCTTTCCTGGCTGGTAATGGCCATCTTTTATGAACATACTAAGAAATTCGATGGTATCTGTGGTGATGGTGCTTTTCTTGGCAGATAGCATGATTCCATTACTTTGGACAATATCATAGAATTGGTTGAGTAGGCGGTGATGGTCATTATGTGATCCTGAAAAAAGTAAAATATCATCAATGTAAATCAATGCATTAGACAGGAGAGGCTGAAAGATTTTGATCATGGATTTTTGGAAAATGGATGGGGCAGTTTTGAGACCAAAGGGTAGGACCGTCCATTGGAAATGGACATTAGGAATGCAAAAGGCTGTCTTATAACGCTCAGAGGGTTCAATACCTAATTGCCAAAAACCTGATTTTAAATCAAATTTTGAAAAGATCTGGGCATTTTTTAGAAAAGTAAACATGCTTTGTCTGCGAGGTAAGGGAAATTTGTCATCTTGCAAAAATATGTTTAAAGGCTGGTAGTCAATGACTAATCGTTTCTTTCCTCGAACAATTTCAGAATGCTTTTCAACATAAAAGACTTGGCAAGCCCATTGAGAGGTTGTGGGCTCAATTAACCCTTGGGCTAACAATTGAGAACATTCCTGTTGGGCTAGGAGTAAGTCAGTAGGACTCATTCCTGGATGAGTAGCTTTGGTGGGATTAATGTCTTCATTAAGTTTGAAGGGTAACTTAATAAAGAAAGACTGATTTTTCCACAAAGGAGTTGGATGGGTGAACTCAGAATGAGACTCCGGACAAAAACTCAAAAGCTTGGTGGAAATATCCTGATATGATAGAGGGGTTTCAGACAGATTGTAGAGTTTCAAGATATCTGTGAATGGTTTGAACATGTACTTGACTCGAATTCCATGAGGAATGATTTGAAGGTGTTTGATCTGGTAAAGGATGTCAAATCCTAACAAAATATCTTTATTAGAAAGAGTTGAACCAATGACTTTGGTCCAAATGACACAATTAGGGAAAATCTGGATACCAATGGGTTTTTTGGTAATCAAAGAGGTGGTGAACAGTTTGCCATTAACAGCTTTGAAATGTTCTTCAGATTGGGTCCAGGAGTCTGGTGGGAGAATATGAGGGTTTAACATACTGCGCTGTGCACCAGTATCGATAAGACCAATTGCTGGAATGGGCCTTTGGAATTTTGAAGGCAGGATTTGGAGTTTAATGGAAGGTATAGGAACTGTAGTATCAAGGGACAAGAGCTGTTGATGGAAAATGACTTGGGACTGGTTACTGTCGGAATCATCAGAAGATTGATGGAGTGCGAACACTGTTTCATCATTGGGTTCATCTTGTTCAGAGAAGTAGAATTCCAATTCATCCTATTGTGGAGAGTAATCTGTAGTAGCCTGAAGATGTTCTACAAAACGAATGGACTTGGCTCTTTTGTTGGGACAATCTTTGGCAAAATGACCTTTTTTCCTGCAGATAAAACATCTGCTGGATTTTCTTCGTTTGGAGTCTTTGGAAGAAGAAGACCGCTTTCGGAAGAATCTGTAAGGTTTTCTGGACCTGCGGGGTCTGGATGAAAATTCTAGAGATTTGAACTTTCGAAAATGCCTTTTCTTTTTGGGACTGCAATCACAATCCTTCTTCTGTTTGCATTTGATTTGCAGATAAGGCTTTTTGCAGGCACTTCGGAATGGTTCTTTGTCTTTCAACAAGTCCTTGAAGAATTGTTTCTGTTCACAAAGCTTATCAAGACAAGTTTTGGCGAGTTGGAAAATTTTGCCAAGAGAGATATTGTCAATGACAAGATTGGAGACGGTGAGCTGCCGCTGGATGTCTGGTTGGAGTTCTTCTGGAAGGGAGGCCAAAAAGACATGCTTTAGTGTGGGCTCGTTGAATCCATTAAGCTTATAGAATAATAGGGACATGCGCTTGTAATGGAAATCAAGATCCTTGGCATCGAGGGAGCAACATTTCATGCTGAGATAGTCTTGGCGGGCAGCTTCAAAGGCTGCAGTTGGGTCTCCTAAAAACTGATCATGAAGAATGGCAAGAGCACTAGAGACTTCTGGTAATTGAACAAACTGCAATTGTCTGTATTGGCCAAGAGAGTCAAACCAATCTCTTAGAGCACCCGTAAAGCGAGTAGCAAATTCTCTAAGGACTGATTCAGTAGTGGCTCCTGATCTGAGCATTTGGAGATCAATCCAGGCAGACATTTCATTAAGACGATCACGCCATTTATAGGATGGGATATCATCAAAAGTAAACCAGGGACCATTTGATGATTTTTGACTAGATGAAGTAGTTTGGGCCGGAGGAGGCTGGTTGGTAGCTGAAGATTCAGGCATCTCTTCTTCAACATCAGAAGGAATATCAACATATGGTTCAGTCCGAGAGGTTTGTGGGTCAGGTTGAGCCATCCGGATTCTAGTGATATCAGCATAAGATTTTTCAGAGTCACTGGTGGATGCCGAAGATTCTGTGTCAGTCTCAGTATGGCTATCTGAAACGGCTAGATTTGAATCAGAAGTTTGGTCATCAGTGGAAGATGGGTGGTCAATGGTATGGGCACTGAATTGGTGCATAGGTTCTTTATCCTTGGATGTAGTAGGAGGTTGGGATTTGGATGGTTCAGGTGGTGATGTTGATGCTGGTGTATAACCCGGTGATTGTTGGTCAGGGATAATAGTGGAGGAATGATTGATTGTGACGGGTCGTGGTTGAGATTTAGGCTTTGGTTTAGATTTAGGTGGTGGTGGTGGTATTGGGTTATCTCGAAAAAGGGTATGAGTCATACCAAACAGCTTAGAAGGCTCATACTGTCGGATAGGAGAAAGCATAGAAGCAAATGGATGGTAAGTTGGACCAATCGAAGGGATAGGAGGTGAGGAGGTAAAAAGGGAAGGTTTTTGTTTGTCAGATTCAATTTGAGCAAGCTCAGCTTTTAAACGTCTGATCTCCCTTTCTTTTTGATCAAATTCTGGGCCATGGTAACGTTGCGCAAGTATAGTTCGCAACTCAGAATCAAGTTGAACAATTCTGGACTGGAGGTTCTGGTGAATCTGCTGCAGTTGTGCAGAGATGGAGTCAACCTTCGTTTCAAGGTGTTCAGTTCGTAAACTGATCTTTTCAACTTTGGAATTAATGTTCAACAAAGTATCATTCTGGGCTCTGGCATTTTGAGTTTGCCAGTTGAGGACTGATTCAAAAGGTTTGGGTGGTTCAAGATGACCGGCTGAGGTTATGGGTGATGGAATAAAAGGTTTGGACACAACATTTCGTTGGGAATCTGTGTGGGTGTCTAAAGGAGGAAAAGAGGAAGAATAATCTGAGGAAGCAGATGAAAACATCATACAACTTAGAGGTGGAGATGGATCCGGAACAGGTGAGAAGATTGTAGAGGTGCAACACTTTGCAAGCCATTGGAGTTCCTTTTTATAGAAAGGTAAAGGAGCTGATGGAGGAGGAGGATCTTGTGGTGGTCTAGGAGTACTGTGGTGACACGAGGCATGAGATTTTTTCTTAGGTTTCTTTTTCCTTTTGGTTACATAATCATCATCCTCTTCCCAATCATCCCAGCAGGGACAATCTGGGTCACAGTGGCCGGAACCAGGGACATCCCAAAGGAAATGCCCATTTTGTTTGGCTGGATAAACAGGGAAACCGTCAGAATTGAACCCTGTAATAGGCAAATCTTCTTGAGCTGTCTGAACAGCTGTGATCATGGATGAATAAGTGAAAGAGAGCCGAGGAGGCTCTTGAGGAGCATTGGGAGGCGGTTTAAAGGTCATTCTGACCGTGCCATCTGGTCGCCTTTCAAACATACTTTCAGATGTCTGAACTGGGGCTGTATTGTTATGGAACTGCTCATAGTTTGAGATCCATTCAAGAGGCATAAGCTTAAGGAGTTCTTGGCGAGGAATTTGCCTGGGGATCTGAATGATGGTTGGGATTTGGTCAGATTCAGCTAACACCATGAGAGTGTCAGAGTGGTGTTCTGGAGTGGGTAGATCTAAGGCATGATTCTGAAGCCGATAGACCAGTTGATGGTGTAGGGTGGCTATTTTAGCAGTTGAGATTTGTTCAGCACCTTGGATCTGGACTTGAACTTTGAAGGTGTATATGAGGATCTTTGGATGACGAACCATTAAATTGTCCCACTGTTTTAAGCATCTGAAACATCACAAGTTTGAGTTCGAAATTGTCAGCTTGAACGTCGGGTCTAAGTATTCCCGGATGTATGGCCTGAGGAGTCAATATTGCGTAGTCTTGAATGGCTCTATCTCTATCGTTTGCCATGTGAATAATGTTGTTGTTCCCTGGTTGCCTTTGAACAAATTGTCCATTCAGACCTTCATGTACATTGACTGGTTGTATCTCTTTTCTACGATTCAAGTTTCTCAAATCTTGCAAATCATCCATTGCTATAGCAGCTTGTAATTCCTGATGCTCTCTTCTCAATCTCCTTGTAATTCTTTCAATTTCTAGATCAAACTGGAAGTTAATAGATTTATATTTGCGCATGCAAGGGTTGCTAGATCACCTATGTCAACAAAATAAACAAATTAAAATAAAATAAAAAATTAACACCGTTAAAACTAATTTCACAAAGCACAATGAACAATCAATCTTCGGCAACGGCGGCAAAAACTTATTGGTGTATAAATACTAATGCTATTGGTATCAATGTGTAAGTGTATACAACAAGTAATAAAGTGATGAGTATTCAAGATCGTCTCCACAGGGATTGATGTTATCAGATTTGTTACAGTAATCTTAACAGTACAAATTTTGTACTAAAATAAAATAAACAATTAATGAAACTAATGTACTAATCAAAATAAAAACACAGTAAATAAAATGCCACAAAATAGATTATCACGTCAAACTCAAGGATAAAACTAATGGGAATATATAGTAGTTGAGTGAATAAACTCTCTTAATGGTTAACTCGGTTGCTGCAGTATTTGCTATAGCACTGGGTAGAATCTTTATATATCATCAGTCATCGCATGTTAGATATCTTATATCTATATGTAACCTAACAGTGATAAGTTGTTATGACACCATAAGATATATGATTACACGCTTAGATTCTATTTACCTTATAAGGTGAATCTTTATGTCTAGTTCATCACTAATCTTAAATCAAGCATGGCCTTTTTGGGACTCAAGTAAAACTCAATCTGGGAAACTCAATTTAAGATCAAGTATTATTCTGATATACTCCACTAAGATAGGCCATTTTGCGGCTCTCTCCTAACTTGTATAATTAAATGGGTGATCAACCGAAATAATGAATAAAAATAAATATTATCAAAACAAATTGTTACAGCAAACATGCAGCAACACATATATTCAGTTAATAAACCATTAAGATTGTTTATCACTCAACCACAAATAAATTTAATTCATGGTTTGCAAAAGAAAAATGAAGAACAAAGTTTCAGCCATGAAACACATCCCCATGAATAAATAGAAAACAAGAAAATAAGAGAAGGATAAAAAGGATTGAGCTCCCAATTGATCTCTATAATTTTTTCTTTCTGTAGCCTTCAATCTCTCTCTTGAATCTTCTTTTTCTTTTGTTTCTTTGTGTTTTTCTCCTTGGGTGACGACTCTCCTCATTCCTTATGATGTGTGCTTCTTTTATAACTGAAAATTAGGGTAAACGGAAGCCTAGGGCGTGTATAAGTCAGATTAGGAAACTGCAGATCACAATTCTACAAGTATCCCGCGCGAAATTGTTCCAAGATTGCTATAGCAATGACCATAGCAATGGTTGCTACAGCAACGGGTACAGCAACTGCACTGTTCCAGATTTATTTTAATTCTTTTGTAGTCATGTTCTTTCCTTATTTTTACAAGCCTATTGCATCAGCATTCTTTCCATGAATTCTAAGCTTCTGGAAACCTACAATTATGCACACAATTTAAGCACAAATTACTTTAAATTAAGTAAAACTTATTAAGACTAAACTAAAATGAATATGTATGCAAAATGTAACAAAAATGCAATTGAAACACATCATTTACTCTCTAAGTAACATTAAATTAAGTTTGAAAGTGCTATGATAACTCTTATTTCATAGAGTGATCAGTCGGCAGTGGCCGACGAACACACTTTGACACTCAAGTTAGATTATAAAAGGAAAAAGGTTGCTTTAAGGTCAAAAAGGGGCCTCAAAGTCGCAAGCAATTGAGGATAAATTGAGATAAGGAAGAAGATGAGCGGTGAATGAGATAATAAATTATTGTTTCCATTAGAGTGAACCTTGAGTTCTTATGGAGTGTGCTTGAGGGCTATTTGGTGGTTGCCCTTCCTCGGGTGAGAGCATTTGCATAACTGGATTAGTAGTCCTGAGATGGTAATATTCACGTGTCATTCCCTCCAGGTTGTGGTTCTATTGTTTTTTGGACCACTACAGGGGGTAGCTAACATAGCGCTTGTTCATTGGCTTAACTAAGGAATTTCTCTTACTTTGGTTTCTTGTGTTTAGCCAAAGGTGAGATAATTTTGATTTTACAAATGCTAGCATGCACTGTTCACGTGTACTCTGAACAACAGTTCAAATTATGTCCTTTGAAATCACAAGTCTTTCTAGAATTGGCACTCTCTGCTAGGAGCTTACCTCCCAGATCTCCTCTAATTCTCCTGCCATTATGTTCAGATTGTTGTGATTTCAGTTATTTGACTCCCTTTTGCCACTTGCAATTAGGTAAATGACAAATTGGTGTTTAATGTGAATAGTGAAAATAAAATTTTGTAGATGCCTTTTGTGCATCCTAGAATAGTTAAGCTCTTTTTAGGGGTTCCCTTGATCCCTTTTATCATAGGTATATAGGAGTGTTTGTGTCTTTATGCACTAGTCCTTCCCTCACTTAGGCGTAGTCATTCCCTCACTAGGGCGTAGCCATTCCTTCATTAGGGCTTAGTTTTATAAAGGCTCAATTATGGTGAAGTGCGTGTAAGGGCAATTTAGTTCTAGAGGTATACCTTTATTAGACTATTGGGGATTTGCTCTCATTATTAAATCTTCTATGAGCTCCACTCCTATCTTTAAGTTATAGTATCTTCAGATTTCATTTGAAGTGATGTAGCTTTTATTGCTTTTTGTTCATTGTTTCGGTGTAAATATACTTTAATTCTATCATGTAGCTTATCTCTCGGATCAAGTGTTCTAGGAGAGCTTTTTGTTTAAGCCCTTTGAGGGTGTCATTTTCCAAATAATCATGATGAAAACAATGGCAAAATGTTAATGGAGATCATTTATGAATAAACAACCACAAGGCAGATGGATAAATCATCAAGCATGAAGTTAAACTTCACTTATTTAAGTGAAACAATTCACCATTCTTTTATATCATAAGGAGAATAAAAGTAGCTACATTCATAAGTGAAAAATAGGCATTTATAGATAACTTTTCTTTAGGTATCGAGAGATCACATTATTACATGACATGGCAAGAGTTAACCTGAGTGAGGTGTTGTGCAAATTTTAATGTACTCGCAAGCGCACGAATCTATTGTAGTGTAGATCAATGGTGACGAGTGTCGATCCCACGAGGAGGTGGATTTTAATTATATATAGAATTAATTTTGTAAACGGGTGGTTGGAATTATGGTGGAAATGATTTGGAATATGCTAAAACTTAAATTAAAATGGCGAGAATAAATTCTAAAACTGGAATTGAAATGGCGAGAATGGATTGAATATCAAATCTATTAAATTGACGTACTTGGGTATCTAGATCCGTATCAACATGCATCATGGGCTAAATAATCCATATTAATACCAATTAAATCATGAGGGGGGAATCCACACCTCATGAACCACGCTCTAATCAATATGGTGCTAAGGGCTTATCGTGCCAAATAATAATAACCTTGTACTAGAGGGCCGGTGAAACCAAGGCGGTACTAGACAAGATTAGTATTATTTGTCGACGAGAAGTCAAAACATCCACAAAAAAACTAGAGGGGAAAATAAAATAAATTTACCAAATAAAGCCCATGACACATGTTGAGACTTCACTTTCAACCCAAGCTTGAAAGGAAATTAGCTACTCATAATTGAATTAGGGGCAAAATGGGAATTTATTAAAATACGAAGAAAATACAAGATGGAGAAGGAATTACAGAAAATGGATCCCAAAAATGGATTCAGAGATATCCAATTAGGGGGGGAGGCCCCCTTTTTATAGATACATGGAGTAAATCATGGCCATCGGATTAAAAACAGTTTGGACGCTCAGGATTGCACCACGTCATCAGTCAACAGTCCACGGTTTGACCACGCGGATGAACAGTAACACGGTTTGACCCGAATGAACAGTAACGCGGTTTGGTTGAAAATAATCTTGTGTGATGCGTGCACCGTACGCGAGATTTTTCGTCCACTGATATGCTGCCACGTCACCATCAACAGTATATAAGAATTTTAGTCCAACAGGATTGTGACAACTCATCAGTCAATGCCACATCATCGCTCAATGCCACGTCATCGATCCGTCTATGTGAACAGTGTCGTGAACAGTAACGTAGACAGTACTGTATCCGTGAATAGTACCGTACATGTGAATAGTGCCATTTTTCCTTTTATACTCCTCCTAAGGTTTTTGACCGTCCTAAGTTCAAAAGTGATGTCTGTTTTGCCGTCTGATCTCTCCTTTATTGTGAAATGACTATAATGCCCCTAAAATACATAAATTACTTAATTAAAATAAAACATACGTAATTAAACCACAAGAATGTTAAATACATAAAAGTAAGGGTTGTTAGTAAGACTTGAAATGTAAAATGATGGTTTTCTCCTTTATAAATATACATTTTCTAACACTCAACATGAGGCATATTTTGTAGGCCTCTTGATTTGTCATAACAACTTCTTGGAATTGAAAAGAGCAACTAACTATTTAAGGAGGCCATTATAGCCCCAACAATGGCCTGCACATAAGATTACAAACACATTTTTAAAGAGAATAAGAAATTGGTGTGAGTATTGACAAGAGAGGACTAATAAGAATATTTCCTTAGCATAGTTGTGTTCTATAGGTGCTTAACTATTGACCTATCCATGTGTAGCAACCTATAGGCACCTAAACCAAATGGCTTATCTACCCAGTAAGGACCTTCCCAGTTTAACCCAATGACTCTTTTTTAGGCAACCTTTGTGTTGAGGGTTATCCTCCTGAGCACCAGATCCTCTTTCTTGAAAGCCCATGGGTGAACTTTTTTATTGAATAACTCGAACACACAATGCTGATGTACGAAAATTTGGAGCTCTGTTCTTGCCCTTCTCTCTGCTGGTAAATTGAAGTCAGCTGTAATAAAGGAGATATTCTCCTCCTTATTGAAGTGAGCTGTCCTATAAAAAGGAATCCTAATCTCAACGAGTATAATTGCATCAACCTTAAGGGCAAGGACGAAAGGTGTCTCCCTCGTAAAAACATTTTGAATAGTCCTGTAGGTCAAAGAACACTTAACAATCCATCCACCTAAGCTCTTTTTCTATCCTCGAGCTTTTTTTGTAGGATTCCCTTATTAATTTTGCCTATAGACTCCACTTGGCCATTGGATTGGGGGTGAGCTAGTTAAAAGAACTTGTTAGCTGCTCTGTAATTCAATTTACAGAGCTATCATTCCTCTAAAAACTTCACAATGGGCGTTATCTAAGAATTCTCCAAATGGATGAAGATTTCCTCCTTTCCTTTAATTAGGATTATGCTTGGTGAAGGGATATGCTCCACTAACACATGTTCAGGAAGTTGAGTGTTTCCAAATGAGGCCACTTGGCCAAGTTGTCAATTTTATTGTTCTTGGTTTTAAAGACCTGTTTCAGCTTCACTTCTTTGAATTCCATAATCAATTCTCTAGTCTTCTTCAAATAAACTTTCATATTTTTTTCTTGGTCTGGTACTCGGAGCATATATGATTACTAATTGAGAATCACTCCTTATTGATGAGCTTTCCTGCCCCAAGAGCTTTGCATATCCTTAATACAACAACGATTACCTCATATTTAGCTTTATTATAAGAGACTTTAAAGTCGAACTACAATGTGTACTGAAGCTTCACTTTAATACGACTTCTAATGAAAAGATCAGCTCCGTTCTAACACGAATTCGAAGACCCATCTACTAAACATCCCAACACTCTTCTTGCTCTTTGATGGTCACCTCCTCGCTCGGCTCCCTTGGATTCCTTCTACCCCTGAGTCATTTGCGAATTTTGTAAGGAAATCAGTGATGGTTTGAGCTCTGATCACTTAGCGAGGACGATGGGTGATGTCAAATTCACTAAGCTCAAGACCATTTCATAAATTTTTCCGACATATCAAGTTTCTATAACACTTGTCTCAAAGGCAAATTTATGACTACAATTATAATGTGGGCCTAGAAATACGGCCAGAGTTTCCTTTTGGAGATCACCAAAGCTTGTAATAATTTTTCTGATGAGGATACCTCTTTTTAGCATCTACCATAGCTTTGCTTGTATAATAGATTGGACATTGTGCACCATTCCCCTATTCTCTGACCAAAACTAAGCTGGTTGTATGCTCGAAGATAGCTAAGTAAAGAAGAAGGTATCTCCTGCCTTTGGCTTAGTGAGAATCAGTGGATGAACTTAGTATTCCTTCTACTTTTGAAAAGCTTATTCACATTATAAAGTCCACTACAATCGTTTTTTTTTTTTTAGCTTTGATGACTTTAAAGAATGGTTTGGAACGATCGATAGTTTTGGAGATAAATTGGCGTAATGCTACAATTTTGCTAGCTAAGCTTTACACTTCTTTTACTGCTCTTAGAGATCTCATTTCTAGCATTGTTCTAATCTTGTTTGGATTGCCTTCAATACCCCTCTATTGTACCATAAATCCTAAACACTATTCAAATATTACCCCGAATACACACTTTTCCAGGTTGAGGCGCATCTTGTACTTTCAGAAAAGCTCAAAATTTTCTCTGAGGTATACTATACGATCGGTCGCTTGTACTAACTTGGTTATCATATCATTGTTGTAGACCTTCATGGTTTTATCGATTTGGTCTTTTGAGTTCTTACTAACCAAACACTGGAAGGTTGCTTCCGAATTCTTTAATCTAAAAGGCATAGCTCTGTAGTGGTAGAGGCCCTTATTGGTAATAAATGAGGTTTTCTCTTAGTTTGCATCGTACATCTTGATTTGGTTATAGCCTAAAAAGGCATCTATAAAGCTCAACATTTCATGTTTGGAGGTTGAATAAACCAACAAATTTACCATGGGAATAGAAAAGCTATCCTTCGGGCAAGCTTTTTTTAAATCTGTGAAATCAACACGTATGTGCCATTTCTCATCAGATTTCTTGACCAGAACAATGTTGAAAAGCCAATCTAAACAAGTGGCCTTTTGAATAAATCCAGCCTACAGTAAAGATATATCTCTACCTTGATGGCTTTGTACCTAACTTGGTTGAAGGCCCTTCTCTTCTGTTTATTAATTTGTGATACAAATCAAAATTAAGCCTATGACAGAACTGTTAACATATATGTTTTCATAATGTTGATTTTGATGATAACAAACAAGATTAAGAATGATTAATCATTTAAGCTCACATTATTTTTATACATTTTAAATAAATCATTATTTTCACATTTAAATGTTTTATATTTAATGGAAAAATGATTTTATGAAATTAGTTATTTTTCAAGTTTATGGTTTAATTGAAAGAGTTTTGAAAACTTTGAAATCAACAAGTATTGCTTGAAATTTTGGAGAAGGATTTATTTGAAAAATATTCATTGTATTTTGGGCTATATCATATTTCAGAAAGTTTTAGGAAAAGTAAGCATTATTTAGAAATTCTGAAATTGGACTTATTTGCTAAATTTATAATATTTTGGGTTATAGTACAGTTATATAAAGTTTTGGGGTCAAACTATTATTTTACAAAATAGTTTACTGTAGCAGTCACTGTAGCAGTTACTGTAGATTAGCATCTAGACCTAAACGACGATCTGACATATTGATAACGGCTCGCCGACATCTAACAGAATTGAAGATTAGCCTTTGGACCTAAACGGCGATCCGACAATTTTGATAAACGGCTCGCCGATATCGAACAGAACTGAAGATTAGCCTCTGGATCTAAACGACGATCTGATATCTAGATACCGGTGATCCGAAAATTTAAAAATTCAGCCCAGCGGTCATATTGACCAATCAAACGGCGATCCGACATTTAGTTAACGGCGATCCAACAGTGAGCAGAAAGTCAATAACGGCTAGTTTTTAGCTCCAACTATAAATAAGCTCATTCAAATCCAAACATTAAGTTTTCCAATGATCATCATTGAGCAAAATATTAAGAATACAACTTTCATTGAGCTTTAAATCCTTGTATTCATCTCATTCATTCACACATTGAGCTTTTATTTGTGATTAAACACATTGTGTGAGAAAAATTCATTTGTAATCCTTTTTATAAAATCAAGTTAAAAGATTATAAGTATTGTGATACACTTAGGTTAAGAGATTGGGGATAATCTCTTGTTGTGAAGGTCCATTGACTTTCATTTGTGATCAAACACATTGTGTGAGAGAAATTCATTTGTAATCCTTTTTGTAAAATCAAGTTAAAAGATTGTAAGTGTTGTGATACACTTGGGTTAAGAGATTGGGGATAATCTCTTGTTGTGAAGGTCCATTGACACCTTGGAAGTCAATTGTAAGCATTTGAACCCTTGGAGGCTTGCTTAGTGAAATCCTCAAGGCTGGTGAGCTTGGAGGCGTGGACGTAGGCGGGGATTGCTGAACCACGTAAAAATCATTGTGTTTGCTCTCTGTTCCCTTACTCCTTTATTATTGTGCTTTATTGAATTTATTATTTTTTATTCCATTAAGGCATTTGATTAAATTATTGTGTGATTTGCTTAGCTTAATTTTTAAAATCTCAATTCACCCCCCCCTCTTGGATTGCATAACTAGAATTTCAAGAACACATTCGTATTCATGTCTGGCATAACTTTATATGTCCATGCGAATAGATCACTGAATTCTTGCAGAAAATTAATGAGCTGCTCCCTATTATCCTCTATCAAATGGGACCTAATCTTGATAAATTTGGAGGGGCAATCCTCTTTAATTGGAATTAAGAGGAGGCCTTTTGTTGGCGTTCTTTATTTTTCTTCTTTGGAGATTTGTAGATCTAATGGTGCTTCAATCAATTTTGAAGTCTAACGACGATTATCCCCAGTTAGAACATCTTGAAGAGTGATGAAGTCTACCTCCATGGAGGTAACCTCATTTAAAATTGGCTCGAAACTTAACTTTACAACTTTCTTTCTGGTGTTCATTTTTGACCTGATAACAACATGTCAAGTCATTTTAAGAGCGAGAGCATGGCGATTATCCCCAGCTAGAGCATCGTGGAGGGTGATGGAGTTTACCTGCATGGAGGTAGCCTCATTTAGAATTAGCTCAAAACTTAACTCACAACTTTCTTTCTAGCATCTCTCTTTCACCTAATAATGGCACGTCTAGTTATTTTAAGAGCTAGGCCATCTAAGTTAAAGTGCTTCTTGGCAAGAACATTGGCGATTTGCTCATTGGAAGCTATCTGGTAGTTAACCTTCATTGTTGTGGCATAACACTGGCGGGCAATCTTCTTTAATGGTGATCACAAATTTTGGGGCTGATAGTTTGATAGCAAGGCAATGCATGTAAACAGTTGGCTTAGTTGTTGCTATGAATGGCCGACCCAACATTGTAAGCTCATAGGTTATCTACCACAAAAAAAAAAATTAACCATATAGATTGCCTTGTGAGGGGTTTTACCTAATAAAATGGGTAGAGTAGTTATCCCCTTAGGCATAATGATGTCACCAGCAAAACCAATCAGAGAAGTACTATTAGGAGTTACCCGAATGGACTCAAGTGTAAGCTGATCTAGCATGTCCTTAAAGATGATATCCACCAAACTTAAAGTTGATGACTAGAGTATTATCATAGGGATAGACCAAGTGTTGAGCTGTTGTAGGTAAGCTCTAGTTAGTTAACCTCTTTCTTAACAATAGTGTTCCTCCTATAAGTTTTGATTGATTGTTTGGAACTCCCAACAAGAGTAGCCCCCTAGATATCATGCCAACATAATTACTCTTCTTGGGACACGAGGTTCACCTTCATTAGTACTCTCATTTTGGTCTTCTTTCCTCTCAGCCCTATCCCTAAATTTTTGAGTATATCCCATCCTAGCCATGCACTCTTTCAAATACCCATTAATAATTAATGCCTTAATTTCTTCCCACAACTGAAAACATTCAGTAGTGCAATGGCCAAAGTCTTCATGAAACTCACAATATTTCAAACTTTATTTCATGTTAGGGTATTTATTTATTGGCTAAGGGGGGCTCAAAAGACCACTATCACGAATATAATAGAAAATTTGTTCTAGAAATTTATTCAAATGTTGATAGGAGTCCTATCATAATTTCTCAAGTGATTGTTCTCTCTCATGATGCTCCATCCGAAGGGGTAGAGGAATTCTAGGCATATATTGATGGTGGACTCCTCGACCTTTTCCATCTAGCTATTGGGGTTGGCGCACCAGAGGTGCTTTATTGGGGTTTGGTTCTGGTCCCTTGGAGTTATCCTTGTCCTTACTGCTATTGAGCTTGTCCTTTTAGAGCTTGAGCCAACACTTGTCGTCATACTCAATTTCCTATAAGGCTCTTATCCTAGCCTCCCTATATATGTGTGGTTTAATTTTTTCAAAGGACCTCTAGCGCTTCTCTCCTCTGAGATTTTTTGTAAAACATGCTAGCATTTTCTCATGTCTAATGGCTCTAGTGCGGAGGACTTCTTGGTAAAAGCGATTGACAAAGGAGGCTAGCAACTATGTCTTACTTGCTTGATAAAAGCCAACTTAGAAGAGGATTTCTCCTAATGAAAGGCATAGCGAAACTCCTTAATGAACTTAGAGAATAGTTGGTCAATGCTAGCTATGCTTTTTGGCTTGAGAGATCGAAACTAGGACTTGGCTAGACCCCGTGAGAGTATACGTAAATAGTCGACACATGGCCTTCTCCCCAACTCTTTTGATAAAAATTTAATCTTGATACAACTTGGCATGCTCAGTGGGGTCAAATGTACTATGATATTGTGGAATTTGAGGTATGCTGAAGTTAATAGAGAGAATAACTTGGTGAATTTTCACGGTGAATGGTGATTGATGAACGATTGGCGCTTGATCCCTGCTGATGGAGTTATCCTTGTTGCAGAGTTTACAAACTTATTTTTCTGGAAAAAAAGTATTTTGTTAAGGATTTCTTAAGGCATCTTCTGGTTTCTGAAGGAACCATCCCCATGATTAGAAGGTCTCCTGGCGTTGAACTTATCTCGTAAATTTTCGATCAGTTATTTGCCATGTTTTTTTACCTCTATTGTTGGTATATTGGCTATCGGCAGTGGATCTTTCATCCTTGGAGTAAATCAGCTATGCTTTAGATCTTGTGGTGGTAGAGTTGAGCCTTTTTGCCTGCTTTGAGTGCCTCTTGTTCTTGGGCAGCAACTTTTCACCCAAGGCCTGTGCTATGGCTTGTTTGCTGAGGCCACTGTCAGGATTTTGAACTTGCAAACCATGGCACAGTAAATCTTGTTGACAAACTTATCAAAGTGCCTTTTAGTGACAAACTCATCGTCACGGTGAACAACGATCGAAGGTTTTTACAGACTTTCCTTCTTCTATTCCCATAATTTCTTTGTAGGTTCAATGGTGAGTTGTTATAAAAATTTTATTGTACTTACAAGCGCACGAATCCACTCCAGTATAGATTAATAGTGAGGAGTGTCGATCCCACGAGCATGTAGATTCAATTATGTGTAAGATTAATTTTCTAAGTTTATATTAGTAGGATGTGATTTTTTAGAAGTACTGAGATTTAAATTAAAAAGATGGCAGGAATAAATTATGGATGAAAGAATTCAAATGAAACAATTGAGTCTCTAGATTCACACTTAACACTTCACCATGAGCTTAATATTCTTTTTTAGTTCCAATTAATTTATAAAGGAGTATTTTTACTCATCATATTTCTCATTCTGGTAAATATGGTATCAAGCACTCATTGTGCTAAAGGAAATAATCTTCTACTAAATATGGTTTCAAGTACACGCCGTGCCAAGTGATAATAATCCTCCTGTAAAAAATGTGGTAAGACTATTCATTAAATAACTTAGATGTATTTTCTATCAACACTAAGTCAAGATGAACCACTAATGCTGGAGGGAAGATTTTCGCTAATAAATATAGTGTAAAGTGCTCACTGTACCAAACAATAATGAACTTACAATAGGGAGCTGGTATACCGTGCAAAATCTAAATAAGATTATTACTGTTTGTTAACGGTGAGTCAAAACAATCCACAAAAATCAGAGGGAGAGAAATAAACTTACCAAATTAAGCCCATGGATCATGTTGAGGTTTCACTTTCAACTCAAATTTCAAATTAAATTAACCACTCATAATTCAACAAGGACTAAAATGGTAATTTTATTATAATATGTAGAAAATACAAGCTAAAGTAAGAATTACACAAAATGAAACCCAAATTTGGATTTATACCTGTCAAATTAGGGGGGAGTCCCACATTTATAGATACAATAGTTAAAACATGGCCATCAAATGAAAATAACTCGAACACTCAGGATTGTGCCACGTGGCAAGCTCTGATTGGATGAACACGGCAGTAAGGTTGTAATTCGGTGAATTGCATGTAATGTACATGCGTTTTTTGGTCAATAATATACTGACACATCATCGGTCAATGAAAAAGTCAACCAACATTGATTTAATGTATTGCACGTATCGTAAGCTCATTTTTCAATCCAATAAAATGCTGACGCATCATCAATCAACACAATAGGATACTGTCATATCATCGGTTAATGTCACATCAGCTAGGCCCTACCAAAATCCTAAAACAAAAATGCTATATATTTTGCTATTTGATTTCTTGTTAATATAAAATGACCAAAATACCCTTGAAACACATAAAATACTCAAATTATAACAAAACACACACAATCAAAGGTTAAAGAACTTAAATACATAAAATAAGAAATGTTAATGAGACTTGTAGTATATAATGATGATTTTATCATTTATAAATATACATTCTCTAATACTCAACATGGGCCCATTTTCATATTCCTTACTTTGCTCCATGACGGCAAGATTGTCATTGGAGGAATGATCATCATCCATGTTGCTTCAAACACAAAACAAAGTAACTTGGCAACCATTGTGGAGCATTTTGTCGCGCTCCCTACCAAGACGGCACTAATTGTTTGTGCTAGTTTTTAGCTTGACCAACCAAACAATAAAAATAAAGGAAAGGAGAATGGGTGTTGGAGGTTGCCTAGTTATTTTTTAGTTGTCCTCACGGATATAGAGGAGGTTAACTGTGTAGGGCGAGTATAGATGAAGAATGGAGTAAGCTGAAGAGAAATGGAGGTTGAATGCCACCAAGTTTAAATCAGACAACTCTTGCAAAATAGAGTTAGAAGTTAGCTTTAGGGGTGTAGTCGGCGATGGCCAGCGACCACACTCCAACACTCAAGTTAGATCATGAAAGACACTTAAGGTAAAAAAAAAAAAAAGACCTCAAAGCTGTAAGTAATGGAGGATAAATTGAGAGAAGGAAAAAGAAGAATGATGGATGGGATAATGAATTGTTGTTATCGTTAAAGTGAACCTCGAGCTTTTGTGCAGTGTGCCTAAGGGAGATTCAGTAATTTTGTACACGTGGCTCCTAATTAATTATTGCCCTCCCTCAGGTGAGGGCATTTACGTAATTAGATTAGTGATTCTGAGAGGGTGATATTCTTAGGCTTGGGGGGCAAAGAAACCATCAGCCACCCTTTCCCTTGCTTTTATTCATGTGGCATTCCCTTCAACTTGTGGTCCTATTGTTTTTTGGATCACTGTAGAGGATAACTGACATGGTGCTTGTTCATTGGCTTAATTAAGGAATCTCTCTTTTCTATTGGTTCCTTGTATTTAGCCAACAGTGATATGTTGATTTTACAAATGATGGCATTCATTGTTCATGTGTGCTCTTAACAACCGAAATTTTGAGTTTCGATTATGCCCTTTGAAATAATATGTCCTTCTGGAATTGCCACTCTCTGGGGGAGCTTACCTCCCAGCTCTCCTCTAGTTGTCTTACCACTCTGTTCTGACTATTGTAATTTTAGTTGTTTAACTCCGTTTTGCCATGTGTTGTCATGCCATTGGTCCACATTTACTTCCAAAATTCCCCCTAAACATTTCTTATTAATCTAATTCATTGAAAATAAAATGGACCAGTTCCTTAATGTATCTTTTTGTTTCTAAAGGAATGGAAAGTAGCGTTCGCAAAATCTCAAGCCAGGCCTACCTGAGCATGTCTGGATCCAGTCTGAATCAGGCCTAAAAGTCAAAATTTATGTGTTACATTTTTTAGAATTTTTTTTGTTTATATTTTATTAATTTTTTGTAATATAAAATTTTATTTTTATTATATTTGGCATTAAAAATTAAGTTAAAAGGATATAAAATTTAAAATTTATGTTATACGTGGGTCAAATAAATATTAAAAAGTTTATTTTAATTAAAATAAAAAATATTTTTTTATTTTTTAGGCATTTATTGACTTTTAGGTTGGGCTAGGCTTTCCAATGCAAATGTTTGAAAAATATTACCAAATCAAGCCAAGCTCGACCCAAAATGCCTGGACTCGAGCTAGGTAGGCCTCATTTGTTTTTAACCATCCCCAATGGAAAAGAAACTCACCAAAAAAAATGAAAGTAAAGAGCAAAGGAGTGAAAGCTTGAATATGCGAATAAAAGATGCGAAGAAAATGGTTTAAATAGAATGGCTATAACACACTAAAATTAAAAAATTCATGTTGTTAAGTAATTAAAATTATAAATAAAATTATATTCTTATTCACCAATCAACAAAATAAAATATTTTTAAAAATTTATAATTAATTTAATAATAGCTAGTAGGAACTAACTATTAATAGTACCACGTAACTATTACACTTAACAAAATCAATTAATTAAAAAATATGTTATTAACAAATTAATTTAAATTGATTTTAATTATTTCACACATGAGACTAAGACCTAACTCAATTGTTTAGTGAGCAGTCTTAACAAGAGTTATGTTTTGGGGTCCAACCTCATGTGGTATGCGAGTCTGTTTAATTAAAAAAAATTATATCAAATATGAAACATTTTATGTACACAATGATGTTACACTAAATATCAACATCCATTATTAATGGTATATGTAATACCAGAAATGGAGTTTTCGCTCACCATAGATTTACAATCAAAGTTTTAGATCCTGAAATTTTGACCATATATTTACAATGATAGGAAACTCCGATGAGACACGCACCATTGTGTAGATATGATGATGAAGAATCCAATGGCACCAAAAGTGATATTAGAAGATATCAAAATATGAATGTCGGTGGTAATTAGTGATGGCTCAAGTGGCTAGTGGTGAGTTATTTGATTTTTATTTATAAATTTAAATAATAAATTTAATAAATATAAATTATAAAACTTTTAAGATATTTATAATTATAAAAAATTAATTTAGTATAAAAAATAATATAAAAAATTATTATATATAATACTATATAATATAACATCAAATATTGTATAATATTAATATAATATAATTTAAGCTAATGCAACACAATTGAATGTAATATATTATAATACAATATAGTTTACAAATGCTCCTTAAGGGTTCTTGTTAATGTTGTTTAGTGTAATCCATTTCAATTGCCAAATACGAGTTTATTTCAATTAATTCTGAACCTACAAAGTAATATTATGTAATGCTACATGCCAAACAAACTCTAAGGTAGGGTTTGTTTTTTAACTTAATGACTTAAAGTGACTTAACTTAATTAATTAAGTTAATTAGAGGTGTTTTTTTTTATAATTTAATGAGACTTTTAGATAATTTTGACTTAATAAAATAAGCTAATTTTTTTGACTTTTTACTTAATAGAGAAATTTGAATTAAGTCAATTACTTACTAATGTAAAAAATATCCATGTTTTATAATTTATTTTTCATGTCTATCCCAAAACTCACCCATAAATATTTACCCCACATAAAAATATCCTTATTTTTTCTTTCTTATATTATATACGATAAAATTTAAAATTTATGGTATTTTATATATTAAAATTCTAAAATAATTATGTATTCATTTGAATATAGTTTTACTTATAAATATTAAAATATTGTGGTATTTAATATATTATTTATTTGTCATTCAAATTTAATAAGGATATAAATGTAAAAGTATATATTTTTCAGTTTTTTCAGTTGAAAAAAACAAACAACTTAATACTTATTTTCTGAGATTCAGACGAAAAACACAAACATATTATTCAAATTCAAACATTCAAATATATTCAGAATTCAAAGTAATTCAGATTTCAAATAAAAAAACAAACGCCACCTAAGTGCGAGTTTCACCTCTACCTTTTTGAAAAATAGTTTCTTTTAACATATTGCTTATATAAAAAAAAAATCCCCTCCCGCTAAAATTCAAGTTGAAAATAGACAGCGCAACTCTCTCTCTCTCTCTCTCTCTCTCTCAAAGAACAACAGATGTCTCAGACGGATTCGCAAGAAGCAGAAGGCCTCGAGGTGGAGGTGGAGGCGCAATCATTGGGTTCGTGTTCACAAGGCCACAGATCAACTCTCTCTCTCCAAACTCAACAAGGCGGCGCCATTTGCCTTCTCTGCCTCTCCAATCTCATCACCACTCCACACGCTCTAACCATCCATGTCTCCTACGCGCTTTCTCAGCTCTCCCTCGCCCTCTCCCACCGCCCCCTCCACCTCTCCCAGTCCCATGCGCAATTCCTTGTCTCTCCTCTACTCCACGCTCTCTCCTCCTTTGACGACCAGCCCATTGCCTGTCAACTCATCGATTTAATCACCATTCTCTCCGACTCCGGCGACGAAGATGTTTTTGCTGAATTTTTCTCGCGCGTCGCCGAACGCCTCTCCTCTGGCGCTTTCTCCTGGAGCCCCAGGCAGCTACATATGGTATCTCTATCTCTGTCAGCCAATTAGTTTGAGAAATTTTGAATTTACGCATCGCATAACATAATTGATTGTTTAGTCTAGATATATTTTTTAAAATTTTTATTTAATTTTAAGAGTCGAGTATCAGTGAGATTGATGAAGTTTTGTAAATTCAATTGCGGAATTGCCACCGATCTTCATCAGGATAATCCGCAAATGTGAATTTATTGTTTTAGCCTTTTAGGGAAAATCATTGTGCGAGTAGATTATTTATTTATTTATTTATTTTTTAAATTCGATCAATATGTACACCTGCTTCTTGCAAGTTACAAAGTGAACTCCACATTTAGCGTCCATGTGTGAGTATAAAAATTCTTTTTATCGTACAAAGCTATGGAAGTTTTATTTTTACCATTTGATGTGTTGGTCCTTTTCTGTGCAGATTCACTGCCTTGGGGTTCTCTTTAATTGCCGAACAAATAATCCCTTTATCTTCATTAAAAACAAAGATGCCCTCATATCCAATCTTGTTACAGGTCTTGGATTACCAAGGTAAGAGGCAGAACATAGCAACCTAGAAAGAGGAGGTCTTCCATTACCATGCCTCAGCTGTATTTTTATAACACTGTTGAGTGTGCGCTTTTGATTGCAGTGAAGAAATCCGGGGGGAGATTCTTTTTGTTCTGTATAAAGTATCCTCCATCCAGTGCCAGTCTATGGACATTGATGGAGCTGATATTCTTTTTGCTTTCTGTCCCAAGCTCTTGCAACTTTCTTTGGAGTCCTTGATGAAGACCCAAAGGGATGACGTGCGCTTGAATTGTGTGGGTCTGTCACATTCTCTCAGACATATCTTTCTTTTTTGTTGCAATTTTAAATGCATCATCCAATTATCCTTTTCTGAAATCTCATGGTAGGGAAGTGAGAATAAACCATCTTTTTAGTTGGATGTCAATAGAAATTTCTGAGTGGGATTGTCCTTTTAAATTTATATAAAATATCTGTTCGTCAAATGACAACACTCAGACAGCAACTCTATTTGTGATCATTCACACATTTTTGTGGTATGCATGTACTGACTTCAGTGAGAAGATAAAGCTTCATTTAACTTCTTCGGTCAATAACAAAGAATAAGTCTAAATTTCCAAATGCTAAATACAGAGATGGGTTGTTCCATGAAAAGTCATTTAGGATACCATTCAGTAAGCTCTAAAGGGATTGCCTGAAAGGGATGCCATGTGATGTTTAAGTATTGATCGATTATAATCACCCAAGAAACTAAAATTATCATAACTGTTATGCTGAATGAGAGATTTCCTACTTTTATTCTGATTCAAACCATAAGGGACATACATCAGTCATTGTGACATAGCCTGCATGCATTCACCCATCTAGATGCAGTCATCATTATCTTATTTTATCACTGCTGTCTTCTGAGTAAACAGTTTTAAGTCTTATTTGCCAGCACTTTTGACGATCCTGGCTCAGAAGGGGTTTCTTGTGAATGCATACGCAAATAACAATAGCCGCATGAATTTTGATGAGGCCGAAAACTCCATGCAAACAACAGACTATGGAACAAATCAATCATCTCTGCCTGTCTTGTTTGCTGAGGCCATAAAAGGCCCTCTGCTTTCATCAGACAGCCAAGTCCAAATCAGCACACTTGATTTGATGTTACAATATTTGTCATGGGAAGCTGCTCCTGGAAAACATATCCAAATTTTGATGGAAGAAAACATTGCAGATTATGTATTTGAAGCACTAAGATTGTCAGGTAAGCCTACTTTGAAATATTTTCTGCAACTAAGTGTAATTTAGGGCTGATCAGCTTGTAATACTGCAAACAGAATGCAAGGATCCAATGGTCAACTCTTGCGTTCAGGTGCTTAATCTTCTTTTGACAGCTGAGCCAGCCTTTGGACAAAGGCTAGCTGTTGGATTCATAACTCTGATTCCAGTGCTGAACCATGTAGCTGAAGTTCCTTTTCACCCTGTCCAAAGTCAGACCCTGAAGCTCATATGGAACTGCATTTCTGATTTTCCTGGAATGATTTCAGCTTCTCATGTCAAGGAGTTAATCCTTTGCTTGACAAGGATGCTCAGAAGGCATACTGAGGGAGAGATGGGCATGCTTCCAGAGACTTTCACAGTTGTCTGCTCAATCTTTGTAGCTCTTTTGAAGTCACCATCCTTTAAGAGAACTGAAAATCTAGCAATTGCAGTTCAAGAAGCATCAAAACATGCTGTTTTAGCTTGTTTGAGTATCTCTGATGAAGATCCCAGTCAACTTTTGCATTCCTTGTACCTCCTTAAAGAGGCATATGCATACAGTTACAAGGAGTTTTCCACCAACAAAACCACCATCATGGAACTACGGAATTCAATTGTTGATGTATGTGAATCACATTTGTTGCCTTGGTTTGTAACTGCGATTAATGACATAAATGAGGAAATTGTACTAGGGGTCCTGGAGACTTTTCATTCTATACTGCTTCAGGATTCTGATATTCCAGCCACAGAATTTGCACAGATTTTGGTTGCATCTTCTTGGATCAGTTTGTCATCTGGATGCCTGGGATTATTTCCCACAGAAAAAATAAAATGGAGAGTATATCTCATGCTTAGTTCACTTGTGGATGTTCTTTTTGGTAATGATACCGGGCAACCCATTAGAGATGCTGCAGTACACATTCCAACTGATCCTGCTGAGTGGCTGTTTTTACTTGGCCAGAAGAGCTCCCATAACTTCGAATTGTCTTGCTGTCAATCTGCAATTTTACTGATTTTACATACTGCTGCCATACATGATGACAGGTACTTGTGCTTCACCTCTAATCTTAGTTGTATTTCTGTTATAGGTTTAGATTATCTACTGGACCCTAATTTTTGAGACTTTCTTCAGGCTTGCAGATGAGAAGTTGGTTTTAGCTTCATTGGAACAGTATATTCTTGTCAATAGCAGCAATTTCCAATTTGGTGCAGCAGATTCATTGACTATGATGTGGCTGGTGAATCTTTATGGATTGTATAGGAGTCTTGCCAAAATGAGCTACCAAATACCCTACAGTCTAGAAGCCGAGAGGATGCTATTCCATCTGTTGACTGAAAAGGAATGGGATTTACCATCTGCAAAGATTCACCCATTGTCTCTTAAATGGTTGTTCCAACAGGAGAAACTCAGCAAGCCGCTGTCTTACCAAATCCTAAAATTCTGCAGAAGCAATAGCTCAAATGTGAGCAATGTGGTTGTCCATGGGAAAAGTAACAATTCTATGAATGAAGAAGTGATTGCTGAGTTGGTAGCAGCTGGAGACAACTATGGAGCTTCAGTTGTGGTATGCTTATTGATGCAGCTCATAGAGCAAGAAGGCCAAGTACCTGACATTGTATCTGTACTGAATCTTGTGGCAACAGCCATTAACATCTTGCCTCGTGCTTCAGATCAGTTTTGTTTGCATGGCATAATAAATGCAATCTGTGCTCTTTATAACAATTCCAGCTATTCTTCTTTACCCCAAATATTAACGGCCATCTCGCTTTTAATTTTTAACATTTTACGGTCAGCGCACCCTGAAGTTCTTTCTCTTTCTGATGAGGCAGCCTGGCTCACGGTAACTATGAAGGTAATTATTCTAGCTCTGTCTCGTGTGACCATGCTCATCATAAATCCAGAGAACTAATCGAACCTTTATCACTTATTTTGTAGTTGATCGAGTACTTGATCTCTACAGTAGCTGTGTGTAGCTGGACTCATGAAAGTCTACTAATAATCAGCATTTTGTCCTTAATCTTGCACCATTCCACCAACAAAGCACTCATAGAAGCATCAAAATATATAGTTCTAAATAATTCATTGGTGTCTACTGTTAATAGTACCATTGATGCTGCTTGCTTGAAGGGACCAGCTATGACTGATTATGATGAGGAAGTGGGCACAGGAGAATATGAATATGAATATCTAATATTTGTACTTTTACTGAACTACTTCTCCATAAGAAGGTAAGTGCCTTGGTTGAATGCACCTGTATGATTCCAATTTCTGAAATCTAACTTCTTTGTTGCCTTAGTTTGCAAGCTAGTTTACCAGGGGCTTTGGACTGGCAGAATTTTCTTGATCCGTTTAGTAAAAAGCAATCTCTTTGTACGATCAACATCCGCTGCCACGACTTGTGCAGGCTGATGCATTTTGGGTCTCCCCTCGTCAAGCTTGTCTCTTCATATTGTATGTTGGAGTTGTTTACCAGATTATCAGACCATGAAGATGGAGAACATGACGAGCTGGAATGCTCCATGGGTTTCCTATCGTCTGTAATGGCTGTACTAGAAGGCCTTGTTTTTTATAGTGACATCAGAGTGGCTATGAACTGTGGATTCTGCTTGTCGATGATTTTAGGGTGGGAAAAGTTGGATTTGCATGAAAGGACAATCATTGCAAAGAATTATTGGTGTAGATTGATTGTAGAAGAGATGGCAATGTCTTTGGCAGTTCCACATTTAGCATCAAAATCCTTCTTTAATCATCACAAGCCAGCTGTACACATAGCTGTTGCACTGTTAAAACATGAAAAAATTCCGGGGTGGATGAGAACTGTGTTTGATAGTCCCTGCATATCTGGTATAATTGGAAACCTTGGGGCCAGCAACATGGGAGCTGAAATGGTACTTCTATTTCGAGAATTACTAGATTCTGAGTTCTTGAAGGCTGAGCAAATTTCCAGTCTCAACCATGTTCTGCAGGTAACCTAAGTTTTTGCTTCTCCACTTTGCACTTCTGTATTGTTCTTAAGCTATCCAAAAGAATTGGAGGAGTTTCATATATCATCAGAACAGCTATTATATCTGTGTCATGTTCTTCTCTCGGGTTTTACATAAAAGCCGTTCTAGTGCCTGCCATTCTGTCTTAATTTTAAGACTCAGTAAGTTAGATGGTTTCATTTTCCATGATATATAATCAACGATAGTAGCTGTCAGACATCTCTTTTATCTTCCCTTTGCTTTTGCAGGCATGCAGAAAATACGTGTATACCAACTGTACTCAAGATGAGCACACAAACAAGCATCTGTACAAGACATTTACCAAATTGGATGATCTGGGCGAAGTACGTGAGTATCTCATTCACTTAATGTCATCTCAGTCGTCCATGGAAAAGAATTGTAGGGGATTACAAAATGGAGACAAAGAATTGTTAGAAGAAATAGAAATGTTCTTTAGATCTTTAACAGTGAAGGAGCATAGCTAAGAATTAGGAGTCCTTGTTTGATTATTCGAGGAACTCTAATCTGAACCCCTTCAATCAAAACTCTCAACGTGTACATGCAGTTTCCAGCTAATGATAAACATGAACGTATGTATATGTAGTATGTGTAGCTGATAAAAACATACTTAAATGATTTGATATGTCCATATGTACTTGTGTTTGTTTACGGAGCTTAATATACATATAAGAATGGTACATATATCATCATTTGTGCTTCAACAAGTGAAGTGGCTTGTTAATTTGGTTTACCAGAGTGTTTATAAATTGAATGTTAAATTCACAAATTATAAGTCGAGTTATTTCGTGGAGTTACAAACAAATTCTGGCACTTGGCATGTTAAACTCTCGTTGATTGCTGGCTTCTTGAGCAAATATCTTTTCAGTTGGTGACGGGAGAGAGGTGACATGCGTTAAACTTGCTGTATGTGTTTGTTTAGTTAAGCCATAAGGGTAAACAATGAGACCATTTCACAAATGCTCCTACCAAGTGAAGTGGACTGAAGTCATTTTTTAAGAATTGGTTAGCTAGTTATTAACTAATTATTAGTTCATTAATCATCTATCAGTAAAATCCCAGAATGAAAGTTTCGACTGGTGTTAATCGTAAATTTGCGCGCCAAGGCTACGAATAGAATACGCCCTGGTATCAGCTCCATTAGGAGTGTAAGATTTTACTCGCGGGCATTAGCTCTAAATGTCATCTGGAAATTTTCGAGTGAAAATTTAACCCCGGGTCTAGCTCGCCATTGATCGATATTGATATATAAAATCAGCAATTTAAAACAACCTTTCAAAAAGAACCAAAAAAAAAAAGGAATTCAAATGCAACAAACTTCTAAAGCCTATAACTTCACCAATAAAAACACCAAGGAGTCAGGGAAGCAAAATGGAGTGCAAGAGAAAACTGAAATGTAGATAACTCATTAGCAAGAACAATGAAGTACAAAATCAGGACTTGTCAAGTACTGATTTGAAATTTTCCATCGGCAGCTCCTCACTTCATCCAACCAGCACAAAAACGCACCCTACTGACTTTTGAATTTACATAAACATCTAAGCATCTGCTCTTGAAAACAAATCCAATATGTTAATAGATATGCCAGCAGCTTTCCTCCCACACTTTGCAGCAAAGCGAGCAACATCAGTAGCACGAAAAATTCCATCCAGAAATTAATATGGCCATCTTGGTACAGTTGCGAATAACACAGATTGGCTGAATCATGAGAGGTCCTGTCAAGCATTCTATCTAAAACGTACCATCTAGATTCTGTACAGTCCTTGTAATCTAAAATGTACCATCTAGATTCTTTCCATTGTGCTTTATCACTAAATCAATGAGGTTCTGATATGTCCACCTCTTCTTTTCTCTAGAATATGGCTCAAGGGAGGAATACACCTCTTCACAATATCGAAGGAAGTGCCCCTTGCCATATACTGCAAGAACTAAAGGATCAGTGTTTATCTCTACAGTTTTGGAAAGGAAGCCTATCCTTCTCCACATTTCTAGAGCCCCAGTTCCATCAAAGCCAATTCTTCTTGCATCATATAGGATTCCAATGGTGACTATATCTGGTTTCACATGTCGAGTAGGCAGTTCAGAGAGTAAAACTCTCAAGTGCTTGAAATCTTTCATTTTCAAATAAGCTAGCAAAATAATGTTTGCAGTCGTTACATTCCATCGAACCTTTGCGCTTTCCATCTCCCTAACAACAGAATCAATGCCTCTGTGACTCAAAAGACATGCATGAGAAAGGAGGCGTAAACACCAAACAAGCTCCGTCCTACCAATTCTTGAAGCAAGATCATCACCCAAGTCATCTAGTCTTGAAAACATGTAGTTCTTAATATAAACCTCAGCCAATTTCCTAATAAGGTCCTCCTTTAAAGGAGTTCTTGAGTTCAGTAACCTCTTGTAAAACTTCTCCATCTTGTCTAACATCCCAAAATTCATGTAAGCAGCAAGTATTGCAACCATAGTAGATGACCGCAAATGCATTCGTTTTGTAAGCATGCTTTTATATGTTCCTTCCATTCTTTTGAGCAAGCCAGCACATGCAAACTCTTGAATAAGCAAATTATAAGTAATGTGATCAGGAGAACACCCGTCTAGTTTCATCATCTTCAAACACATATCAATCTCATCATACATTTTATACTTACCATAAGCTTGAATTAGACCGTCATAAGTATCTGATTGTGGAGACAAATTCATTTCCTTCATCTCATTAAGGAATAACAAAGCTTCATTGAACTTCCCAATTTTTGAATAACCATGTATTATCGAATTGTAAATCTCCAATGAAGGTTTAAGAGCAAATCCCTCCATTTCTTGAAAAGCACGCACAGCTTCTTCCATCAAACCCTCTTCACATAACATCCCAATAATCTTTTGATAGTTGAATTCATTAATTCGTGATTTTTCAATGTTCTTCCACATATCAAACACCTGTTCAAAGTATCCCAAGTTTCAGTATTGGAAGATCCCAGACACCAAATGCCTTTTTTTTCTTTTTACCGCTCAACACGAAAGACTCACATATTTTTTCCCCTTATTTAATTAAATAGAGAGAGGCAGAGTACCTGGGGAATTTGCCTGGACCTCGAGGAATTTTTGAGAAATCTGATGACAGCCCAAAAGTGATCTTTGGTCCAATCTCCATCGTGTTGAAGAATTTGAAGAGGGCATGAAACTTTCTTGTTGAGCCTCTGAATTAATGCGTTGAGTGCTTGGTGCTCATGGTAGCTCTCAACAAGAAGGGTCGTGTGTTTTGTCGAATGATAATCAAGTGACGGAGCCGATGACAAACAACAACAGCTGATGGGTTTTCTAATTAGGGTTTTGGAGAAGAAGACGCGGTTATGTGCCAGCTTATTCTTCTTATTTTTGTTGAGTCTGACTTTGTAATGGGTATTATTATTATTATTATGCAGATGCAGGGATACAACACTCTCCATTTGCCAACCCGTGTTATGTTCTTCTCCTTGTATTCTCCTACTGGGGTGGCTGTAGGACGGTTTCAATTAAATACCCTTTAACAGCTCAAAAATTATTTAAACACCCCTCCTCTTTTTCATTTTCACAGATATCTTAAAAATTATATGTAAAGTCTAAAATACCCTTAATAAATGCATCAAAACCACTTCTTCTCACTCTCTTCTTATACTCAAAATCTATTCCTACCCAAAACAACTTGAAAATCTTTCAAAATCTCTAAAAATTTCTCATAACCTCTTACATAATTACAACTATTTATTCACATCTTCAACTTTCATGCATTTTTCAATTGGAATGAGGTGTGTTACTCATTAAACAACCCAATAAGATATATTAATATCGTTGGATGTTAAGTTTTATATTTTCTAGAAAAATTTAGATATTTTCCTCACATTATAATGTTCTATTTTCAATTTTTTTTCACTATTTTCCCAAATGTGTTAAAATGTATGCAATGTAGGTTGTTTAATCATTTTTCTCAGTAAGAGATCTAGTTGAACATGTGTTTATGCTGAAAATATTTCAGGCTGTGTATTCTTTTCGATGTTGTGTACATCATGTAGTCCTGTAAATCGATTAAGTCATGTAGTCGGTCATGTAGATTATGTAGTCATGTAGGTTGTGTAAATAATGTAGTTGTGTAGGTCGTGTAGGTTGTGTAAGGGATTTAGTCATATAAGTCATGTAAGTAATGTAGTTGTGTACGTTGTGTAAATAATGTGGTTGTGTAAGTCATGTAATCATGTAGGTAATTTAAGTCATGTAGGTCTTGTAGTTATTTATATATGAAATTCGATATTATTGTTTTTATTGTATCAACAAATATGGTCTTGGTAGGTGTGCCTATTCTATTTAATAATGTATGGATAAACAAAATGACGAGTACAAGTTTAATGATTCTGAGGCTAAGCGGATAATGATACCACAATCGACAACATATGTAGAATTAGTGGAGAACGTATATCAAATTATTGATATAGATACTTTAGAATTTGAAATCATAATAAAGTTTAAGCTTAAAACGCCTGATCTTATGCTACCAATTACAATTAAAATCGAAGATGATGTGGAGTTTTTCTTAAAGAAATAGCTAGTGGAATAAACAACTTTCATTACTTTTGATCACAAATTAAGTTCAGCAAATCTCATGGATAGACAACTTTTACCTCGTCCTTCAAGGGAAGAGAGTCATGCTTACTTGAGCCAAGTGCCTCTATCATTTCCTGTTCTCAGCTCAAACAATTTTACTATTGGTGATGAATCAACAATTGAGTGTTTGTCTAGAATGCAGCCTAGTAACGAATATGAAGTAATTAATGAATTTATGACTATTGTTAATTGTTTGGATGAGCCACCATTAGTTATTGATCCAGCATTAGGAGATAATGCTCTAGTTACTGTAAGTTCAAGAATCTCAAGCAATGCATATATGCATAGAATAAATTTACTTGCTAGTAATAGTAATTTGTTGTCAACGAAAGTTGTTAGTGACAGTGACGGGTCGATGGTGAAAGAGGTGTTTGAGTCAAAGGAAGTTTTGTAAGAAAATATTAAAGCATTAGCTGTGAGAAAAAAAGGTTTCAATTTAAAACCAAAAGTCAAACAAAGACTTAAATTGTTGTTGCTTGTGTAGACGACAATTGCACGTAGCAGCTTTGTGCAACTAGGTTTAATGGTTGCAACTTGCTTGAAATTAGAAAGTATTACAATGTCCATACTTGCTCCCTTGATTCGTAGCAAAAATACCATTACCAAGCTTGATCAAAGCTTGTTGGGCAAAATTTTCCGCAAAAGTATGATGGTGCTTCATTTTATAAGCCTGCTGATATCAAGCAAGATTTTCAAAAGGAGTTTTATTATAAAATAAGTAATCATAAGGCATGGAGAACAAAGGAGTTTCCAATAAGTTATCCTAGGGCATGTACCAGTTATTACCATCGTACATGGTAATGCTTGAAAAGAAAGATCTCGGAAGTCAAACATTCATTGAAAAAGATAGTGCAAACAACTCCAAGTACTGCTTCATGGCCATTGAAAGTTCACTGAGAGGATTCACTTTATGTATTAGGCCTGATATTGTAGTTAATGGTACATTCATGAAGGGGATGTTCAAATGAACATTATTTATTGCAACATCTTTTGATGGTAATAATCAACTCTACATTGTTGCATTTGGTGTAAGTGATTGTGAGAACAACACTTTATAGGAATAATTTTTAATGAAGTTAAGAGAGTCCATTGGTGATGTTCCTAATTTGGTATTCACTTATGACCACCATAGGAGCATCAAGAAAGGAGTTAATAAAGTATTTCTATATGCAGGGTACAATATATATATGCATAATCTTTTTAAAAAAATATATATGCATCATTTAAAACAAAATGTAAATTCTCATTTTAACGAAGTTGATATGTTTTACCCAATATATGAATTCCATTCGCAACATTAGTTTGGATGTTCGCCAGTACCTTATGAAATACTAATTATGTAACCCAAGATGGGGGGTGAATTAGGATTTTAAAACTTAAGCTAAACAAACCACACAACAATTCAATCATTGCCTTAATGTAATAAAACAAAAAAATTTAATAAATTTATAAAGGACAATAATAAAATAGTAAGGGAAGAGAGAGTAAACACAATGATTTTTACGTGGTTCGGCCAATCGTGCCTACATCCACACCTCCAAGCTTACCGGGCTTGAGGATTTCATTAAGCAAACCTCCAAGGTTTCAACCACTTTTACAATTGACTTCCAAGGTGTCAATAAACCTTTACAACAAGAGATTATTCTCAATTTCTTAACTCAAATGTATCCCAACACTTAAAATCACTCAAAGATAAAGATTACAAATAAAATGTTCTCTCACACAATGTGTTTGATTACAAATGATAGCTCAAATGTGTGAATAAATGAAATAAAATCAAGTTTGAAGCTCAATAATAATTGTGTACTTAATAGCAAGCTCAATGATAATCTTTGGATCATTGTTTGTTTGAATTTGATTGAGCCATTTTATAGATAAAGTTGAAAACTAGTCATTGTTGACTTTCTACACACAATCGGATCACCGTTTTGACTTGAGCAAGTGACTGTTGTGCCAAATTCAAATTGTCTGATCGTCGTTATTAAGATGTCGGATTACCTTTATCGCTCTAGAATCTTGTCCAAAGATATCGGTTATCTATTTGACATAAACAATTTACCGTTTGCAAGATGATTGCTCTCTGGAATGTTGTTGGTTTACCATCATCAATAAATGGATTGCCATTATTTGAAACTTGCTCTCTGGATTGAAATCGGTTCACCGTTATCCATAAATAGTTTTTTGTCATTTGAAAGTTGTTCTCTGGAATATAATCGGTTCACTGTTATCCATAAATTGTTTGCCGTTATATGAGATTTGCTCTCTGGAATACTAACGGTTTGCCGTTTTCTGATAAACGGTTCACCGTTTTCTTAGAATATTATATGACTTATAGATTCTGAACCGATTAACAAAATTTTCAGACTTATCAATTTAAAACTTGTTTGTTAACATTAAAATCATTAAACATATAAGTTAACACCTTACTGATGCTAGGTATAAGAAGTGGGCTTGTTCTCCATTTGAGGGGAGGCATTATGGTATTATGATAAATAATAGTGTAGAAAGCATGAATTCTATCATAAAAGAAGCACATAGCTTGCCTATTCATAAGTTAAAAAATGCTATCATTGATAAATTGCAACAATGGTTTGCAAGAAGGCGAGAAACAACGATGAATGCATGTACTCCAATGACTACTTAGGTTGAAAAACAGTTAAAAGGGAAACTCAAAGAATTTCACATACATCCAGTAATATATATTAATTTCGATGAGTTTATAGCTAAAGATGGCGACCTTGATGGCCATGTTGATGTTCTACAAGAGACTTGCAGTTGCTATGAATTCTAAATTGACCAACTTTCTTGTGAACAAGTGGTAGTTATGTGTAAGCATATGCATAACTATTCTGTCTATGATTTATGTTCCCACTATTCTGTTTATGTTCCCACTATTCTAAATTGACCAACTTTCTTGTGAACAAGTGGTAGTTATGTGTAAGCATATGCATAACTATTCTGTCTATGATTTATGTTCCCACTATTATCTGTCAATGCATGGGTTACAACATATGTAGAGAACATTTATCCTGTGGGTCCACAAAAGAAATGAGATGTTTTAGAAGAGGTTCATGCTTATATGCTATCATCACCTACGAAAAAATGAGGTAGTAAGGCTACAAACTAATAGAGTACTTTCTCGAGGGAAAGATGCTATGCATCGTAAATGTTGTAAGCATGGATTGTGGGGCATAATTGACTAACATGCACTGCAGTAATTCCACTTTCAAAGCAAAAGCATGCCACTAGAGCCAACCAACCTTGAAATAAATAATTGTAATATATGTAATATTAAATAATTGCATTTGCACAATTTTATTCTTAGATTATTGTTTTGTATTTTAAAATTGGTATATATAACTTGAGACACTAAGACATATTGTGCATGGAAAATGTAATTTGTTGCAAGATTTGCTCATATACTTCATCAATTATTTCTAGCTCACTGGTAGTATCAAAGTATTTAATTTGATAACAAATTAGTTATCTTCTGCTAATTTAGTTATCTATGTTAAGTTAATATGTATTGTAGATTGAATTGACTCTGGTATGCTGTAAATTAAAGTTCAAACATGACACCTGTTTGACTCCTGATGTTGATAATATTGTCCCAATGATTTTAGCCTAAGTGCTTTTACTCCTTGAAGCTAGTTTTTCTATCTTGAGTCGGTGCTTGCTATATTTGATTTGAAATATTACTAAAATTAAAATATTAGTCCAATTAACATAAACTTTTCTAGATTTGAAGTAGGCTTACAAAAGTTTAGTAGCAAAAGTACAATTCATTTAAATAAATTGAAAGTTAGTTCTTCTCTAAAGCAATGATTTGTCATGAAAAAGTCTTTCAGGCTTTCAACGAGTTGTAGGGGTGTTCGCGAATTGAATTTTACGGATTGGACATCAATCCATATCTGATCAATGATTTGTGGATTATGGATTTTTAATCCAATCCAATCTATGAATTGATGAAACTTAATCCAAATCCAATCCATAAGTCTGCAGATCGGATGCGGATTTGACCCAATCTATATCTAATCCACTATTTTGCGGATTGATTTGCAGACTAAACTTTTTTAATTATGTACTATCTACGAACTAACTAATAAAAAATTAATATAAAGATAAGTTTACTACTGATCAAATTCAAAATTAAATAAAATTTAAATTAATTAATTATTTAAATAAAGTTAGAAAATACATTCAAAGTTTCAAAATATAATACACAAAAAAAATCTCATTTGTTTATATTAGTACATAAAAATTAACTGCTTAGAAAGTTATATTTTTTATTTAATTATTATCTAATAAGATATAATATGGTGTTAATGTAACTATATTTTAACTTATTTATTTATTAGTAAGTATAATGCCATATTCACAAGTTTATTTTTTATTAAATATTTTTTTTGCGGATTCACGGATTTTTGCGGATTTACAGAAGAAAATCTATATCCAATCCACCAATCCACAGATCAGATTTCTATGGATTAGATGGATTGAGCGGATTGGATTGGATTATGAACACCACTAACTAGTTTCTTTTGATAGCAAGAGACGTATATGAGTGCAATAAGTTTGAATATCTTCACCACATGCATGTGTCTCCGAAGTAACACAAAACAAACACATTGCAATCTTTGTTGAGAATTTTAGAAAATATTCAATTACATACTGAATAAATAACTATAATAATATAATATATAATTTGGACTTTTGGTTTTACTCATTAGAACTTTGCTGTGGATATTTTATGCTTGCAAAATTGTCTAAATCTTTTTTTTTTTTGTATAGTTTCAATGTGCAAATTATACCATAAAATCTTCTCCAGCATATAAGGAATGCTGATGACATATGGCAACGATTCTTCTAAAAGGGTAGATTCATTCATTAATGAAACCATCGAGTCATATATGTAAATTGTCTCGCTTACAATGTCAACCTTGGCAAGAATCCAATGACACTCAAGGACATTAATTGGGTAGAAACCTACAATAATTTGAGAAAAAATAAACAGAAAATTTAAATTAAAGAGAAACATTAAGAAATCATTATAACTCTAATTGCTAACCTTGTGAACATCTTTCTATGGAATAGCATATGAAAGATCTTCGCCATTTGCTTGTTTGATTGTCAAATCATGTTTTTCATCTTCCTCCCGTATTGTAGTTGGGTCTTTCTTAAATAGCTCATACTTCAACAGAAGCTTTTGCTGAAAATGAATTTTGCTAGTTATTGGTGCACAACTTGCATTTCATTATCTTATTTTTTTGTTAATAAGAATACCATATACTTGAAATACATTGTACTGCACATCATTGCAGGTATGAAGCAATAGGCTTGGCAAAATCATGTCGTACAATATAACAACCAATGTCTATATGTTGTTTGTATTAAACTTATGTTCATTAATATTTACAACACACATTACTGTAATATTTTAAATGCTAATAAAAAATTAAGCAATACCTTGCCATTCAACCATGCGTATACCTGATACAACCCACGAGAGAAGATCTTGCTTGCTTTGTGCATAGGCCATGATATATTTTGCTATACAAATAGGAAAAAGGAAAAAATGAGGAATTTATTTGAAATAAGATTAATGTAAAGAAAATGAAGACTTACAATTCCATGTCATCCTCGTTGAGCCAGTGCTCAAATTGAAGTTGTTATTTTGCTTCATTAACATTGACATGTCGCAGTCTGCTAAATGGGCTAGTGTACAATATGCATGAAACAACGGCATCCTTTCGACATTACTTTTTCTTTTTTAGATTTCTTCACCCCTTTCTACTATATAAATGAAATAATTAATGGTGATAATGGGTCACCTTGCCGAAGACCATGGCTAAGAACAATATGGTCTATTTCCATCCCATCACGAGAAATTTTGTAGGTTACACTGGACACACATAACATAACCAGATTAACAAAATCATAATCAAAACTCATCTTGACCATAATAGAAGATAAAAAAAAACTTCACTCGATTCTATCATATGCTTTAGCCATATCAATTTTAAAAGCTACTGCCCTTTCTTTACCCTGTCTTTTCCTCTTAAGATAATGCATAACCTCAGTCGAAATCATAATATTATCAGTAATTGCTCTACCTAAAATAAAAGCACTCTGAGAGTCCGAAATAATATACCCCAATGCCAACTTAAGTCGACTAGCTACCATCTTTGCAACAATTTTATAAAGGACATTACACAATGCTATTGGCCAAAAATCAGTTATTTAATCAAGACTGGGTTTTTTAGGAATCAAGATAATCGAGGTCTCATTCAAATCAGCAAGGAACACACATTGTTGAATAAAGTTTAGACACGCAGCAAAGACATCATCTCCAACTATTGGCCAAAATTTTGAAAAAAAAATGGGATTCATACCATCTGGTCCTGGTGATTTATCTGGATGCATTCTGAAGATCGCATCACAGATATCTGCTGGACTAAACGACTCCATAAGAGTATGATTCTACTCAGTTGTAATTCTTAGCTCTACACATTGGAGGACTTCAACACAAGAGCCACCTTTAGAGGAGAAAATCTAAGTGAAATACCTGTCAATTGCCTCGTTAATGTCTTTCGAAGTAGTACACCACTGCCCTTGAATATTTCGAAGCTTCTCAATCATAGTTTGCTTCTTCTATGTTGAAGTCATAGCATGAAAATACCTTGAGTTCATGTCACCTTTTTTAAGCCAAATGGATTTTGCCCTCTGCTTCCAAAAAATCTCATGGCTATGCAGTAACTCGTTATAACATTTTCTAGCTTCAATAAAACTATCCACACTAGCTGAATCACGGTTACCCCTTAACGAAGCCATTTTCTTCTTGCACTCCAAAATACGAGCTCGAAAGCCACGCATAAAGTGACTACCCCATCAAAGAAGAGCAGAGCCACAAGAAACAATTTTATTCTGAATGGGTGCCCGAACAGAAGAAACCCAATTTTCCTTCACAACCTTTAAACAATCAAATTCACGGAGCCAACTATTCTCAAACCAAAACTTCTTACTCTTCGAAGTTCTCACCACCGGAGCAGGATCAAGAAAGATTGGGAGATGATCATAACAAGAGGCTTCCAAGCTAGGGCACGATCCAGCTGCTCTTCAACCCAACCTCCAGTACCCCGAGAGCATTCCCATGTGAATTGATAACCAATCATGCCCAAATCGAAGAGCTCTGAATCTAAAATGACTTCCCGAAATCCATGTAATTTCCAATTTAGGTGTACATGCTTCCCACGCTTTTCACTTGAGTGGAGGAGATCATTAAAATCACCAAGGCAAACCCATGGTAATGAGGAAGACAAAGCAAGAGAATGCAATAAGCTCCATGACTCACGACGACGAACAGACTCTGGAAAACCTAGAAACTCGTGATGCACCTTTGTTTCCCCTATGTATTCCCAATAGCCACGTCAATAAAATTCTTCCCAAACTTGAGTAATTGAACCTTGTAATTAGGCTTCCAAAATAAAGCTAGCCCACCACTCCGGCCAACTTTTTCCACCACAAACAAGCCAACATAACCCAATTGGATTTTAAGCTTTTCTAACTTATCTTTATGGCATAATGATTCCATCAAAAAAATAAATGCAAGATTATTTTGCTTGGCCAGGTCTACAAGAACCTGAACTGTTCGTGGGTGGTCTAATCCATGACAGTTCCATCTTAAGCAACTCATTTGTCTCGGTGACAGGTCCCACCGCTGGTCCGTTTTTTGGAACATCTGAATTCTCCATCATAATAATTATATCCACCTCTTCAAGACCCACTATTGGAAGCAACCCATTACTTGACCTTCTGCGCTTGGCATCGGAAATAATTAAGTAAGAATCATAATTAAATTCATTTGCCTTTACTATAGCCATGCCACTAGCAGAATCCCCCGAATCTTGGCCATTAATGCCTAGTTGACTCCAAGCTATAACAAGATTGGGAAGTTCCGAAACAATAGGCACATTCCTATCCATTTGCTCTTTTCCCCGAGATTTTCTCCCATCTTTGCAATTTTGTGGCCTCATTCTCATCCACTACCATAGCAACCCCTGATTGTGAGCAGTTACCAAGATTGCCTTCCTCTATTTCTGGTGGCACTGTCCTCAACCACGCTCACCGGAATTCATCATACCTCGCCTAGGCGGCGCTTTCATCCATATACCATAGGGTCTAACAACATTACCATCCACATTATCATACAAGGAAAGACAATTGCGCTCAGTATGGCCTAGAAGACCATAGATGAAACAAAACACATTGAATCGTTCAAACTTGAAATCCACCCAAAACCATTCCCCTCCTATTCGTTTCAACTGCATTCGTCACTTGAGAGGTTTCCCTACATCAAGATACACCCTCGGTCGCATATAATTCCGCCAAACACTTTTGAGATTATTCTCATTTGACTCTAGAAAAGAACCAATATAATTGCTAATACTATGCAAGATCCGTTCAGATTGGAAACCAAGTGGCGAATTATACACTTGGATCCAAAAGGTAGTATGGAACAAAGGAACATTTTGGGGTTGCTCATCAGCACCTAATTTGTGAACAAGGAGAATGTGTTGATCAAATGTCCATGGTCCATAATCAAGAACCCTCCTTACATCAATTTCATGAAAGAATTGAAACAAGAACATAGTAGGAGATAAGTCTTTAATACAAACACCCTTTCCCGACCTCCATAAGGCCTCCATAGTATTCTTCATAACAGCAAAATTGATCACCTTATCAGTTAGGAAACATCCCACAAGGCAATAATGAGAATCAATTTTAATCCCCCCATTATCGTCATCCTCCTCTCCAGCCACCTCAAGACCTTCCTCCTCTTCATCAAGTTGCAAACGTGCACATTCAGTATGCAAATCAACTGCTCCGCGACTACTTGAACCAGCCACAGAGGAACGTGAAAACAAGGATAGTGAATGAGAAATGAATAGCAAAACCAACTAAGAGACAATCTAACTTGTCAGTGAGACAAGACGAAACAAATTTGTCAAACACACAATGTATGCCATGAAACAATGTATGCCAAACACGCAGTCACACATGTCAGATATATAATATTGTACATTACACAGGAAACATGATATATTAATTCTGTACATACAATATGAACGTAATATTAAAATTTAAACATCAAACATGAAACTTGAAAAGTTTAATTTCAATAAATTAATCCTCGATAAATTAATAATCTCGAATAAATAATAGATTTTATCAGTCCCGACTTAGTGCTAATGTAATAAATTAATAATTCAGTAAATCTATAAAATAATAAATTTTTAAAAAGAATCTTATTTTTATATAGGACCCACATATTATATAAATCAATAATTACCTATTTAAAACTAAATCCACATGATATGTTACATGGCTTTTATAAACTATGTAAGTGCTTTTGTGTTGTTTACTGCTTCCTGAAATTGATTTGGAATTGGACCTCATCTCTAATTCTTTTTTATGTAATACGAACTTTTAATTAGTATTGTTGTTTTGCAATAAGTGGGAGACAAGCTCCATATGTCTTCTTTAATATGAAAAAAATAACAACTCCGCAATAAATGAATTACTAACATTGTAAGATAACTAACTATTATTCAAATTAAATAAAAGGGAAATTATCATTTGTATACCCTTAGTTTACTCCATTATAAAAAATACTACAACACTTTGAAGGTGTATCAATCGTCCACCCTAAGTTGACAAAATGTATCAGCTGACCACCCTTTGTTGACAAACCGTTAGTTGCCGTTTAAGTATGATGACGTCAGAAGGGTAATTTGGTCTTTTCATATGATACAAGTGATAATTTAAGGGTATACAAGTGATAAAAAGAGAATTTAAGGGTATACGAGTGATAATTTTCAAGGGTAAAATCGTCAATTCACTGTAATTCCGTTAACTTTCAAGCGACAACTAACGGTTTGGTGGTCGGCTGATACATTTTGTCAACTAAAGGTGGACGATTGATACACCTTCAAAATATTGTAGTATTTTTTATAACAGAGCAAATATAGGGTATACGAATGATAATTTCTCTAAATAAAATAATACTAAATCAATGTAAATAAATAATATAAACATGATAATATTTTTTCAAAAATAAAGAATTTTTTCATATTAATTTATCGATATATTAATATTCATAAAGTTAATAGATTTTCTATGGTCCCAATGCTATTAACTTTCGAGATTTTATTGTAAACAAAAAAAATAATAAAAATAAAAAATTGGGGGCATTTAGATCATGAAAATTGACATTTAATCTGAAATAACTAACACTTTGTATGAAACATCAAAATGAAACATGAAAGTGGAGGAAAAATAGAATTTTTAAGGGTAATTTGACATTTATACATGAAAGAAAGAACGAAAAAAATGAGCAATATGATGTGCAATAGCAACAACAGACGTCTAACATGAAACGATATAACATGCAGCATTTTACTCAAAACATGAATCATGCAATGTCATGTATGCAAAATAATGGTCGAACATGAAATTGGGGTGAATAGTAATTTTTGGAGGTATTTAGAACACAAAACTTGAAACTCCACACATTGTGTCTATAGATCACGACATTTTTTAAATATGAAACATTTGACATCTAACATGACATTGAACATTTATCACATGCAACATTGAACTCTATACGTGAAACATTAATGTCAAACATGAAACGGGGGGAAAAAGTAAAACTCGAATGCCATTTTAGACATGAAACACCAAACTTAAAAAATATCACGTGTTAGGTAAATGTGAAATATAAATTTACGCATGAAACAAAAAACATAAGATATGCGATTGTCAATGTAAACTATGCAACTACATTCATCAAAAATAAATAATAGTAAACATGAAATATATAACACTAATCATGTCTTGGATTGTTATATATAAAACACGAACCTCAAATATGAAACATGGGGAAATATAATTTTGGGATATTATCATTTTCCCACCTAAGGTATTCTGACATATCATGTCAGTACCACGATTTGGTAAAACTATCAATTTACTACCAAACGTTTAAATTGTTACACTTTCCCACCATTCCGTTAAAACTCAGTTAATATGTAACGAAAAATTCCTAAAATGTCAATTTTACCCCTGGAGCATAAAAGACCATGTAATTAACCTTTTATGAATTTTGTAATTAAATCATCATTTGTTGTTCTTCATTCTTAAAGGACAAAAATTACCCTTTATGAATTTTGTAAAATTGACCGTGTGGTGTTAGTGATGGTTGTCGAAGTCAACAAAAATAAATTCCTACTCTAAATAAATTGTGTATAGTGATTGAGCAGGGTCGTGTCCACAGAGATCGGTAATTATTTAAATCCTTTTAAAACGTAAAACATAAAATGGGGGTTTTGTTGACAATAATAAAAATGAAAAAAAAAATAACAAGAATGCAAATTAAAGTTGTAATTCAAATTGGAGAAAGCTCTGGTTGAAGGAATTAACTCAGCTTGATTCGACTACTGATCATTGATTCAAATATAGATTATTTTTACTTATAAATAGATCGGTTATAACTATTGAGACCCTCTAATAGTCAATCTCTCCTTAACTAGTCGATAACCAAGGTACGACCGTTGGTTATTTCCCTAATCAATAGACAACCCTAGATACGATCATAGGATTTAATCAATTGACAGCCTGAAAAACCAGAGAGACCCAAATTCTAATCAACACATATGATGATTCATTTAAATTAGATTGTTTATTCTCACAACACAACTCTCTGCTATGTTATTTGTCACAAACATTAAATTCTTCATACGATGAATCCTTTAATTGACAATAGATTAAGTTGATAATTAAATAGTGGCCAATTACCTAATTAACAAACATAATCATGAAAATAATTCAGAGAATAAACAAATACCCAAAAAGCAATAAAACAATTAAAACACAAGAAAGATCTCACAGTAGTGATGAATCAAAGCTTCATTAACCTTCAACCAGAAAAATAAGTTTAGTTCTTCATAGAGAGAAGAGAAAAGTTTAGATCTAGGGTTTCTTTTCTTTTCCTCTAGTCCCCCTTTTCTTTCACAATAGATTCCTCTTTAAATACTCTCTCTCTCTTCTCTTTTAGAGTTCTATTTAAAATAAAATACTAATATCTTAAATATTAAATTCGTAATTACAAAAATACAAAACACGTTAAACTAAAAACTACAGGTTCGCAGTTGACAGCACGCGCCCACGCCTTATCAACAAAGTTCTTCTGCCACTTATAATTTCTCCAAGAGAACAATCATCCTTAAACATCATCTTGTAGCTCAATTTTATCACCAATCAATAGAATTGCACCTATAAAAGTAAAACACAAGTAAATCATTATTATTAAGTGTAAAACATCGATATTAAGGGAAGTAAACAATGCAAAATTAATGCATAAATTGCACTCTAACAAATTTCCCCACACCAAGATGATGCTTGTCCTCAAGCATATAACTCACGACTAATCACAAATCTCCACTCGATTCTCATCTCAACTCATCCAAAAACAATTTTAAGCAAGCATACCTCAAGAATTTAAGTCGTTCAATATTCGAGAGACAAGGATTTTAAAGCATAGAATTTCATAAGATAGGATAAGAACATTCAACTACCAAGAAGATCCATTCAAAATTCAAGTGCAACAAGATTTAACAGCCCTCTCAATAACTTCGCTCCATGCACTCAAAGTGTTTAGGGTGTCACTTATCCACTCAAATCAAATCAAAGAATGCTATTACCATAAGCTTGCTCGTATATCACATCTCAATCCACAAAACATGAATAAAATGCAAAAATCTAAGGGTCTTAAAAGGGTTGTAATGGGGTTAAATTGGTGAAATGAAAAAGAATGGTCTATGAAAGAAAAAGAGATCAAAATGAGAAGAATGAACTCATTGAATGAACTTATGATATCAAAATGCTTATTTCTACTCAAGTCACCAAGAATGTAAACTTTTTTTTTCTTCAATTTAATCAAACAAAAGAAACGAACCTTGCACAATTTAATTCAAGCATAATGCTTGTTGATCTAATTGAGAAACTTTAATACAAGGTAGAAAAAACAACAAAATATATCCACACAATGAGTCCAAAAATCTCCTTAAATTGAGGCTCAAAAAGAAGAAAAATGGTTAAGTCGACGGAGAGAATTAGATGGGTAATGGTTAAGGCTCAAACAAAGGTAGCAAATAAAGGTCTTCGGGTAGAGAAAAAAAAATGCGAGAATAGAAAAATGGAATATGGTTTGCCCTTATCATTTTAATGCATAAAATCCCGTAATGTGACTTCAACATGCATAATAAAGCAAGTTCTAGAATAAACAAACTAGGATTGATATTCACATAAAAAAAAATAATTAGAGCAAAGTGGTTGCTCATAGGCTCAAATCCTCACAAAGATGGTAAATTTGCCATTAAATCATATACACTCTTCAAATGAATCAACCATCAATAGTGGTGTAAAATGAGAAGAAGGTATAAGTGAGATATAAAAGGAAAGGTAAAAAAAAAATGTGAGTGATCAAAGAGTATGACAGAAAGAAAAAAAAATAGATGTAAATAATTTGAAATAGATGGGAAAAGAGTAGTGAGAGAGAAAGGAAAAGAAAATTAATAATATATGAAGCATACTAACTCCAAAATCATTTAAGGATGAGTAGAGTGAAAATAGATGAGCAGAGTGAAAATAATAATTCCAGACATCAATAATACAAAAATCCCTCCCCCACACCAAGAACTTACATTGTCCCCAATGTAAGATAATCAAAGCTCACATAAAAATTAAAGCGTAAGGATAAAAGATTAAGGCAAAAAGAAACTTCCCTGAATTGTGAGCTTTGATCCACATAATGTCTATGGGCTTGGTGGAAATGGTGGGGTAAATCCCACACTCTCGAAGTATGCGGCCAAATTCTGCTCCATCTTGTTCAGCTTGTGCTCCATTTTCTCTAACTGAATGCTCAAAGGTGGTGCGGATGTAGAAGGAGTAATTGGCGGGGCAGCAGTGTCGTCGTCAAACTCGTCATCAGAGGTAGCACCACTCCTAGCATAAAGCTTCTTCGGAAGTTGAGTGGGTCCTGGTTCAGTAAACTGAAATCTCCCCTTCTTGAATTCGACCACACCTGTTCTTTCAAACACAGACATATCCAAAAATTCCTTTTTGCAAGCAGGATGCAAATCATTATTGTCGGGATCAAGCACACATAGGTTTATAGCTAATATAGTAATGTATGGACCAAGAAATAAAGTCCTATACCGTTTAAGCACACTTTGAAATTGATCCGCTAACCAAAAACCTAAATTAGGCCTCACATCATTTAACATCCACCAGATAAAATAAAATTCAGTTTTAGAGAAAATTCATGAGTGATCTTTCTTGCCTAAAAAATTATATGCTAAGAATCGATGCACGCATTTCAAAACAGGATCAGGTAAGAAAGAACTCTTTGATTTACTTGGGTCATAGGCATTGTGATCAACAGATAAATTACGCCAAAGACCATAAGGCTCAAAATTTTCGCTAAAGTCACAAGTTGTTCCTAAATATTCGTCACTAGTAGAATAATCATCATCAATGCATCCTAAACCTAGGTTAAAATCCGTGATAGAGTGTGAAAAATTTCGTCCCATTAACCTAAACTTAATGACATCCGGAGTATGCAAAGTAAAATCATTCGGCATAATAAATGGAAAAGTAGCATAAAACTCCCTAATCAACTCAACATAATCTAAACAATCAACATCAACAAACTTATGCAACCCAATCTTATCTATCAAAGAATCAAAATTATTCTTAACATTTAATTTTTCAAGAGTCGGGTAATGAATATACTTAGCTGGAAGTATTTTGCGCGTGGAAATATCTTTGTACCTCTCTTTCTCTTGTTGAGTCGCGAATGCGAGGCGCCCTCCGAGATTGGATTCCGCAAGTGGCAAAACACTCATGCATTTTCCATGCTTCGATCTTTGTCTCACGGCTTGGCGTGAATCTGAAATTGTGTTCCATGAAACCGTAGTGGGAGCGACAATCTTAGATTTCTTTGCGACAGGTGTCTTTTTCGATGACTTGGAAGTAGATGCTTTCCTCTTCGGCATTGTTACAACAATTTCACTCACGGATTTCGATTTACCCGGCTGGAATACAAGGCGTAGGCTGGTTGTGTAGCGTTGCTGCTAGGCTGGAGCTTGCTGCGCGGCTTGGGGCTGGTTGCGTGCGGGATGCTAGTGCGTGGATGTGTTGCGCACGCGGGGTTGGGTTGCGTTGCGCGCGCGGCGTTGCGTTGCGCGCTGCTGCTGCTGCTGCGTGTCTGTGTTGCGCGCGAGAGCATGTTCGCGCTGCGGTTCTGCTGCTGCTCGCCTACGTTGCGCGCGCGGGACTGATGCGCTGCGCGATGGTGCTGGCTGGATTGATTAGGCTGCGGGCGCCTGGAGCTGATGCGTTGGGGCTGGTTGCGTGTTGCTGCGTTGCGCGGGGCTGGAGCTGAGAATCTGCGTTGCTGGGGCTTGCGTTGCGCGCGACTGGTTCGCGCTGGCTGCTGCTTGCGTTGCGGGGGCTGCGTGCGTGGGACTGATGCTGATGGCTGGGGCTTGCTGCGTTGCTCGCGGCTGCTTTTGCAGGTGGGACTGATGTGGCTGCTGCTGGTGAAAACGAAAATCAACAGTGAAGATTTTTTTAAAAACAAATAAATAAATAAAAAATATATATATATATATAAAAGAAAGAAAAGAGCGAAAAAATTAAAAAAAAATTATTCTTTTTTTTTTACAGTAATGAATCACTTGAGACATTAAAAATTTCAGAAGTACTTTTCTAATAAGCACGTGGGCACACCTTAAAACCAATTTACTTTAAAAATCACAGAAGTACTTATTAGTTAAGACGTGAGCACGCCTTATCAAAAATTTTCTTCTGACCAAAATAAGCAAACACATTATTTATAAAAAAAATCTGAATCAAAATTAAAAGAAAATATAAAAAAACCAAAATAAATAAATCATTTGGGTTGCCTCCCAAAAAGCGCCTTTGTTTTATGTCTTTGTCTAGACACATTTATGCATCAATCTCCATAATTGGGACTCTCGAGAGCCACATCCTCCACAATATTCACCGAAAAACCTTCATAAAAAGGTTTTAAGCAATGACCGTTAACCTTCAAAACTTTATCCGAGGTCGGACTCCGAATCTCAACTGCACCATGAGGAAACACATTAGTAACAATAAAAGGTCCAACCCAGCAAGAACGTAATTTACCTGGAAAAAGTTTAAGTTTAGAATGAAAAAGAAGAACTTTTTGACCAACAGAGAACTCCTTTCTCAAAATTATTCTATCATGAAATGTCTTCGTTTTTTCCTTGTAAAAAACTTCCTACACTATAGGGTTAATAACATCCACAGAAAATACCGAATGTTCCTCACTATGATATTTCATGGCATCATTCATATTGAATTCTACAACCTCTCCATCAAACTCCATAGTGAGAGTCCCTTTATGTACATCCATTTTAGTTCTAGCAGTCTTAAGAAAAGGTTTTCCTAACAAAATTGGGACAGAATTAGAGAAGTTATCCTCTTCCATATCAAGTACATAAAAATCAGCAGGAAAAATCAACTCATTAACTTGTACTAAGACATCTTCTAATACCACATCAGGATATGCATTAGACCTATCAGCTAGTTGAATTATCACGTCAGTTTCTTTTAATGGACCAACATTCAAAGATGAATAAATGGAACGAGGCATGACATTAATAGAAGCTCCTAGATCTAACATAGCATTTTCAACTCTAACACTACCAATTTTACAAGGGATAGTAAACATACCTGGATCCTTACACTTAGGAGGTAGTTTCTTTTGGAGAACTGCTGAAACATTCTCCCCCATGTGAACTTTTTCATCTCCTTTTAATTTTCTCTTAGAGGTGCACAGTTCCTTAAGGACTTTAGCATATCGAGGTATTTGTTTTATAGCATCTAATAAAGGAATATTTACCTCGACCTTGCGAAATGTCTCAAGAATGTCTTTCTCTTGTTCCTTCTTCTTGGATTTTGCAAATCGGCTTGGAAAAGGATGAGGTATTCCAATAGGTAGGGGTTTCGCTCTAGTGGGTTGCGCATATTGAGATTTAGGCATCAATTCATTCTTCTCAAGCTCATATTCTACATGCTTTATCACTTTCTTACTAGGCTCTTGCAACTCCTTCCCACTTCTAAGGATGACAGCACTAACATTTTGCTTTGGATTCACTTTAGATTGTGAAGGCAATCTCCCTGATACTTGAGACTCCAAACGGCTCACTATAGTCGCCAATTGACTCATTTGGTTCTCCAAGTTCTGTATGCTTGCCGTAGTTGCCTGTTGAAATTGTTGAGTGTTAGTCGCAAGTGATTTAACAATTTCTTCAAGAGATGTACCTGACTTGGGGTTTGACTGTGGAGGTGCTGGTTGTCTTGGTGGATATTGTTGTGGGAATCCTGATGGTCTAACCCCATAACTGAAGTTGGGATGATCCTTCCATCCCGGATTGTATGTTTGTGCATAAGGATCATACCTCCTCTGAGGCATGCCTGAAAATCCTCCAACTGCATTGGCTTGTTCAATGGGTTCTTCTTGAAGTGTAAGACACATATCGGTTAAATGACCCATATTGTAACAAATGTCACAAGTCTTCACCTGTTGCACATTACCTACAACAAACTTTTCCACAAGAGAATTAAGTTTATCTAAACGTTGTTCAACAGAAGAAATATTTACCTCATTCACCTTCCTTGAAGTGAGATCTTGCCTGCTGCCAAATTGTTGTGTGTTGGCAGCCATATTTGATATCAACTCCCTTGCTTGAGTAGGGGTCTTGTTCACTAATACGCCTCCACTAGCAGCATCTATCATACTCCTATCCATCAATGACAGTCCTTCGTAAAAATATTGAATAAAAAGTTGATCAGAAATTTGATGTTGAGGACAACTGGCACACAATTGTTTGAATCGCTCCCAATACTCATACAAAGTCTCCCCATAAAGTTGTCTGATCCCACAAATGTCTTTTCTGATGTTAGCAGCTCTTGAAGCAGGAAAGTACTTCTCAAGGAACTGCTTCTTCAAATCATTCCACGTTGTAATCGATCCAGAAGGCAAATAGTACAACCAGTCTTTAGCTAGTCCATCTAAAGAGAAAGGAAAAGCACGCAGCTTAATCTGCTCTTCAGTCACGCCTTGTGGCCTCATACTTGAGCACACAACATGAAATTCCTTGAGATGTTTATGAGGATCTTCACCTGCAAAACCATGAAACTTGGGTAATAAATGAATAAGACCAGACTTTAATTCAAAATTTACCTCTAAGTCTACATATTGAATGCAGAGTGGTTGTTGATTAAAGTCTGGTTCAGCTAACTCTCTAAGAGTTCTTTCTACAGGTGCAGGTCTATCCATCACTTGTTCTTCTGAATCGCTATATGATTCAACTAAATCAGGCACTGTATCTGTTCAGAAAGCAAAGGTGATGAGGATCGTTGCTTAGCTCGCTTCGTCTGCTGTCTCAGCTGGCGACAATTTCAGGATTAAACGAAAGTGTACCTGTACGAGAAGAACGAACCATACACCAAGTAAAACGTAAAAAGGATTAAATAAATGACACCAATCCCCGGCAACGGCGCCAAAATTTGATGGTTGTCGAAGCCAACAAAAATAAATTCCTACTCTAAATAAATCGTGTATAGTGATTGAGCAGGGTCGTGTCCACAGAGATCGGTAATTATTTAAATCTTTTTAAAACGTAAAACATAAAATCAGGGTTTTGTTGATAATAATAAAAATCAAATTAAAATAACAAGAATGCAAATTAAAGTTGTAATTCAAATTGGAGAAAGCTCTGGTTGAAGGAATTAACTCAGCTTGATTCGACTACTGATCATTGATTCAAAAATAGATTATTATTACTTATGAATAGACCGGTTATAACTATTGAGACCCTCTAATAGCCAATCTCTCCTTAACTAGTCGATAACTAAGGTACGATCGTTGGTTATTTTCTTAATCAATAGACAACCCTAAATACGATCATAGGATTTAATCAATTGACAGCCTGAAAAATCAGAGAGACCCAAATCCTAATCAACACATATGATGATTCATTTAAATTAGATTGTTTATTCTCACAACACAACCTCTTCTATATTATTTGTCACAAACATTAAATTCTTCATACGATAAATCCTTTAATTGACAATAGATTAAGTTGATAATTAAATAGTGGCCAATTACCTAATTAACAAACATAATCATAAAAATAATTCAGAGAATAAATAAATACCCAAAAAGTAATAAAACAATTAAAGCACATGAAAGATCTCACAGTAGTGATGAACCAAAGCTTCATTAACTTTCAACCAGAAAAATAAGTTTAGTTCTTCATAGAGAGAAGAGAAAAGTTTAGATCTAAGGTTTCTTTTCTTTTCCTTCAATCCCCCTTTTCTTTCACAATAGATTCCTCCTTAAATACTCTCTCTCTCTTCTCTTTTAGAGTTCTATTTAAAATAAAATACTAATATCTTAAATATTAAATTCGTAATTACAAAAATAGCCAAAAATACAAAACACGTTAAACTAAAAACTGCAGGTTCGCAGTTGACAGCACGCGCCCACGGCTTATCAACAAAGTTCTTATGCCGCTCATAATTTCTCCAAGAGAACAATCATCCTTAAACATCATCTTGTAACTCAATTTTATCACCAATCAATAGAATTGCACCTATAAAAGTAAAATACAAGTAAATCATTATTATTAAGTGTAAAATATCGATATTAAGGGAAGTAAACAATGCAAAGTTAGTGTATAAATTGCACTCTAACAGTTAGATACTTCATAAATTGATTTAATTTATTTTTAGTGCATAAATTGCACTCTAACAGTTAGATACTTCATAAATTGATTTAATTTATTTAATTTTTAAAGGGCAAATTTATTTATTTAATTTTTTGTGTAAAATTATTATCATCATATCAAAGATTAAATTGCTTCTTTTACACATTCTTTTTTTTCCCTTTCATCATTTGATTTTCAGTAGTAGAATAAATTGTCTTTAGCTCGTCAATTTAATAAATAAATTTGCCCTTTAAAAATTAAATAAATTAAATCAATTTATGAAGTACCTAGCACCATACGGTTAATTTTATAAAATTTATGAAGGGTAATTTTTGTCCTTTAAGAAGGAAGAATAACAAATAATGATTTAATTATAAAATTCATAAAAGGTTAATTACATGGTCTTTTACACTTCAGGGTTAAAATTGACTTTTTATAAATTTTCTATTACATATTAACTGAATTTTAATGGAATGGTGAGAAAATACTAACAGTATAAACGTTTGGTGGTAAATTGATAGTTTTACCAAATTGTGGTACTGATATGATGTGTCAAAATACCTTTGATGGGAAAATGATAATATCCCTATAATTTTTAGAGTTTTTAAAATGCGACAAAGAACAAAATACATGAAAAATTTAGAAGTCAAACATGAAACAAATTTTTGTCTTTTTCATGGTTCCCTTATTTATTTCTTTTTCCATCCCTTATTATTCATGTTATTTAAAAAAATTACAAGATTAATAAATTAATTTACTTCACTTAATCTATTTTAGTTGATAAAATAAATTGAGCAAACGGTTGCTTGACATTCGGCACAGTATCCACGCCCCTCAAGTACTACATTTACCAAGGATATCGTAAATCTATTTCCTCGCTCATCAAACAAAACTTAATTCACCATCATGAAACATATCATAAATTTTTTATAACTACAGCAAATAGAAAATAGAATTCTAATAACAAAGGCCACAAGACCTGATAATAAAACTACAAGATGGACCAGTATTATGTACATACAGGTCTAACAAAGTAGCAAATTACAGCTAGTTCAACATATGAGAGTCAGCGCAACGTGCTACCCCAACTATTCGTTGTCTCTAATCTAACCTAATATGACCGAGGCATATAGCAATTGCATCCTAATTTATAGAAGAGCAGCACACAAATTGTACCCAATAAGGCCTCCCCTTGACCTTCCTCTTCTCTCTCTTAATATCTGCAGGATACCTTGCTGGAGAATTCGCTTCTTTCCCCGTCTCTCTCTTGGCAGGTTCAGTTGGCGGCACTTCTGGGCCGAGTATTGCACTCACTGTCATGGGCACAGCACCATTGTCTTTTGCCGCTGTCTCATCTTTTTGAATTACAGGAGCTTTGTTTTCCTTTGGTTTTGGTGATTTTGGCTTGGTTTCAAGATTGGCCTCACCCAAAAGACTCTTCAAAGGAGTGTGTTGCTTTCCAGTACTCCAATTTGTTACCTTGGCGATTCTCTCTTCATTCTTCTTTCTCCCTTGGGAATCATTCACGACATGAGTAAGAGTAGGAAACCAACCAGCTTGTGAAGTAGCCTTTTGTTGCTCTAGGTTCTGTGCTGTCTCAATATCAGAAACGGCAGCTTTCTCCTCACTCCCACTTCCAGGCTCAACCAATGTCATGAAAGAAGGCGCCTCAAATACATCAGATTTTTCAGAATGTTGTCTCTCAGTTGCAGTTTCTAGTTTCTTTGAGTTCAATTTCTTTGCTTCTGCTGATGCTAGGTTGTCAGTTGATGACAAATTTTCAGCATCTACTGACTGGGTTGAAAGCACTGTTCCATACATCAAAATAAGCATCAAAATAAGCAATCAGCCTGAATTTCATAAAGAACTGCAGTTCACATTAAATGCTTTTCTCATATAGCATAGTTAGCTCCTTCAAAAAGAGGAACTGGTTTCTTGAAAGACTACCAGTCATTTCCCAAATGTTTACTTATCCTGTTATCCATCACATAATACCTTATGGATTTTTTTTTTTTTTGAAAAGAAAAAATGTATTAATGAGGAAGATGTAAAAACAGATAGTGGACCAATTGTCCACTCAGAAAACAAAGAATAGCACTATTTGTGCTATACAAAAGTATATCGAATCACCCCTATACAAGGCTAGAATCAGCTATAACTCCTTATGGAACTCATCAGTCAAAAACAAATTGAATTATTAAAATCAAAGCAGACAACAAAATAATTAGTAAAAGTTTGTGCCATCTTATCAATAGATCCTTCAAAGCATTAGACAAGAAAAAGTGTACATATACAGGTCTTTTTATTTCAGAATGTTTAATACATTGACCCATTGAAATCAGATGAGCTAGAAAAATCATGTCAGGTCAACTAGTAGTGATAACAAAAGTTTCACAATGGCCAGATTATTCATTGAGATAGATGCAAGTGTACCTGATATGGAACCCCAGTTGCCTTCCAAACTATCAGTTTGGCTCAATGAGTCAACTGAAACATCAACCGCAGATGCATCAAACTGATGTTTAACAAAATTATTATCATCATTTTCCCCTTGTAAAGACTGATTAATGCCAGAACGTCCAATGCCCTGCTCCACAGCATGGTTATCATCAACAGCAACAGAACCTTGCATGGAAGATTCAGTATCTGAAGGGGAAAGTAAAGAAGCTTTGGTTGCATGGCCTACTGATGTTCTCTCTTCTAAGTCGATGTTTCTGCCGTGATTGGCATCATACCCCCCCTGTGCTTTGTCACTATCACTGACTTCAAGTTGCTTTGGAACATCCTGAGTATCTGAAACTCCACTGATGTCAGTCAGCTTAGTTTCTGATAATTTCATCAGGGATACATCCCTTACATCCTTGGCAACAACTGGGGCTTCAGGAAGGTTGTCGTCAGTCTCAGAAACTGTTTTGGACTCCAATAAAAGCTTTCCCTCAGAAGGTTCCTCCTTACTTTCAACTGCCATTCCATCACATTTTTTTATTTTACCTTTTTCATGATCACCTGCATCATTACTTTCGTGTATATTGGTTGTTAGATTGGCTTGGAAGTCAGGGAGATCAGAAGCTGAGTCAGTAGTTATTATGTTTTTGGCAAAATAATCCTCTTTAACTCGCTCTCTCTCGTTCTTTTCAACCACATTACATGTTTCACTTGCCGAATTCACATGACTTTTATCATGTGAGCTCACAACATCTGCCTCCGACCGGGCAACTATAGGATTCACCTCAGACAAGACCTTCACAGCAGTTTCCTGAACAAATATTCGTAATGAATCATCAGAGACATCAGAAGGTTTTTCCATAGAACTAACTGTATTGCTTTTCTCCATCCCAATTGGTGCTGCCGCTGCAGAAACTCCTAATTCATCTGATCGATCTTTGCAAGTGAGTTTGATCTGAAGCTCATCATTTTCCTCTTTGGTGGAAGTTTTTTCGGCTACAGGCAGGCTACCTTTAAGAAAATGGATATCTTCCACAGCATGCACATCTGAAGCAGACCCCTTACTGACTGCACTCAGGCAATCTTCAGCATCATCCTTCTTCTCTGTAACAATTTCACAAGAATCTAAGGTCACAGGCTGGTGTAATTTAACATCCTTGTGATCTTTAAAATCTTCATGCATCGGCTCAGCATGGTCTACAACAGTAATATCAGCTGGCACAGAAGGCTCATAGACACGTTCATTATCTAAGGTCACATGCTGACGTAATTTTAATCCCTTGTGACCTTTAAAACCTTCAAGCATCATCTCTGCATGGTCTACCACAGGAATATCAGCTGGCACAGAAAGCTCATAGACATTTTCATTCCCTCTTTCCTTTCCACTAAAACTCTCATTTGAATCAACAGAACTAGTGAAGTCTAGACCTTGCTCGGCACCCAACTTCCTTTGAGTAGCATCAGCAGCGTCTGAAAGTTTTGCAGATTCATTTCCAGGCACTGGATCGCCAAGGCAGATCTTAGAAGTTGTCTCTACACCATGCTCTTCCTTTGATAGAACAACTTCAGCAGCAGGCATAGGATCTGTACTCTTCTTCTCGATCTCTTGACATTTGGATTCTGCCTTGGATGTTTGGTCTGGATATTCACTGTCTAAGAAAGGAACTACATTCTCATCAGAATCAATTTTACCACTTCCATTAGCATCAGTCTCTTGCCCAACATCTTTCATCAATCCTTCTCTCATAACCTCACCAGCAGATTCTTCTGCAGTGCTTGAGACATTAACTTGGGACACCAGATTACTCCCTGGCAAAGCAGTTGCATTTTCAGGAACCTCGGAATTTTGCTTTTGACTACTGAAAGTTGAATTACTCGATGGTTCAATAACATCTGCACAGTAATATGAAATAAATACAAACACATTAATGGGTAAAATTAGAAATAAAATTGTGAAAATAACATCAGAAAATAATATCGCTTGTCTGATTGGAAAAACACCATATGTTATCCAACAAGTGAAGCACTTTAGATACTCTTGAATAACTGTACTGTAAGGAGTAATAGTGTTAACCACTATGCTTGCTTAATCTTTCTGTATTTTTTAGTGTTTTCATCCCTTACCTTCTATTAGTTCAAAATCCAATTTGGTTTTGGACCAGGATTTCTGTTTTGTCACTTTTAAAACTCCACATTTTAAAGAAGATATCAAATATCTTACTATGGGAGAGCAAGACTACAAATTAGGCTCCTAGGTTTAGGTTCAAACAGCTCTTAAAACCATTGACAGGAGCACTCCCCATCCCCCTACCCCACCACAAAACAACAATGTTAATTGACCCCCAAAAACTGTTAACCTGTATAATCAAAACAGATAGACTAAACTATTTTATGTTATCAGTTCAGTAGCAACGTAAAGTTGGTATCACAGAAAGTATACTTACAGCTTGGGGTGGGGGAATTGTTCAGGATATTCAATAAATCTTGCCAAAAGTTAAAGGTTAAGCAATGCAAGTTTTGGTGAAATACCTTTCAAAATTTATAAGAATTGATTAATGGAAGGCATACACCTTTCATGATGAAGTTGCCAAGAGGTATGTTTGACACATAAGTTGTTTTCTAACATTTTATGAGTCTCTCAACTAAAGGGGATGCTCCAAGTTTCCTTCGATTTTATCATTCAGATGATTATCCAATTAAATTCCTCAAATGTCATAAAAAAATTCAGTGTTACAAAACTATCATAACTAGTAAGGCATTTTCTCATGCAACAAAGAAAATAACAAAACTACTAGCAAACCAACTTTTTTTTTTTCCTTTCATAAGATGTTTTCATTTGCATTTAGAATTGAATTCATATTTCATTTGGGATTACGATTTCTTTCTGATTAGGGTTCTTTACACTCAATGATTGAAGCAGTTAATCAAGATTAGCTTTAAGTTTTTAGATTTTCTTAATCAACAGGATGATATAGTATTACAAAATCAGATGATCAAAACTCACTCACTCTTCCCCCAACTGCACGTGATGTTTGTATCATATAGGATTGGATAAGATAAAATATGCACTGAGCAAAGACTGGGTGGCCATTCGAAAATTACAAATAGCTAAAAATCATATCTTATTGTGGCCACCAGATTTCATTTCACATGGTCATTAGAAAATCAATTGTGCTTGCAATTAAACTATACTTCAAGTTTCTCTCTCTCTCAACCAAGCATTAAACCTGCTTGATATCATTTAGCATCATAATGGAACTGTACAGGCCTAAAATTCTAAATATGAAAAAAAAAAGACAAAAAAATTAAAGATAAATAAAGTAGAAGAAAACAGGAAAAATAATAATTCTGACATGTCCATGGATTTCAAAAATTTCAGACCTAAATATCACCTTTTGTGGACTACCACTTATTACAAAAAGTTTAGCCCATCAAGAGACCAGCTCAAAATTCAGCAGCCTAACTTGGCTCAACAATTTAGCCAGCTTCACAAATTATCCATACTAGACTTCAAGCCAAATTTTGGCTGGTTTGAACTTCATAAACAATAAGTATAACATTTACGGACTTTTCTAATTCCCTTGTGCTGCAAAGTAACATTTCTTTGGTCAAATGGATGCATACACTAGTTGTTCAGTTAGAGATGATGAGCACATGCACGCTTACTTTTAACACATACAGCATACATACATACATAGTATGTAACTCAAATAAAGACTTCCAGGTAAAATTCCTGACCAATCTTTGATTAAAACATTTCTCATTCTACACACAAAATTATCCTCAAGCAGGAGCAAAACCAGGATAAGAACTCAAGAAACTAAAAAATTTTGGCAAAGTAATTGGCAAATGCAGGAATATTTTTCAACATATATTTAAATTTTTCACAAAATTTATGCGCATTGAAAAAAAGAAACAAACGTTTGCTAGGCCGCCCCCACTCCCTTCTAATTTCTGCCCTGGTCAAGACTAATCCAAGATTGAATATATTTGAATACATTAAAAATCAGGAATAGATTTTTCTATATCTATCATCCAGTATCTCATTTCTTTCAAGCTTGTTAACTTTTAAGCAAAAACTAGGGAATTATAAGAAAATTAATTGCAAAAAATGTACTAAAAATTAGTGAAATAAGATTTTAGTAATAGAGACTATAATTCTATAAAAGAAAAGTATAAGGCAATGACTAAAAAAAGGGTCTTACTACTACATCCACAAATGGAATTGCAATTTTAGAGTAAATGAAAATCAGCCTTTCATCGCCTTCTAAATCTTACCAATTACACACAAGAAAGTAAATCATAATGCAAATATGCACCTCCAAACTTTTAAGCTTTTATGTCTACAATTGGCAGTAAATGAAGTTGTGCACTCCTTGAATTGCACTAAGTCTAACACTTGAAAGACTGTGATAGCCGATACAATACGGAACCTTGGCAAACAATGCATGACAAGATGATAATTTAAATAAGTACAGCAGACATGAAGAAATTGTACATTTTCAATGAAAACGTACCCGTAATTGCATTATCCTTAAAAGAGTAGAATACCGTAAGATCCTTCTCGCTACTCTTTCGAACATCAGCTGCTGCTACTGTAGCATCTTTTGGACGTTCTTCAATCCCAGGACTAAAACCACTGTCAGAAAATTCCGTCACAGCATCAGAAAACAATTCATCCTGAGATCTATTCGATTTTTCACCAATTCCACCGCTTGGTTTCTCACAATCACTTTTCCCCACAAGTTTAGGACCTTACAAAGCCAAATTCACCAAAAATAGACAAATTTTTATTGTACTGATTCAAGAAGTTTAAAGGGAGAAGCTAAAATCAAACAAGCAAAGAGAGTTAAGTACTGACTGGGGGTTTTGGGAAGATCATCGTCGGAAAGAGTGGGGTCCACGTCCATGTCCACGTAAAGTTTGTAACCTTGGATGGTTCCACAGTGTCTCTTGTGAGCACGCCTCTGCTTTGCACTTGGATGTGGATTTGGAAATGGCCATCCACATTTGTGACACAAGTGACCATTACTCTCGTGGGCCACCCCTGCAAAATGAAAAAACTCATCCCACCACCATTCAATTCGTCGCATCACATAAAATGCTAAGAGAAGAAGACAAACAAAAATCGAAACCTGATGCCGTATTATTGTGATCTTGTTGCTGATTATCCATCTCTCAAGCAAGACGAAGCACAAGAAGATAGAATGAGAGAAGAATAAAACTTAGGGTTTAAGTCAAGTGGCTTATTTAGAAAGAGACTCTCACTGCCACGACTTTTATTTTCAACGTGGGGTTCTAAAGTGGAAAGTGATGTACGGAACGGGAACTTTGTTTATGTGAACGGGAACTTTGTTTATTCTCCGTGTGCGCGTGTTATATACTCCGTTTGTACATTAAAATTACCTTTACATATCTGTAGGAAGAAGAATTTTGTTACTCGAATTTAAATTAATGGGAGTGTAATATAGTCTTCCAAATGATTTAAAACACAAAAAAAAATTGCTTCTTTGGCTATTGTCCTCTGCCCGCAGCTCCATCTTATGTAACCATGTTCGAGCATTTCATTCAGTGCACTACCTTCTCATTATAAAATTGTTGCAAGTCAACCCTGCTACAATTCTGTTTCAACTTAAATTTATTTCCTTTTCGCTTAAACAATATTCATGATATTTTCACTATATGTGGTCAAACTAATCCAACTCTTAGTATGGTATATATTATTTTTAAATAAGTTTTGACATTCCCAGCAGACTTGATTGGACAACTGGTATGAGATTTAGGCATGTATAAGTTTTCAATGCAAGTATAAGTTTTCAATGCAAGGATAAAAAGACACTGTTATTAACCACCCATGCGCTCAATAACCCTAGGCACATGGGTTCAAGTCTCCGTCATTGTTGCTACTCAACTCCCCTCTAAGTAGGGGTGTACATGTTTCTTTACATTTTGGGTAAAATAAATTTACATTTTAGGTAAAATAGATCTCCCCCTAATATCAAGTGAGAGTCAATTTTCACATTGTGTCATACTAGAATTATAAGGAAGTCGTCCTTCGAACTGTATTATAATAAAATTATTAAAGAAAGTCACAATTGATTCTTTATTATAAATATCAGTAGAACTCTTATTATAATATATCAGTATATAAAAAAAATAAAAATAAAAGACACTACTATTGATGCATTCATGTTATTTTTTGGACAAATTCCATCGTTTAGTGCTCGTATAAGGTTGAACTCAATTTAAAGTGAAGGTGCTTTCTTTCACTCATATATAATTATATACAATGGCGAAATTAGAAAAAATAATTTATCAGGAGCTCAATTAGATAATAGTAAAATATAAAAATTAAAATTTTAAATATATAAAATATTTCTTAATACATTTATAATTATTCTCCACACATTATTATATTTCCAAAATATATCATTTCCGCCATAAATAACTAAACTATCATTCATTTCATCTGATTCCAAAAATAATTTTTCACGAATTTCGTTATTGAAAACATTCTCTCTAATGTTGCTATGAAAGTTAGAAGAATTAATCCTATTTTTAGGAATATAAAATATTTTGGATGGTGAACTATTATTATTTTTAATTACAATATAGGTTTCTATAATTCTCCAAAGTTAAAGTCTAAATTTTATGAATTTTAAACTTTATGTGTTTATAAATTTAACAGATAATATTAATAAAATTAACGGGCAACTAATTTTCTCTTTTATTTTTAGATTTTTTTTAGCCAATGGTGACTCAATTCTCTACTCGTCACGTGCTGAATCCTTTGTTGATTATATAATTTTTTTATTAACCTAAAGACCAAATATTGGAGAAAAATGATTTACAGTAAGAGAGAATTAGATTTGCTTAGACGATTGTGTTATTGGTAAATAAGAATCAATTTTATATTAAGAAAGGGCACGGTTTCTTTCAGAGAAAAAATACTCAATGATATGAAAGTACATTGTCACCAGATTCGACTAATAATTCCTAGCAATGTTATTATAGCCTCTAGTCAAATGAAATATTTTTTCAATTTTTGTTATATCTACTACAATCCTTAAAAGTAACTCTTCGATCAGCTATTGTTTCGTCAATTTATCTTAATAGAAAATAAATTTATATCAATCAATCAACTTTGTTGAATAAGTAGTATTTATAAATCATTTATTTCTTAATTGACAACTAAAGATTCCATATTTTTCAAATAAAAAACCATTTCTTTTTATATTTATTTTGAAAAGTAAAATTTTATTATAAAAAACTTAGGTCCGTCTAATCTCGTAAATTCATGTTATTTAGGGTTTACATATAAAAGGGAGTTAAAATCTTAATTGAGACAATTGTTGAATATTATTTATAAAACTTTCACTTAGAAAAGGATTTATCTTTCTTGTCACTTTCATTTTCTGTCAAATTTAGAAGAAGAAGATGAGAAACCTCACCAACTAAACGCCAGTTCATACCTTCTATTATTACTTGAACATATGTAATTATGGGCTTAGAATATAGCCGAACTACATGGCTCCATCTACCATGCCTCTTGGGCATTGTACTCGTATTATTCATCTTGTAGTGAAGTCGTCATTGGATGAAAAAGAGAGATATCGTGCTAGTGTGAAGCGGCCACGTGGCACATGAAGCAAATTGGGAATGCATGTTATTAGATAGGAGCAGTTAATGTTGCTATTATTTTGTTCAAGGGAAAATGTTGCTGGATATAATAATAAATTAATTAGTTGAAACAAGTATTTGTAGAAACAAGTAGCTAGTGAGAAACAATAAAATATAGGTTATTTATAATTTTGTTGTTGCTATTGGCATAAAATGAAGGTGATTGTAGCCTGGGGCGAAGTTAGAAAAAAGTTTTTGGATGGGCTAATTTTCTTTTTCAAGTCCAAATATTATCCAAACTAAAAATATAAAGCTTAATGAAAAATTCATTAATATATAAGAAAATACATCAAATTAAAGAAACAATTCAATTATAATTAAGTACTATTTTAGCTACGCCTTGCGATACTTTTGAGAATTAAATTTATCTATTATTAAATTTGAATCGATAGTGTCTACAAATTCTCTTTCAATGTAGATAACCATACAATCATATAAAAATCTCTTCTCCATCTTATTTCGATGTGGTGTTTTAATAAGCTTCATAGTTGAAAATGTTCGTTCAGTCGTTGTAATTGAAACAAGGAATAGTCAACACTAAATGAATCAATCTGCTTATCAAAAAGTAAATTTAAGATTTTCTTATCTCAACTAATTTTCGACATAATTTAGAAAGTGAAGAAATACATTAAAATTCAACAAGACGAAACATATCAATATGAAAACATTCTAACTCTCTTCTAAAAGCAAGTATCTCAAATTGAGTAAAATCTCGATGATAAAATTTCTATACAAGATTACAAATGTCATAACATTGAATGATTTGAATGATCTAACTGAGATAATTTAGTTTTTACTATCTCACAGAGTCACAATTTATAAATATATTGTAAGTGATTAAACAAAAAATAAATTTCCTTACCAAGAAGAAGACGAAGAATTGAAGAAAAACGAAGAAGCCAAGAGAAGCACAAGCACGTTCTGGAATTTGGAACTTTGAAAAAGGGGATCTTTTTTTTTTTTAATTTATTCATATCAGAATGAGCCTTTTATTCAATAAGTGGGATCCCCTTTTTCTTAATCTATTTATGTAAATGGACCAAATGATTGTAAATAATGAAATGGTTATAGTTGTAAATAAAAATATAAATAATGATAGTTTTGTAAACTAGACACATGATATTTTTGTAAAATTTTTTAAAAATTTGGACGGGCCCACACATAGCCTCGCCACTGATTGTAGCCGTATATAAGAAGTAATCAAATTACTAAAACTGTAAAGTTAATGAAATAAAAAACGAACTATGAATGAAAGGATATGGAGTAGATGTAGGAATTTATGAGTGTTAAGAATGCAGTCCAATCTGCTAGAAAGGCAGTCAGATTGTGCGGTGAAAAAAGTGTCACATGGCATGTATAGAATATCAGGAAATTCAATTATGAGAAGGGAACTCTTTTTGTAGCAAGAAAAATGTGACTAGAAATAAGACACATGTTGAGTTATCGTAACAATAAATTTGTATGTGGAAACAAAAATAAGTTGAAGCAATTATGGTTGAGAAATGTAAACATGACAAACGTAAAATCTCAATAAATTAATAAGTTGGATTAAATAATAGTTTTTGTGGTCCTAACTTGAGATAATGTGATAAATTAAGAATTCCATAAATTTATAAGATAATAGTTTTTAAAAAAATTCATATTTTTATAAGACCTATTTACTATATAAACTACTAATTACCTCGTCCAAAACAGAATTCATATGATATACTTATATGACTTGTGTAAAGTATTTTCTTAGTAATGTTTGATTCTTTTTTGAATTAATTTTCACTTGGATCTCATCTTTAAGTTTTTGTAATGCAAAAAGAAATTATAATTGGTGTTGACGTTATGCAATAAGAAATTATTCAATAGCAATACTTCTTGATTTGAAATGGTTTGTGTGATAGAATTATCAACTTTTAATATAGAACAATAAAAACCGTACAATAATCTTATTAGTATTAATATAAAGCAGCTCATTATTAAAAAAAAATCTTCTTAAAAGAAAACTATTATTCAAATAAAACATAATAGATATTAAGTCAGAGTAAATCAATTCTATAAACATGATCATATTTTTTTAAAATAATAAATATTGTCATAAATTAATAATTTATTAATTTGTCATTAATTGATATTTGTTAAATTTAATAAATTTTTTCTCGGTCTCAAAATTATTAATTTATTGCAATTTTATTGTATTTGCTACATGAAACAATATAGTTTATAACAATATCTTATTGCAATGGGATTAAAAAAATTTCTGGCTATACTTCCTCTTTCCATAAATAACATTAAAAAAATTACGATTTTTGCTCTCCCGCCTCAATTTGCAGAAGTAAATCCATGTACTGGTACGTTTAATATTTGAATGAATGTATTCGAAAGCCATTAGATTAGCACGCCAAAAAAACAATTTCACCGCGATCACCTCCAATCTGAAGTCACACGTCGTCCCTGCTCCTGTTAAGCTTGCCCACAACTGAAAAATGACACCTGCTTCAAATTTCTTGTCGATGACTCGAAGGCGGTCGATATTTCTAGAAGTAGTCAAGCGTTGAAGAAAGCAAAAAGTCACAAAACCAATTGGAACGGGTTCAGGTGGCGGACAAACACCACTTCACTATTTATTTACAAATCCCAACCGTTAGATTAGAGTTATTAAAATCTAACGGTTGGGTAGAATAACGACAAGAAATGTGGGTATGGTATTCAGGAGGAACCGTCGTTGGATCCTATCTACACGTAGGGGCACAACATTCAATTATTTGTATAAGTTAGAAAAAAAAAATTATATAGACTTAGGTGTCGTTTGTTTTTTTGTCTAAAATCTGAATAGACCTGAATTACTCTGAATTCTGAATAGATGTGAATGTCTGAATCTGAATAATATGTTTGTTTTTTCGTCTGAATCTCGGAAAAATAAGTATTAAGTTGTTTGTTTTTTTCAACTTAAAAAGATAAAAATATGTACTTTTACATTTGTATTCTTATTAAATTTAAATGTCAAATAAATAATATATTAAATACCACAATATTTTAACATTTATAAGTAAAACTATATTAAAGTGAATACATAATTATTTTGAAATTTTAATATATAAAATACCATAAATTTTAAATTTTATCGTATATAATATAAGAAAGAAAAAATAAGAATATTTTTATGTAGGGTAAATGTCTATGGGTGAGTTTTGGGATAGACATGAAAAATAAATTACAAAATAGGGATATTTTTTACATAAGCAAGTAATTGACTTAATTCATATTTCTCCATTAAGTAAAAAGCTAAAAAAATTGGCTTATTTTATTAAGTCAAAATTATCTAAAAAGTCTCATTAAGTTATAAAAACAACTACTTCTAATTAACTTAATTAATTAAGTTAAGTCACTTTAAGTCATTAAGTTAAAAAACAAACGCCACCTTAATTTATAAGTCTTTTTTTCTTATAAAATGTGAGTGGAGTAGAAATATTTATTGTCATTAAATTAAAATTATCTCAAATTTATTATTGAAATTATAATCATAGGGCTAGAGTTTGTAACGTAAGTGGAGTAGAGACATTTATCGTCACCAAATTAAAATTATCTCAAATTTATTATTGAAATTATAATCATAAGGCTAGAGTTTGTGTGTGTGTGTGTGTTTGACGGTAAATGATCTTGAGACAATCGTTTGGTTGCATGTCTGCGATGTAACCGTACTCACAGCCACGGCAAAGTAGCCCAAAAGTCACAGTCCATTGTGACTGAGATACGTTCCAACAAGTGGTTCACTAATTCCTTTCATATTTTTCTTTTTTTAAAAAGGCTATAAGGATTGCAGTGTCAATTGCTCCTTGTCATTTTTACTTTAAAGGCCATAACATAAAGTTATCAACTACTTTGAACCTTTCCAATCCGACAGAGATGTGGTCCTAACTCCTAACCTACCCCATCAAATGTGATAGAGATTTCATTCTATGTTCCCACGATATAAAAATTAAAACATTTATGTTAATTTTTTAAAAGAATAATGATATAGGTATAAATTTTTTTATAAATTTTATGTTACACAAACTGATGTGGTGTTGATTTGTTTGTTGAATTAAATATATTTTAACCCACATAATTTATTTCTTTTATTTTATATTTTTATTTAACCAATAAATTAATGTCGCATCAGTTTGTATAAAATAAATTTGTACAATAATTTATGGCTGTATCATCACTCTTTTCAAAAATATGGTAAGGTCGTCCAAAAGTCACTGTTGGATAGAGAGATACGTGTTCCAATCACTGCCGGACAGAGAGATATATGTTATTTAACAAATTATATAATTACAACCAAGGCATGGTAAAATCAAGATTCCAAGATCCGGACGTGGATAATACCTATATGAATTGCATATGAATTACGGGGGATATTTTGGATATCTAGATCCACATAAGAAATTCAAATATAATTTAAAAGTCAATAAATTTACCTAGAAAATAAATAAATCCAAGTCTAATACCACCACAATTCCACAAATGAAAACACTACAAATCCACATAAATTCCATTTAAAACCATCACTAATAAAGATATCGCCACAAATCCACAGAGGTTTGATTTTTTTTGTTCATTTAACTTATATTTTTTAATTTAATTGAAGATAATACAAATCTGGATATCTAATTTTTTTGATGCACTTGCATCTGAATCTAGATTTAGATCCGCACAAATCTTCAATTTTAACATCTGAATCTATATTTTTTAACGTATGAATCCGGATTTTTCGTATCTTGACTAGACCTAGATTTTTTAAGCATCTATAGTGACTGAGATACGTTCCCCCACAAGTGGTTTGATAATTCCTTTAACATTTTTCTTTGAAGGCCATAAGGATTGCAATGTCAATTACTCCTTTTCATTTTGACTTGAAAGGGCATAATATTAACTACTGTGATCCTTTCCAACTTGATAGAGATGTAGTCCTAATTCCTAATTAGAGATGGCAATTTAGGTCAAGATTTGTTTATTCAATTCAATTCGATGCGAATTATATGAGTTTGGAAAAATTGATTCATTTAATAAAATGATTGAATTCGATTCAATTCACTAATTAAACGAATCGAATAGGAGTTTGAGGATGTTTATTCATTTACTTATTTAGGATTCATTTAATAAATGATTTAAAAACAAATCGGATATGATCCATTTATTTAAATTTTATTTATTATTTGTTTAATTAAATTACTTATTTATCCTTACATATGTATAAAAATTTTTAAGGATTGAAGGCTACATGATAACTATAAATAATAATAAGTTTGTACTTTGTAGGATGTTAAATTTGTGATCTTTTCATAATTTATTTTACTTTTTTTATTAATTATATTTTGTAAATGAATTCATATTCAATTTAATTCATAATGGATTCATTATAGGATAACGAATAGTAAATGAATCCAAATTTGATTTGATTCATTATTAAGTCTACTAAATGAATTAAATGAACTGAATCGAATATTCACTCAATAAACGATTTGAATCTGAATCCTAAAATTTCAATTTATTTAATAAACGAATTAAACCTGAAACAGTAGGGTTTTGACCACATTCGTTTACAATTCGATTCGTTTATTCATTTTACTTCCCCTAATCCTAAATTACCCTAGCCAATGTGACAGAGATTTCATCCTATGTTCCCACAATATAAAAACTAAAACGTTTATCTTGGTTATAAAAAAAAATATTATCTCGAGGGAATGTTCCTCTATGTAACAAAAAAGATCGAAATACCCCTAAGTGTTAATGGGATAACCAATTCATTTATAGGTACGGTAAGGCTATATAAACCCACCAAATATATGGATTAGGACCCTCTCTTGATCCAAGCACTCTTAATCTTTTACAGATCGTCTGCAATCTATCTTTTAGTATTAGTGTATAATTAAGATTTAACTTTTTTTTAATTTATTAACCACCAATCACATCAATAGAATTTGATCAGAACAGGATCAGATCAGGAGAGAATCCTGATCCCAAATATAAACCTACCAATAAATCTTTTTACTCAATAAACCCATTAAGAAAATTTAAAAATTTATCTTTAAATCAATAAACCGACCTATATACCAAATATACATTTTATATACACTTGAAAATTAAACACCAAGCATTGGTTAAGTGACCGTAATTTTTTATAAAAAAATAAAAATAAAAACACATAAATTTCTTTTACTACAAATTCATGGTATGAAAAGATTTTTCCATAAATTTTCATGCTTGCAACAAAGAGCAACTGAAATAATTTGAAATAATTGGCGATTTGGGCCACTAATTTTCAACAATAAAACAAGATTAAGTTTACAATGAATGAAAATTCTTAATTATTCATGAAAAATTTTAGCAACAAAATAATTTTGTGGATTTGTAAAAACTAAAAATATGGGTGTAAATATTATCTTTATTTTATTTTTTTTTATGTTGTCTTGTCCTTTTAGGTAATTTTACATTATGGTATTTAAGAAAAAATGTGTTGCATAAATTAACAAGCATCCTAGTCAGCACAAGTAATTTAATGTAGATATAGTATCATCCTATAAAGATTGTGGGTCAGTTTGGAATTGCAGTTGAAATTTAACAATCTGTTTATTTCATAATTTTTTATAAAATTTGTGTTTGGTAAATTTTGTAAAATCAGTTTATTTTATAATTTTCTCCATTTTGTCTACATCTTTTAAAAGTATGTAGGAGGTTGCTTTTTATAAACAGCTTATTTAATAGGGTGGGGCTATTTGAACCCAAAATTTTACTTTCTACACCTATTTTCTTAACACAACCACAATGTAAATTTGAAAAATAAAAGGAAAATTATCAGCCATATACCCTTAAATAACACTAGTATCAAACGTGCTACAACACTTTTCGCTTATATTACTCGTATATCCTAAGTTGACAAAAGAATTTTGGCGTCCATCTTTCCGTTTACTATCGTTAAGAACTTAACAGAATTTGAGCAAAATGACTATTTTACCCTTTAAACTCAAAATGAGATAAAAAATAATTTTACCTTGAAAATTAATGTAAATTTTCAATACACAATTTTTTTTATTTTGTTATTAACAATACATTTTTTTAATTAAAAAAATATGAATTATTAACGGTACATATTATTAACAATTATCCATAAAAAATATTCATCTTACACCTAAAAAATTATTAACAACATATTATTTACAATTATACATATTATACTATAAAAAATTCAAGTTTGAGCTTGGAGGAGTAGATCTTCAATAATTTAGGTTAAATTTTGGAGGAGTAAATTCGGTTGTAAAGTAGCTTTGTTTTAGCAATTATTAACAATTATCCGATAAATAGGATGACATGTCATTTTTATCAAAATATATCATATGACATGTCGTTTTTACTAGGTAAATGAGATGACATGTCGTTTTTAAAAAAAAGACTAGATTACCTTTATGATGTCAGCGCTCGCAAACGGCAGTTAACGGATTGGTGGACGGCAGAAGTGTTTTGTCAACTTAGGGTATACGAGTGATACACTTGAAAAATGTTGTAGCACGTTTGATACTAGTGTCATTTAAGGGTATATGACTGATAATTTCCCAAAATAAAACTATACTTTATGAACCCTTCAAAAATCCAAAAATAACCCTATATTAATTTGACGTATAAATCTTCTTCTTCTTTCTTCGTTCACTTTTTTCTTCCCTCCCTCTTCTTGTACAGTATTAAATGGTGACAGCAACTCTGATGCACCTTGCTAATATTAAAAACTATCCTAATTGCCAAATCCATGAAGAAACAAACTTTGATGATGTGCACCAATAAATTAAAATTTTTGACCCAACAACAAACTACTGAATATATTACGGATGGGTTTACATTGAAATTGTCCATTTCTTTTTCATCAATTGGCTTTCACGAAAATCTTTATAATTTCATATCATAACTACAAGATACAAAAAATTCTTCATGTTTTTTCATCTGTCGGCATAATTGCCATAGAGTTCAAATTGGCTTAATTAACTATTAGTTATACATATCAAGGACTCTATTTTTCCTTTAAGTCTTGAATCATTACATTTAATTTTTTCTATTGTTTGATTTCTGTATTTGGTTGTGTATTTTCACAAGACGCAGAAAATTATTTTTAGTTTATGCATAACTTTCATTCACTTCCCAGCAACTAAGTTTTTTTTTTTTTTTTTTGTCTATCCTTAATAGTCATTGTCATAATGGGTAATTTGGTAATAAAAATTATTGTGAAATTATGGGTGTAAAGAGTTGTTTTGTGGGTTTAAATAGGCTCACCCTATTTAATAAACTACCACACATTTTTAAAATTTCTATTATAACCCTATATTTTAATAAAAAGACAATTGTATCTTACTTATCCACAAACCCTAATATACAATCATCAGATATCATATTACTGCCATAATTTAGTTACCATCATAATCACATACGTTCTCTCCAATTTTGATCTAGTAAATTCATATGCTAATTTTATAACTATGGTTTTTAAAATTTAATCTATATATATTTATTTTTTTATTAATTAATTGTTTCAAATTCGTTGGGAATCTTTTTTGTTTTTAAGAAAAATCCATCATATTCACAATAAATATGATATCTAATGGCTCTGAATCCTAAGAAATGACAAAATTAAGGAACTTTATTACAAAAAAAATATTGTAAATGTAACACTTTTTATTTTATTTGGATTATGTATAAGTATGAATTTTTATCATATTTAATATAACAGATTACGAAATTCTTTAATTTTTTTAATTGAGCTTTTTAATGTAATTTTACATATTTAAGAAAAAAAAGATATGTCTAAACAATTTATTAAACATACTCTAAAAATAACAAGCAATTAAAACTTATGTCTATTTTGGTTATTATATAATAAAACACCACTTTCATAACAAAATTTACCAAAAGCGTGTACTTTACTTTTCAAGTTCATAGCAACCGCAACAACATAATTTACCAAACACCAAAATACTTTTTTAATCAGCAGCTTATTTTATCTACACAATACAAGCAACTTATTTTATCAACCTCCGCAATTCCAAATTGGCCCTATATATCCTTTTAGGTACTAGAATTATTCTATCCCAAATTTATTTGAACAGTCGAATAAGTGAAGTTATATTAAAGACTAAAATAAAATAAAACAACTAAAAATTAAATAATGATGCAAGCAGTGAAAGAAATCACCAAGAGATTTAGACTCTAGGACATTCAGCCATAACTAATCCAATTTAGTCCTCTATCTATGCTATTAAAGTTTATTACCCATGTTGACAGTGAATTTTTCTAATTTATTCAATATCCTCTCTTGACTAGTATCAAAAATACATTCACATATTAACCCACTATATCTCTATGTGAATTTAGACATGCAAAGATTCATTAAATTCTATAGAAATTCAAAGATAAAATTGCACGATCATGTTGGCACATCTCTGTTTTTTATTCAATTTATAACATATATTACACAGAGTAAAAATATATAAATCTACTTTTGATCTCATTATATATATTTAAATCATTCAAATATTGGCTAGATATTTAAAAGTATTAAGCATAATATTAAAACTCAATCATAGAATAATAAACTAAAACTAACACAGATTTACGAAATTAAATCTTTATAATCAAGCTACATCCTCACCCTAGCAAAATAAATTAACTTTTATGAAATATAAAAAGAATCTATAAAGAGTATAGGAACATTCAAGCAAACAATTGAAAAAGGGAAAGAAAAAAACTCAATATCAGCGTCTTCTTCCTCCAAATTGCTCCTGCTGCTCTCGGCTTTTCTTAATTCTCTCTTAGATTCTCCCTTTCCTTTTTACCGCAACAAATCTATGCTTTTTATATCGATAAAATGGGGTCCATATGCATAAGTTAAATTCCTAAATATACGAGGATTTGGCCACGGATTTTGGCATAGGCAATTCACATGCATGCTTAATTAGATTTCGCAATTTCTTTTTCTAATTTGCTCTCACGTGATGGCTTGGCTTCCTTTCGACTTCGAAAAATCTTCAATTATTTTCCTTAAGCTCCAATTGATTTCATATTTTAGTCTATCAACATAAATATTTCTCAAATAAGCCTACAATAATAAATGTAAAAAATAAAAATAAAAATTAACATAATAAAATATAATTTAACATAAAATTAAATTAGAAAAATATTAAAAAACATATAAGTTATAAATAAACATGTCAAAAAGTTTTACTTAAAATATGGGTTTACAAAGTAGTTTTAGGGGTACACAAAACCTCACCCTTATATTTTTTAAAAAGAAGAGTAATTTTTAATCCACCCTTAAATAAATTGACATTTTACACCGCATCTTCAGAAAAATTTAACTTATTACACCGTGCCCCCAATTTTGTTATTTTCTCAATGGGTAATTTTTAGGAACCTCTCTTGAGGTTTGGCGTATTAACACCCAGGGAGAATGTATCCACGTAATTACAAACACCTCCCCTGTCGTTAGTATCCAAATACGTATGGGATCTGTATATAAGGGTAAATGTGTAAAAAAAAATTAAAATTCAAAAGAATTCAAAAGTGAAGCTTTGTGTTTGTTGATGTCTCATAAATATATAAGAATTTACTCCATTAACTAGTATTCTGTAATAACTACCGGACAAAAAAAGACAAAAGAAGACAAAATCATTTCAATCTACTTTCTCTTTCATGTGAACAACATTCAACACAATTTTCATCTTTATGTACTTAAAATACTTAAAATTAATTAACCATACAAAACACAAATAACTCCAATCATCTTGGTCAAAACCTCCCCAAAATCATTCAGTTTTTCTTCAACGGAGTAAGCCCTTTGTTCTGCAAAGCAACATAAATTTGCTAATGCACTTTCCCAATCTCAGTCTCCACTTGAATTTGCGTAACCAAACACACACAGCTCCCATTCACAATAGTGGTCCCAGCAAAAAGCATACATTTTTTCCCTTGAATATTTGTATCTAAAGGGATGATTTTTTTCGTTTTGTTAACTGCCGCACTCTCTTCGGTCAACGAGCCTTGTTCCACTCTCAGAGTCGAACTAATCAACTCCGCAACTTGCATATCAACTGGCACTCTTATCACCAACCTTAAGCTCAATGATATCTCCTGGCACAAGCTCCTTCGCGGGCAAATTTGAAACTTTACTCTTATCGCGAATCATTGTGGCGTGCTCTGACTGGATCACTTTCAAAGCTTCTAGAGCCTTCTCGGTGTTGTTCTCTTGCCAGACGCCAATGATAGCATTGAGGATTAGAATCATGAAATCACTAACAGCTCCACGAACGTCATTATCTCCTTCTCCCTGCCTTTCTTGCCGTCTTACCTGTTAGCCTATATGGTTATAAATATTGATTTTGATGATAACAAACAACATGTATTTGTTAAGCAAAGATTTATAAATTGTGCTTTCATAATAATAAAATGATGTTATGGAATTAAAGTATTTTGAACTAAAATGAAAGTATTTTAAAATCTTTGATAGTGTTTTAAATTTCGGATTTGGACCTATTTGAAACTATTTAAATATTTTTGGGTCATTCTATAATTTCACATAGTTTGGGAAAAATCATAATTTCAAAAAGTTTTGGGATTGACAAAGTATTATATTAAAATTCTGAAATTTGACATATTTACAAATTTTCATAACGTTTTGGGCCATAATACAGTTTTATAAAGTTTTAGGGTCAAATTATAAATTTCAAAAATATTTCACTGTAGCAGTTACTGTAGCAAGCTGCTTACCGGATATGGATAAACGGCAAACTGGTTATTGAACAGTAAGCGTCTAGAGCATAAACGGCTTATCGGATTTCGTAAGCGACAAGCCGGATATTCCGAAATTGAAATTTTTGCCTTAACAGTAACATAAAAGCGGCTTACTGGATACCTAAAGGGCAAGCCGGTTACGACCAGAAATGTGCTTAACGGCTAGTTTTTGAGGTCAAATTATAAGAACTCAAATCCAACTCAATTTGAAGCTCTCCAACAAGCAAAAACAAAAAGCACACGAGATATCTTGAGCCTTCAACTTGCAAAACACAAAACATTGAATCATTTCTTGTTCTTCATTTTTGAATATCTACTCATTGAGTGAGTTTCATTGTAACTTTCATTTCTTCATCTTAATTGTAAGAGTTTGAGTGTGTGAGACACTTGAGTGAAGAGATTGGGAGATAATCTCTTTGTTGTAAAGATTTATTGACACCTTGAAGTTAATTGTAAAAGGTTGAAGCCTTGGAAAGGGTTGGATAGTGAAATCCTCAAGCTTGGATCACTTGAAGGCGTGGACGTAGGCAGGGTTTGCCGAACCACGTACAAAAATCGTGTGTTTGTTTCTCTTCTCCCTTACTCATTAGTTATTGCGCTTTTATTGAACTTATTGCTTCCAATTTTATTAAGACAATAGATTGCTTGTTGTGTGGATTTTGCTAAGAAAATTTTTAAAATTCCAATTCACCCCCCCTCTTGGGTTGCACACTTATATTTCACTACCATGCTAAGACGAACAAGATAATAGCCATGCCGAGTAAAATCCGAACGAGTGTGTCCTTTCTCACTCCATAGTGCTTTTCGCATTCGTCAACTAATTTTGCCCAAGTCGGGAAGATCTCGCAATCCTCGCTCGTTTTTGTTTCATTTATAATTTTTCGTACCCGTAATCTTCGCCTCCTTTCCCCATTACAAAATCTAACAAAAATCAAATATGTTTTGTTTGGAGGTCAAGAAAAAGCAAGAGGAAGTGAGAGAAATTTTCAATGAAAACGGAGAATCAGTCTAAAAAATAATTTATTATTTTGAGGGGAAGGGTAATTTTATAATTTTAACAATCTACTAACAATCAAACTAACTGAATACTAACGGTATGGGAGGTGCTTGTAATTACGTGGATACATTCTCTCTGAGTGTTAATAGGCCAAACCTCATGGGAGGTCCCTAAAAATTACCTTTTTCTCAATTAAGTTTAACGGTGGATGGGTAAAATTGAGAGTTCATTTCTTAAATTAATTATAATGGGAATTCTCTTTATTGCAATTGAAATAAAAATCTTTAAAAAATTAAAGGAAAAATAATAGTGGTGACAATGAACATGTAACAATAAATTTTTTTTTTTGCAATTGAAATAAAAACCTTTAAAAAAATTAAATGAGCTAAAAATTTTGTTTTTTTTCATATAGAGGGGCATTTTTGTCATTCAATCAAAAGTTAGATGGAGCCGTTAGAAATAACTGAAAAATTAACTGAATTGGGGGTGCGGTGCAACAAGTCATTGTTTTTGTGTGTGTGGTGTAAAATGTCAATTTATTTGGGGGTAGATTATAAATTTCCTTAAAAATAAAGGAAATCTATAGGCAAAATCTATGGGTAATATCCTTTAAAAATTAAATAAAATTTCAAAATAAATGACTAACCAAAGAATTATAATATGGACAAACTCTAAGTTACAATTTATGTAACTTACACCCACATACATAAATAGCGTATAGACCCACCAATAAGTTAATAGCTTATAGTTGAGTTAATAGCTCCCATAATATGTCAATAAGTTACTAGTTTATAGTTGAGTTGATTGTGACACTTCCTAACATCATTTTTGGAGCAGAAGTAGTTGACCTTGCGCACAAAAGGAAGGGCTGTTTGTCAGAAACTTTCTGGCAAATATCTGCAATTCAAGCCAGCTTAAAGAGTTTAAACCAGTCCCAAATTCAACATGTATCTTGAGTTTGTAATACAATTGCTCATGCTTTAGCTCATATAGCTCTGAATTATGATAATCTGGTTGTATGGGTGGGAACCTTTCCAGTCGAGATTCTGCTGTTGTTTTCTGTTTCCATTTATTTGAAAGCTTTACTTTCGCATAAATAAAAAAAAAATCATTTTTGGAGTTGACGATGCGAGTATCCCTCAGTGAGTGTGTGTGACGTTTATTTATTTCTTTGTTTTCAAATTTTAAATTTGGACTTCAACTTTAATATGAGTATCAGACTAACTTTATGTCCTAACAAATATATTAAATTGTTTTTGTCACTAGGTGTGACTGTAATATTTAAAAAAAAATGGTCTTCTTATAGCATAGTTATGGGTGAAGCAATCAATTATCAATTTCATTAAAAGAATAGAAGTACTAAAATCTATGTGTGTATCTATATAATGTATTAAAATATGTGATTTTTTAATTTTTATTGATATTAAAGTGAGGATACCACTAGCAATTTAATTTAGCCGAAAAAAGAATAATACATGTTAAGGGATCTCCTGAGTTTGTGGTTTAAAGAAAACTAGCATTTTTCAACTTTGGATTTATAGAGTGGGCTGTTTGATATATTTGTAGGGTACAGCTACCTTGCAACCATGGTAAGGTATCACTAATTTTATCTTTTTTTGACTTCATCCATCGCCGTCGGATGTAATGGAGAAATAGTTTCAACAATTGATATGTGCTAATTTAAATATTAACATTATACTCCCTATTGTTTATGAAAAAATTTTAAAAGTCAAAGAGAGAAAATTTCTAAAACATAATTTCAGATTATTTAAAATTATAAATAATTAGACAATTAAAAATTATTAACTTTTTTTAATATATTATTCAATTAGCGATAATCAAAATGAATTCATGGTTGCCAACCACGCTTAGCGCCATCCGAAAGACATTATTGCCAACCATGTCGATCGGTTGCTGCTAGATTGCAAAACCGAGCCACATTGTGATGGCCATTGTTGCATAGCTACAATGAAGCGGGATGACCACTTTTTTATTATAATTTGAACTTAATAAATTACTCAATTAAATCTAATTTTTATTTCTAAAATGCCTGCAATCTAGATTACTATGACAGACAGAAAATCATACTTTTAAAGAGTGTTTATGAAGTGAAACTTATTTTTATAAATTAATAGACAAGTGTACATAACAAATATGTATTTAAAATAATTTTTGAGAGTGCAAATAACCTTATCCTCTCTAAAAATATGCTTTCAAATAGGGGCAATTAGTTATAAAAATAGTTTTAAATTTAAAAAATAATAACACTAAAGAGAACCTTTATACATAAAAACATTATATTATCTCAAAAAGAAGGTATTTTAGAATACCTCTAATTTAAGAAGAATTAATTACATGATCATCATACATGCATCACCAGACCTTGAACCTTAGAACTTGGCTACGGTACTTGAAGTACCAACCGATCAAGATAACTAAGGTTCGGTGGTACACTTAAGAATAAAATTAAGCTTAAAGAGAAAGCTGCGTTGTTGACTCCAGACAAGCAAGCGACGGACCCTCGGTATGCAGCTCCGATACCGGCATAATGGGTTATAAACACTTTTGTCCAAGTCAAGTTGGCAGCTTGCACGGTATAAAAGAATTGATTGGATAAAAATATCACAAGTTCTATATAATTATTTTTATTATGTATTTTAGACAATCGACATAGGAAATGATATTTAATGATAGTGTTTACTTGCTTAAAAGCATCCTCAAATTAAAATGGAAGTGAATGCTACCACTAAAATGGGATTCTGAAATGTAGTTTTGAGTCTTACTTTTCCCTCATAATCTTCGGTCCGATTATTAATAGACTTTTTAGAAACTAAGGGCCCGTTCGTTATTGTTTCTGAATTTGTATTTTCTGAGAATAAAAATAAAAATAAAAATGGTCTTTTGCAGTTGTTGTATTTCAAATTTAAGTATGTGTCTGGTATCATTTTATGTATCCTGTATTTTAAAACTAAAAACAGTAATACGCATTCAGTAGACACAGTTGAAAATGATAAAAACAGAGAATATGCGTTCGGTACTAAAAACAGTAATATGCGTTCGGTAGACACAGTTGAAAATGATAAAAACATAGAATATGCATTCAATAATACTTTTTTTCAAAAACAATTTTTACTAAACATTTACATCATATTTATAGTTATAAAATAATTATTTAACTAATACATACACAAATGCAACATAATAATTTAAACAAAATTATTATAAAAAAATTACATGATAATAAAGTTTTTTTATTAAATAATAATAATTTATGTGGATGTTCATCAAAATATCATTTTATCTCCTCACAAATAACTTTTCATCTCTTATAACTCCCATTATCTCCTTAATTTAAGGATTGTTGTCTCTTACAATTATTATGTATTACTTACTACTTTATGGTTGTATCACTATAAAAGGAGACTTTTACTCCTTATTTGTATACACTTGGAAGTGTGAATAACACACAAGAGATTGAATAAAATTCCTCTCTACACACATTATGTCTCTTATTTGCTTTCTTTCTTTCTCTTGCTATATGGTTGTGCTATTAATTAATAGATTTTATAACACATTATTAGCACGAGTCTCTAGCCACAAGAGATCAATTTTCATCCTCTTTAAAATATGGTAATATCTCTTCTTTAATCTTACTCATAAAATTATGAAGTAACAATCTTGATTTTGCCTAAGATGATATTTACATTCGCATACGTATTTTGATAATCTAAAATAATGCATCAATGAATTCGTACTTTTATATCACCATTACTTATATTGTTATTGTTTGAAATTTCTTATTCTAATATTCAATTGCTATTATATATTTTCCATTCTTGAAATTCAAAAAGTTCATCCTGAAGTGTGAATACTATAATATACAATGAAAGAAAATTAAGAATGCATCCTTGGGGGATTGTATTACATATAATGAAGATTTTCTTTCAAAATAGCTTCCTGAAGAACTATTACAAAATTATGATGTCATTCATCACCATCTTGTTTATGAAAGATTGACTATATAAGTGTATATTTTATATGTCCCAGAAGGACTAAACAAATATTAAGAGTTCATGTTGTCATGCAAGGCTATATACGAATTTCCTTCTTAATATCTCCCAGAAGGAGTTATAAAATGAAGAGATAAACATGACATAATTGTTTCTTTGAAACTATTTTGGAGGAAAAATATGACAATCAAAAGTGTTTGAGTAAATACATTTCTGGAATGAATAATTTCTTGACTCCATTGGCTTGTTTCTTTATTTTCAATCATCTAAACTTTAATGACAAATTTTTACATGTTTATTTTAAAATTTCTAAGAGCAATTTGATAGAATAAAATATAGGAATGAGTTATAAATAATATATGTGTGTATTTGATCTTTTTAATTGATATGTATGTTTTGTTGAATTCTAAATAAATGAGGTTTCTATTATTGTCTTGAATTACTAAAGTTTTATCAATATTTACATGTTTGAAATCATGAATAGTTATAAAATATTTTTGTGGAAGAATTCATCCCTGAAGGATTGTAAAAGGTTATGATTTTCTTTTATGATATTTTCCTTAAAGGAGCTAAAAGTTCATATATAAACTTGACGATAATTTCTAAAGCTCGATTAATTCTCTCATTTGAAATTATGTGGAGAGAATAATATAAAAGTAAACATATTAGAGGGCACATGATTTTATAGCACAAATATGCTCCTGCAATAGCAAATTAAGAGTACCAATATAAATTGATACTATGTTTTATTTTGTTAAAGATAAAATATGAGCTTTTGATTAAAAGAAAATCATGACTAATTCAAATCCTTAATGGACTCCTACTCTTGTGCGAGTGGTAATGGATGTCATGATTATCAAATAACTATTCAAAATTATAATGGTCATAGGTCTTATGTAAGAAATCAACATGTGAATGTTGTATCACTAGAAGTGGTCTAAAATTGAATTAATATTGGAGATGGCCAGAAGTTCAATCCAAAATCTTCAATAATTTGACTTAGTAAAGTCTCTATGCAAGGTTAATATTTTTCGTGAAAATTCTCCTATGATTAGGGGGAATAAAGTGATATACACTTGATAGACAATATAATTTGTTTCACCTTTATCTTATTTTGATCTTTACATGCGTTAATTTATTTGAACCTGAAGTTCAACAAGCTTATTGTGCAATGTTCATTATTGAATGAATTTATTGACATGTGAAAGTGAAAAATCACAAACAAAATATAATTGGTGGTTAATCTGATGTCCTTGAAGGATAAAATGGTGAGACAAATAAATTTGTGAATACCTTAAACATATAGTAGATCAATTCAATGCAAATGTTTAATTCTTGGGAAGTTGAAGTTAAATAATTCGGTGCTCTTGAAGAGACCATGTTTGCATGTATAGTAAAATATTTTATCTATATTAAATTATTGAACATATTGCCCTTAGAGGAGCATAATGTACCAACTAGAAGATGAGTCTCAAATATCCTTGAAGAGGTAAATTATGAGCAATAAAGATAGATTCATATTGCCTTATAAAAGATACGCGTGAAAATTAAAAAAAAAAAGAGAGATCTTTAGCTCTTGCAGAGGCATATATATTAGAAGTTTCAAAAGATCTCATCAGGCATACATATTGCAAAATAAAATATATTTGATCAATAGTATTTGGTACTTGGTGCAAGAGAAAAATTGAAATTGACATAAAATTATTGTCAGTAAAAGTTTAATTATCATAATAAAATATCCAGGATCGGGAATCACAAAATAACGAAAGAATGTCAATTTATATGATTGGCGAAAATTTGGACCTGTAGTCCATATGCCAGAAGATGTATAATTAATTAGCAAGACATAAAGAATTTTGCACTTGCAGTCCATATGCCTGAAGTCGTAAACTTTATTGATAAAATATCAATATGAACTATAGTGCGTCAAAAATCAAATTGAAGAATCTATGCACTTATCCCTGAAGGATAACTAAAAGTACTAAATGAAAAAGCTTGAACTTTATATGTTCTTAATAAAGCTATAATTATAGTTGTGTATATTATAGCGATATAAACTTACGAAAGTACAATCACTTGAGTGAATTTATTATAAGTGGGATATGTCATTATCCACTTTGCTATGTGATTGAAAATTAAATTTGCAATCTTTGCATAATGTGTTGATGATTTCATCATGAAAAGACTTTTAAAGAGGTTATGAACTTATTTCTTTTAAGAATACAATTCAAAATTAAAGATCTTACAATAAAAGAATTCTCTCAATTTATGAATTGAAGTTTATGAAGTAGAATGCTTATATATAAAAATAGAAGTATTTCATAATCAAAATTATTCTATTTTAAAATATGTTGTATATATCTTGGTCCCGAAGAACCATACTTTACTCAAAATTGTACTTATAAAAATATTAGAAAGTTGCATAATTGTAAATTAAATTATGTTCAGCACATACTTGAAAATTTTAAAATAGTGTGAAATGTATATCACACTCTTTCCATAATATGGATGCAAAACCTTAGTTTTATTTAAGAAGATCAACAACATTATGAAGATATGTGCATGACAATATTTTTCAAATTCAAGATGATTGTATCTATAATTTATTACATTTTTTCAAGCTTCGAAAGGATGGTGTTGATCCTGTAGATTATTTTACCAAAATATTGTTAATTACAACAAATTATGATTGATCTTTATAGCATCCATGTCATTTTGAGGGGGAGTATATTTATATGGAGGACTACATGCACTGTACTCTTTTTCCTTCACTGGGCTTTTGTCCCATTGGGTTTTTCCTAGTAAGGTCTTAATGAGGCAATTTGCACCCCTATAAAATACAAATGAATAATGTACCATTTTTCCTTCTCTAGTTTTTTTTTTCCCATAGGGTTTTTACTAGCAAAAGTTTTAATAAGACATCATGTTTGTAAGATGAACATTCAAGGGGGAGTGTTATGAAATAATTATAATTTATGTGGATGTTCATCAAAATATCCTTTTATCTCCTTACAAGTAACTTTTCATCTCTTATAACTCCCATTATCTCCTTAATTTAAGGATTGTTGTCTCTTACAATTATGATGTATTACTTACTACTACTCTATGGTTGTATCACTATAAAAGGAGACTTTTACTCCTTATTTGTATACACTTGGAAGTGTGAATAACACACAAGAGATTGAATAAAATTCCTCTCTACACACATTATGTCTCTTATTTGCTTTCGTTCTTTCTCTTGTTATATGGTTGTGCTATTAATTAATAGATTTTATAACAGTTTTAGAATTAACATTAATTAAAATTTTTTTTTACATTGTCATTATTTTTACACCATAATTAAGATATACATTACAACACATGATTTAAACAAAATAATTATAAAAAATTACATGATAGATATTATGCATTATGTATGTAATCATGCCACATAAAAATTACAATTCTATCTCTTGTAGCATTCATCTCTGCGACACTTGTTAGAGATAAATCAATATTAGTAAGCAGCCTACTAGTGTCTTCTTCTTTGTTGGTAATCAAATCTTGCACATCAAAGTCCGGCTAGACCAATCAGTCTTCAACATCAACATCATGTGAATCCATATCTTGAAAAAAAAAACACATATCAAATATTAATCAAATTCAACATAGCATGAAAGCCATTTCAGCAACATACATTAAAAACTGAATGTTAACATTGCTCTTACATATACATAGATTATAAATTACAAAGCCAATTTAAATTAAAGCCAAGCTCTCATCAAAAGTTTTTTCAAGGCACAACAAAAAAATGGGTTTCTATTTTTTGTTTTCACTTCTACAAGTTGCAAATTGGAGTGAATTTTATCCAGGCAATATTTTTGGCGTGACAGGCAATAAATTCAAATTGTGAATTCCATCTAAAGCAATAAATTGAAATTGCAAGATTCTATCGAGGGCAAAGCTTGAAAAATCTCTATTTTTCTCTAATAACAAAAACCTATTTGCCTAATGCATTTTCTCTGTAAAACAAAAAAAATTGGAGTGACAGACAATAAATTCAACTTGCGCATCATCAACAAAATGGAATTTGTAGTAAAATCAATATCATGGCAATGACAATCGTGAACAATATCATCTTTACACGCTATTAAAAACAATTAAAATCACTCAAATAATTTCTGAAAAATTTTAAATTCTCAGGCTTTTTCTTTTCATTCTAACTGTCATAAATACAAATTCATCGCTGTCCAAAAACATCCTACTTTAAGAAATATTTAAAAGTTAATTAAGTCAGAAATCTTATAAATTATAATGTCCTTTTTTTTCGTTTTAAATTGGTTTTCAAAGAATGATATCTATGCTTACAAAAGCAAAACATGCCAAACAGCAACATCAATTGCAATGGAATCATGCTATTGCACCCACTTAATTTTTTTAAATAAAACTATAGAATTACGAATTGAATCATCAAACAATTAATTACTAATTTCTTTCATTTTCGTTGGGACCTATTTTACAAAATTTTGTGGATTGTTTTTAACTTAAACAAAACAAATACCGGCAAGTGACAGATCTGGGAGAGCAACAACGACTAGGCGAAGATGAGCAACAACGACTGAGCATAGATGGAGCAGTAGTGGCTGGGCGGAGTCGGAGCAGCAACGGCTATGGCAGAAACAGAGCAGCGGTAGTGGTTGAGAGTGCATATTTGTTGAGGAAAGGGGGAGAGTGCAGATTTACTGCAACTGGATCAAGAAAGCTGCGAGGGAAGAGAGAGAGGCAGTGAAGAGATAAGGAGGACATAGTGGATCGGGAGAAATAAGGAAAGAGAAAGATGTTGGATGAAGATAAGGGGAGGGAGAGAGTGCAGATTTGCTGCAATTGGATGAAGAAAACTGAGGGGAAGAGAGAACGACAATGAAGAGGAGAAGGGTCACGATTTTTCTTTTGTTTTTTAATTCATTTTTAATTTTAGTTTGTAAAATTTGGAGAACATATTTAACATGTTTTCAGTTTGGTAGTTATAATAATGAATCCAGATTTTGGGTTTTATAATCTATTTTGTGAAAAAAAAATCCATCGAACATGTTTTATGTGTGTATTATAAAAATGAAAATGAAAACATTGCTTGGAAAAGGGTACCGAACGGGCCCTAAAAATCCAGGGTTGACAAAAAAATATGACCGTTCCAAGACTGGCCCAAGCTAGCCCACATGAGTTGAGCTTGGATATGTGCCAAAAAAATATAAAGCTCACAAAAATTAGGGCTGGACAAAAGCCTATGAACGAATCTTTAATTTGTAAATAAAAAAAATTAAAGTTAAATAAAAAAACTTAAAATATTAAATTAATATGATTTTTTATACTAGTATTTTTTTTATTATGTTGTGTTACTAATATTTTAAGCATTGGACTATTATTCTATTATATTTTAGATAATTATCTTGAATTTCATTTTTTTACTTTGTTAAAAAATTATGAAAAAACTCAAGCTTAGTTCAAGCCCTTAATTTGCCAACCCTACAAAAATCTCTCAATTTGCTCAAATCTCATCAAAATAATAAAACATTAATAGAAAATTGTTTACTATAATAAAGCAGTTTTAAAATCATAGTACTATGCACAATACCATAACAAACAACATATATTTCATTAAATATGTTTACTTGTTTATTTTATTAATAAAATACATAATTTTAAATAAAGACATTTTTATATCTTGTTAATAATTATGAATAAGGACACTATTTATTGATTTTATCTTAGTATTGTATTTGTATTTATCCTAAAGGTTTTGACTATAATCCAAGGGTGTAAATATAATAATAAAAAAAGAGTTTGTGTAATTATTTATACAATCAAGAAAAATTCCGTCACTAATTAAGTAAATTTTAGTGCATGTTAAGTTGGAATGGGAAAGAAGAGAGGAATGGAAAAAAGAGAGAAAAAAAAAAGAAAAAAAAAGTTATCAATCTAATTTCATTTTTTTGATTTAACATACAATCATTTCCATTTTTCTTATTTTTTTCTCTTTCATTTTTCGTTTCTCTCCTCTTCTTCTTTCCTTTCATTTTTTAAAACGGGTGATTTTTTTTCCCAAATATAAAAAATATAAATTTTAATGCTCTGAGAAAAAAAAACGATATTATAATGCGTAGTAATTTTTATTTTTTCAGTAACGCAATTGGACAAAAATTCATCATAATCATGTTAAAATACAAAAGCCATGAGGTTTTAAACTTTTAGTGTAACCTATCGTATTTGAACCTAAAACCCTCTGCCTGCGTTTACCGTCACTCTTCTTTCTTCTCTGGGATTCTCGTTTAATTCCCGGAAAAATGAAGTCCTCCTCCTCCAACTCTCAAAAGATTTTGCCACCATCCAAACAATTCCTAGAGCTGAACCTTAATCAATCCTTGAGCACCTTCCAAGCGCAGTGCTCTGGCTTCCTCAACCATCTCTCTCACCTCCAATCCTGTCTCTTTTCCCTTCACGACCATGCAAAACACTCGCTTGAAGCCGGATTTTCGCGCTCCATTTCGTGCTCTTTTCCCTCTAACAAGAATCCAGCTTGGGCACGAATCAGCGATAACAGCAGCAGCAGCAGCCCAACCACCCAGACCAACTTAATCAGCCAATTAGGTAATGCCATGTCGGCCGAGGCAATTGAAGAGAGACTGGCTGGGGTTCCTGTCTATGCACTGAGCAATTGTAATGAGGAATTCGTGCTGGTTTCGGGGGCTAAAACAGGAAAGTCTCTTGGGCTCATGTGTTTCAAGAAAGAGGACGCCGAGGCGCTTCTTCATCAGATGAAGTCTATGGACCCTGCCATGAGAAAAGAAGGCTCTAGAGTTGTTCCTGTTCCTTTGAACAAGGTATACATAATGATGACCTCTGCTCACATTATGACGACCAACACTTTTGATGATACAACATATGAATATAATTTTGCCGTCTCTAGCTGCTCTCCATTTGGCGGGCGAAGTTGCTCACGGGATTATTTTACAGCATATTCATGTGAATGGATGATTTTATTTCCTTGGTTTAATTATTGACTATTTGGTATGTTGGATTGTCCAGGTTTTTCAACTCAAGGTAAATGGCGTGGCGTTTAGGTTGATACCAGAATCTACACAAGTCAAGAATGCCCTTAGGGTGAGTTTTCGTTTATATATTTGGTCTTCAGATTTCTGTGTTGTATTAGTGACAATGAGTATTGTAATTGCATCTAGAGGTAACAAAATGCAGTTATATGTTGGGGTTGGGGGATCAAATTCGAAGGGAGAAAATATGAGACCGAAAAATTCTATTTCTACAACTGGATTTCACTTTTTTGTACTGGAGAGAGTACTTCAGTAGTGATAAGTGTACAAAAATTAGTACAAAGAATAGCACACCAACACTAGAAAACAAAAAAAATTCCATCACAAGAAAAGAACAATTTTTTTCACTACAAGGGTTTTTTTTTCCTCTTCTAATTTTTGTGCCATTTTGGGACAAACATCATTATTTGAGAGTACTTGCATGTGCATTTAAGTAAGAGGAGATGTCAGAGAAACCGATCCTTGTGACATTTCTCTGGCTTTGGATGCATTGGGTAAGAAAGTAAAATCTTTAATAATTTCAGTTCCTATGTTTCAACATTACGATGAAATTTGATGGTGTAACCTATCACCTTCTTGAAGGCTGTGCGTTTACAATTAAATTTCTAGCATTGAAGAATGAATTTTGCATTTGGTGGTCTATGGTTATTGTTAGCTTGGTGGTCTATAAGAATGAATTTTGCATTTGATGAGGGCTGTTTCCATATTTTAATCGAGGTTTTTATTTTTTTATGAAAAAGATGTGTAGATCCATACTTGCTTGTTTAGGAATGTATGAACACTTTGCTCCACCATGGAACATTGAATCCTTATCCGACTCGCTACTTCTCCAATTGGGTCATAGAACATTTGGATGATCTTCCTTTGAGCATTTCAAAGTTCCATGTACTCCAAATGGTTTAAAACTTGCTATTTTAATTATTTGACCAAGGATACTTTAAATTCATTATCTTAGCTGTGTGTAAAAGCTGGAAGACAATATGTTTGATGGTTTGCAATGCTCGACATTCAATTATCCAAATACTCTGGTCTTTTAGATAACAACATTTATGATGGTGGTAAAGGATACCATATAGTAGTTTATACTACTTGCTGACATTGCATTCCATTATTTGTTGGTTATCAATGGTCGTTGCTGTAATGTTGTTGATTTTTTACCTACAGCTGCATATTTTTCGTTTTTCTTTTGTCTCTCGCATATTTTGATTCATCTCATAATAAGAATTTTGAAAAACCCTATTACATGGATTTCTGGTTTTCTTCTTCTTCTCTCTCTGCCTCTTTTTCTTCTTTTAGTTGTTTGAGAACACTGGATTTTTTGTAGTGTAACGACCCAGTGGCAAGATATTGTCTGATTGGGCTTCATGCACGCTTCTTTCACCCTCACTGTTTTGTTCTCGGTGTGGGTGCCTCTCGCTAGTCTTAGTGTGCATATCTCTTATAATCTCATCAGTCACATCCTTCCCAAGTGATGTGGGATGTCACAAGCTACCCCCTTGGGCCAGTGTCCTTGCTGGCTTTAACTATCCACACTACTGTAGTTGGGATGATATCTTGCTAGTGGGCAGCATGTAGATTTGTAAAGAATTTCTTTCATTGTCCATTGGTCTCTGTCTCAGCATTTATTCAACTTGTGAATGTTTCATGTGAATGAAATAAACAAAACTCAATTGCAAAAGTTCCCCAACCCCCCCCCCCCCCCCCCCACACACACAAACAAACTTGCTAAAGAAGACTGGTTATGAATTCCACTTGTCTTTTGGGTTGCAAAGTGAATCAGCCTCTAATCAGAGGCAAAACCATCGTATTTGAAATTTTTTTTTTGGGTTCATAAAATTTAAGTTGAACAAATCTTTCGGCTTCTATTGGTGTTAAATGTTGCCTCCATGGGTTAATGTTAAGATTACTCTCAGCAAAAAGGGCAAATATTATAATTCCTCATAAAGTGATGTCTGAGCATAGGTCAGTCTCTTAAAACATTTGAGATTATATAAATAAATAAATTGTGCTTATATCTTCTAGATAGGATTGCTGTAATCAGGAGGGGATCAAGTGAATGAAATGAAGTCATTGCTTTTACTTTATGTGGCATTAGGTTGTGGTTTCATAGCAACAAAGTAAAACCATCGTCTCCGCCGACAGGTAAACGTTCAGTTTAGGATGGATTCATTTTACGTAATTTATTTTTGTGTGTGTGAAATGTTGATCATATAAAATTCCTGAAAAATAATAAGTATTACAAAGAAACCTGCAAATAAACACCCCCCCCCCCCCAAAAAAAAAATATCATGCTAATTTGATTATCTCATGTTGTTGCCATCATACTGTGTCAGGATTTTTGTATTGTGGAAAGGTTTTTTTACTTTTATGTTTTATGCTATGCTTAGGTCCGAAAAGTTTTCTTCTTCATTAATCCTAAAGATCTAAACTTACCTAATAATCTCAGTAACTGCGTTTGATGAAGTATATTTATTGTAAGATTTATCCTTGTTGTGCAGGAGATGGAAAAAGCTGGTTTTTCTGATGATGCCTTCGCTGGTGTTCCAGTTTTTCAGGTTCTGTGCTTATGCACTGCTGACTTTAAATGGTTCATTTGCACCGTACTTTCTTCACGTACATATTTATTGATTCACTCAGTAAGGAACTTGCAAGACATATTGGAAAACTGTAAAAAGATAAATAGATGTTCTTATGACAGAAGGATTATTCCTGACAACAATTAGATTTTGGGAAATTGCCATAGATTGTTGGGAAGTAGAATTTAGTGGGGCATCTACTAAACTGAAAACAGGAAAATAAGAGAAGGCGTTATTCCATTTGAGCAGTGTTGGTAATGCATTTTTAAAGTCAGAAATTTTTGTGCATGTATATTTCTTTAGAATTTCTTGCATGAGATTTAAGGCAAGCATCTGAACTGTGTTGAATTGCAGTCAAGGAGTTTGGTACTAAGAAGCCAAAACAAAAGCTATCGTCCAGTTTTCTTTAGAAAGGTCTGTTAAGAAGATTGTTGGCTTTATGTGAAGTATTGTTTATATTAGTCCAGGCATTACATTGAATTTCTTCTGTTCCTTGGGGTTTTTTCAGGAGGATTTAGAAAAATCACTACGAAGAGCATCCAGTGACCAGAATAAGTTAAATCCTGCATTCAGAATGGGGGATATTCAGGTATGGTTTTGGTTGCTTTTATGTTGATGAAGAAGCTTCAATCTCTTAATTTTATTTTTATTTCGTTTTGTAGGTTGCTGTTTTTGAGGAAATAATTAAGGGTATGAAGGTAATAACCCTCTTTATCCATTTTATAACTTTGTGTGTTCAGTTGCCTGGAAGATGAGGTGCAGGATAAGAAAACAAAAATATGCAGTTCTGTTCTCAGTCCTTTTGGGCAAAAATTGTGGTAATATTTTCAAAATTTAGAGCTAAAGTGCCAACAAACTAATTGTATTTGCAGGAGAGTACTACTTCAGCATGGAATGATGTTGTTTTCATCCCTCCTGGTTTTGATGTTTCAACAAATCCAAATCAAGCTCAACAATAGGCAACTGGAAAGGTGCAGGTGATGATATTTGAGACTAGATTGTCAATTTATAATATGCTTCTGGCCTTGTACCAATGTTGGTTATGGAATTTTCTTGCACATTTGCAGTTGAGTGCAGCACTTCTACCATGCGATTGTGAAATATGATATTTTCTTTGACAATGAAGTAAAGTCTTGGAAATCCATTTTGTTTTACAACAATATTTTAATCTTTATTTTTTTGTTTTGGATATTTTAACAAATCACTTTTTCACATCCAGTTTATGAGCTTACAACTGAAAAATTGTAGGATGCATGTTTCAAATGAGTTTCAAGAGATGATAAATGAATTATTATCAACTTCATTCTGTAGTGTGGCAATTGGGGAATTGAGTCAGTCGTCAGTGCATGCCTGGATATTGTAACTGGAAGAACAGTTTTGCTTGCAAATGTGCAGTAATGTTTATGTTTATTCCTATTTTGCAGCGCTGTATGAGAAACAGCCTGCTTTTTACCGGCTGTTCATTAAATTACTTTGTTTTTGCTGGAAAAAAAAAAAGATTAAAATAAAGAAAATATATAAATAATTAACGGGAACTGATATTGAACGATAAAAAATATTTTAATAAATTTTATTTTAGATATGGCAAAATAAACTGTGAAAAAATTATAAAATAATTATCTTCTTATACTTTTGGTTAAATACTAACATTTTGGGTGTTTGATGCAAATTGATTTATCAGTCTCTAGTTTGGATTAAATATTCTCATTTTCAGATTTTAAAGTTCCAACTTTCATGTTTCCATTTTTTTCATCAAATTCCAATATTATAAATAGGTGTATGGTTTTGATTAAACTTGCTTATATAACTTCCAAAATTCCTACTAATTAACCACCGATTTTGGATTTCATGTTCTTTTTTTTTTTATTAAATTTCAATATTATAAATATGTCCTAAGTCTTGGTTAAGCTTTCTGATATTGGATTTTAAAACTCCTCAACTAATTTAATTGCGTTTTATGTTCCTAATTTTTCATCAGATTCCAACATTATAGAAATGGTTTCTAGTTTTGGTTAAACAATTTCATATTTTGTTCTAAAGTTCCAATTAATTTAACCAGCAGTTTTGGGTTTACAATTCTTTTTGCTTTTTTAAGGTTAGATTCTAACATTATAAATAAGTTTATAGTTTTTGTTAAATTTTTTTGGTTCTAAAGTTATAACTAATTAACCAATAATTTTGGTTTTGATGCTCCTATTTTTTTAATTAGATACCAACATTATAAATAAGTCTGTTGTTTTGGTTAAACTTTCTCATTTTCTGGTTATAAATTTTCAACTAATTAACCACCAATTTGATTTTTATTTTTCCTTTTTTTGGGGTTAAATTCCAAAATTATAGATAAATATTTAATTTCAATTAAACTTATTTTTTGTTCTAATGTTCCAACTTTCATGTTCTTTTTTTTTTAATCAAATTCCAACGTTATAAGTCTCTGATTTGAGTTAAACTTCTTCAATTTTAAATTTTAAAGTTCCAACCTTTATGTTTTCATTTTTTTTTAATTAGATTCCAATATTATATATAGGTGTTCCAAGTTTTTTTTATCATTATTATTTTATATATGAGAATAATATTAATAAGTTAAAAATATATTTGAACCCCCTTATATTTTATGAATATCAAGTTTCTACATAATAATGAAAACATATTATTATGACCCCCTATATTTTTCATCTTCTTTTAAAATATAATAGATATCTAAAGTCATAAAGATTAATTGAAAATTAAATTAATCTTAAATAAATATTTTAATATATTTTCATGTTGTTCATTAAAAGAAGAAAACACTATTTCATGTAACTTGAGGGGTTTTTAGTAGATTTCTAGTTTAAATTGATTATTTTGATATTTTTCCTAAAATAAGGGTATCTGTATGATAATCACCTTTAACATTTGCCTGTCTTAAAACCGTTGATTCGGTGGCCCGTCGCCGGCTATGTACTGATACTCCATTAAAATAATAATAAAAAGCGGCTGTATACAAAAAATTCGTCGCACTTTTGAATCGATGTTGACGGCTTTAGAAACAAAGCATTATTGGTATCGCCGTATTGCTACAAATATTACAGGGGACCCCCTAAATTATATGTAATGTAACTTATAATTATTTATATAAACAGTGTGTAGATTCCATATAACTATTATTTATGTGAATAGTTGTAACTTAAGGTTTACCTTACGAGGGAGGATGTTGTCACTTTGCTAGGCTGCTTTATGTCAATTTTTTTTTTTTAAATTCTTTCAGAAATCATTTTTAGCTGTATTTTTCTAAATTGCATTTATCGTAACTTATAATTAGATTTTTTCAGTAAAAGAAAAAAAGCAATAGAATAATGAGGTCAAGTGAATTAGGAAATAAATTTTACATAATTGTAAGTTACATTAAATGCAACGTAGGGAGACCCCTTCTAATTTTAATATATTTATGCTATGATTAGATTGATGTATATCATTATTATATATTATGATCAGAATATTTTTGTTGTGCATGAGTTCAGGACTCTCATATTGAGGTGAGGTTAATTAAAATTATAATTATTGTGAAAAAAAGTTATGACTATTAAAAAAGTTGATAATGTAATATGATTTATATATCATAATTTTGATAAAAAGAGTAAATATATTATAGATTTTTTATCACACAAATATAGATAAAATTAACTCAACTTCCAAATTATAGCAACATACTTAAATACTGTAGTTTAACTGCAATATACCTAACCACTTTTGACAGTTTTGTATATGTTTTATATTAGTCTGTATTATGCTTATGAATAATTGCTAATCATAAATTCATGTCGGTGTTTATTCAATATTCATAATGCAATCGTTGGCTTAATCATTCACACTTACGACATTACTAATTAGATAACCTCATCCAACTTTTTTCTTTAAAACGGAAAAACTAGTAGTCATTTTTAAAAAATATATAAATTGCCTAAATAATTATTTTAACCCTAGGATTAAAAGAATATTTACTCTAATATATAAGACCATCTATAAAATAATGAGCAATGCTAAGCATTCTAACATTTAAATCTTAATTTAATTTTTAACTAATGTGGCATTCTCTTAGTGGTTCATGGTTAAGTAATTTTATACGTTATAAAATTTATCATCTAATAAATGAATAATATATAATATTAAAATCAAGTTAGAGACTGAAATATTAAAATCTTTAATATTATTATAAATAATTGTATTTTTATTGTGTGGCACTGCCGATGCTGAATTATTGAAGTGGAATTTGGCATGCAATTGCAGCCACAGACAGTTTGGTAGTGAAAGGGCTCCAGTACCAAGATTTTTCCTTTGATCTTTAATTGTGAACTAATCATCGTAATCACGCGTCCAATTAAAATATAATCTTTAAGAAAGCATACAATTTTGATTATTCAATTCAATAATGTAATTGCAATTTATGACCCCACGAATAATGTAGTTTCATTCTCACACACAGACAATCATATAATTCAAAGTAAGCACTCCGCGCTTGCTTGCTCGGTTGGTGAGCCCGTGATTGTGAGGTTCAAAGATTTTGGCGTGCTGATCAAGACTGATTTCGGCGATTAATATTAATAGTCTCACGTCACATTAAGTCAAGAAGAAAAAACATGATTGCAAAAAACATCCTGATGTTTGTCGAAATTAATCAATTTCTTCTTGCCTTAATATTAATAGTCTCACTAACAAAACTCTAGTATTGTTAAAAAAAAAAAATCAAATAACTTTCGTATTTTGCCTTTTACTTTTTTGCCCTAAAAATATTTTAGAAAAAAACTTATTTAATTTTTATATTTTGGATTAAGTATCTGTGTGATTCATGTATCTTAAAAAGTACCTCAAGATACTCATACTAGTAATTATATTACAATTCTATCTTTACTTTTTCTTTACTTTTACAATAATACTCTTACAACAATATTTTTAGAGATATTAATGAAAAAAATGTAAATTTATCGAATTAGGCTTAAACATAAGTCAAAAATTAGTTGATGTTATTTTACTTTTAGGATTAATATGGTAAATTAGTTTTTTTATGGAAAATTATTACTAAGTTTGTTGCAAGAATATTAATCTTTTTTTTAAACTGGTTGGTATTAATTTATTTATAAATAATAATTAGCAAGATTGTTGCAAGGGTATGAAACGTATCAGTTGCTTCATATTGATTTTTATTTTTTAATTTGACAATAAGTAATTATTGGTTAATTTTTTTAGATTAAAAAATTAAAGTATAAAGAATTGTTTCAAGGATATTATTGTAAAAGTTAAGAAAAAGTAAAGGTAAAAGTATAATGTATTTAATAGTAGACGCATCTTAAAATATTTTTAAAATATATAAATTAAACGGACACTTAAGCGAATATATGGACTAACGAGTATTTACCCAAAAATTTTGTTAATTGATGGTGGATTTTTACTATGCCAATCATATAGAAAAAAAAAAAAGAAAGAAAGAAAAGAATTAGCTTCTTTTTTGCAGCCGAGGGTTTTGACACATTAGAGTAATTTCCTTCAACCTTATACCGTTATCACACACTAGCAAGCACAGTTTAAATTGCATTAAAATAATCTTGATTCTATTTCTTCACCCCCTCTCCTACGGCAGATACCTTGTGCTGGTGGCATTAAAATAAACATAAAGAAATCCAACCACAGTTTACGTATGAGCAACTAATACCAAATTATTCACCAATATTGGAGCTTTTGCTTGTTGAAAATGATAGCTATTTGCTATTGCCACCAGCTTAGGTTGACCAAAGCCAAACAGGAACTGGAATTTGGAATTGTTCATGCTTGGCTTTATTTAACTAAAATCTAGAATGGTGAGTAGGAGCTTATCAATATACTCAATTAATGCCATTCATGCATGAACCAACCCAGCTTGCATTTCATGATTATCTGCTCCTACTAGCCTTATTAATGAACATTAAGCTAGCTACACCTAGGCTGACTATATATGCCACATCATTTAAGGGCCTTTTGTAATTGTAAATTTTTTTCACTAATTTTTTAGCACATTTTATTTCCTTCTATAATTTTTGAGTTATACCACTTATCTCCTTACAATTTTTATAATCCCATATCGCCTTTGTAATTTTAAATTTTTTATCAAAAAATTCATCCCAATTATAAAACAATCATTTCTTTTGGTTAAAATTTTATTTTCAAGAAAGTAATAGGATAATTTAACAATTTAAGGAGGCAAGTGGTAAAAAGAAAATGTCACTCTCCCTTTAAGAATTATTACTATATAAGAAAACTCAGAGAAACTTGATTAGTTCATTGTATTTGTTAGTAATTCCAGTTCAAAGTTGTTGCACTAAAATCTAAAACATCACAATCCTGAACATTAAACAAGGCCTAGCATTATTTCCTACCTGTGAAAACTCATTCTCAAATGGTATGATACTTAATTGGGTTATTAATTTCACAAACACAACCCCACAAGTTAAGCCAACAATAGACAAATAGTATCTTGCAAGCAGCACATTTCAAATCAATAATAGATAAATCCTAACACAACTGGCCAATTCATATTTATATGGTCTTGTCGTTTAACGTCGTCACATTTACTTATGATAATGCCGAGAAATAATGATTAGTGGAGAATAATTAGTAGCATAAAGTGAATAAGCATATATGATCCAAGAATTAGCTAATCGTTGTCATTATGCATCACTTTACATATTGGATCCAGCAGTAACGCATTTGTTTCATTAATTATTTATATATAAATATATAAATTGTAGCCCAAAATTGATTGTGTATGACTAAATCTAACTTAGAAAAGCGATTAGAAGTTAAGATTGGGCATCGGATTTGATTACTATGGAAAAATGAAGTTTATTTAATCTCAACATCATTAATACCTTCACTAAAATAATATTTCATTAAACTATAAGTGAACAAATAAAGTAACTTAAAACCATGCTAGCTTTAATGTACAATGCTGTATCGTCATCATGTATATTGGAATATTTCAATCATTCTGACTAAAGAGAAAGCTATGCGGATGCATTTTGTGCAAACTAAAAATTTAAATGCATGTGTCTATTTAAAATTTGAAAATATTACTTCTTCTTTTAGTAGAGGGAATATTTTACCTAAACAAAGCCAACCACAGTTTACATATAAGGAGGTACTGTACTCAAATTCTCGGGGTTAATCCTTCTCAAGAAAAAAAAAAAATTTCATGGGGTTAAGAAGAATTTACCCCAATAGCAATTTAATTATTTTTTTTAATTTCTCACAATTTTCATATCTTACGCTTTGCGAGTATTGAGAGATTGAAATTATATATTTATACTATGTCCATATATATTTATATATAATCATTTCACTAATATTCGAAAGGAACATGTTAATTTACGTTACGATGTAATTTTTATTAACTCTGAAATTGGTATTAGAAATTTAAAAATAATTTAGTTAATTTTATGTTTAGGTTTATAATTACAATTTGGTAGTTGATGTAAGTTAGATCACAGTATAACTCAAGGACATCCTATTCAAAAATATGTATTTACTTTTCTCACATTTATAATATAAAAGAGGACATTTGTTTTAATTCCAGCGTGAAGGGACCTGTGAATTCTTCGTAAAGGAAAAGAATAAACCGAAGACAGAGACTTGTGAATTCTTCCAAAAAGAAAAGAGGCCTCTGCCACAACGGTCAATGACAACAGGCCGTGCTCGTCTCGTGATTACTTTTACTCCAATGGAATTATGCAAATGCATTGTCACTTAAAATTTAAAGCAAAAAAGTGACAGTTCAAAATCAATTCATACTGATATACCTCAAATAATATTTAAATTTTGTATAAACATTATATATATATATATATACACCTGGAATATCTTTATTTTGTTAAAATAAAATTGTCAGTAAAATATAAAAAATCTGAGTTATCCTAGGGTTTTAAATATCTTATGCCACTTATCCTTTAATATTAGTATATAATTAAGATTTTAGCTACTTTTATATTTTAATTTTTTTAATTAGCAATTGCTTAATGAATTTTTTTAGGAGAAGATTAGATTATGAAAAAATCCTAATCCAACTATCTTAAATCACAAAGTTTTAATCACTAATGTTAGAAAGAAAATTATATTAAAAATTCATTAGGATTTAAGTACCTTTATTTGAATTTAATTGAATGCATGCAAACACTAACACAACTTACCCATCTCAAATTGTATTATTATTATTATTGAAAGCTTAACCATAAAAATTTTGGCCTAATACAAAAGAAGTTTAACTAAACACTAAGTAACTCTTTTAGGTTTTTACCTATCAGAAGAACTTTACTTTATTTATTTCTATTTCTTATTAAAAAAAGAACTATTGTTCAGTTTTTATTTTGGTTCATAAAAATCAAATCAACAAAGTTATTAGATATCTTTATATGAATTATTTCATTGTTAAACTCATTATAAGTCTCTACAGATTTTACCAAATATACATTAAATGATAAGAAAAAAATAATTTTACTAATACTCAATTCCATTATAATGCCATAATAAAAGTAGAGAAATAAAAAAAGAGGAAACAATAACCTCTGTTCATTTCTCTATTCAACTTTAACATTATGTACTTTTCTCAATATGATGGATAATTAATTATAGAAGTAAATACGGGAATGATCGTAATAATTGGAGAATTATGAATTATTATTGTATTTGTAGAATAGATCAAGGAATTTGTCTTTTTCAAATTAGGAAGTAATCGTAGGTTTTATTTTATATTTAAGAAGTTGTGGCTCTCATGCATGTGTACTGAATCATGTATTATAATTACCCAATATTAATAATAAAAATCATTTGAAAATTTTGTACTTCTTCATTATTCATATTATTTAACAACTTAGCCAATAAATAAGAATATTTACTAAAAGAAATAAGATAAACAACTAAGAAAGAAGTTAAAAAAAATGAAAATATAAAGATTACTCATGGGTTGTGTGACAAGGAGAGAGAAGGATGCTTATTAAGGGAGTGAGAAAGTAAAAGTAATAATAATTATGTTTTTTTTCTAATATTTTTTAAAAAATAGAGGGATTGCAATGTTAATAACTTAAGTAAACAAATGGTGCCGTTGCATTTACTTATACAGTTATTGTGATGAATTGGTTGGATCACAAAAAGTCAAAAAACACGGTATCATATTATCATGGCAACATGGCTGAACGCCTAAACCCTAAAATTTTAATTTTTTTTATATTTTGCTAAGATTTTCACTTTAATAAAATAAAAAATATCTTTAATAAAAAAAAGTTTTTATATATGTATAAATAGAGAGAGAGAGAAGTGAATATGGTGGCCAAGCCCAAGAAAGACGATGATTCAGATATCACCCATCCACGTGGGAAAAACCTAGTGGATAGGTGGAACATAATTGGTGGTCCTTATTCTCAAAAAACACTTAAGGTCCCTTTATTCTCTCCATGCCACTCCCAGTTGGCATCCACCACCCCTTCTTTCTTTGCAATCATGGGAATTGGACACCACCTTTAAATTCATTCTTGGAATGCATGGCCATCAATATCATTGTCAAAGTGTTTTTAATTTTTTTTCCTTTTTTTTAATATGTAGAAATATTTTCAAAAGGGATAGATAAATCTCAAAATCAATGTTTTTATTCTATTGTTAGGAATTCGAATTGGATAGTGATTTAAATAAAATTTTTTCAGTCTAATTCTTTCAAATCGATTGGGAAGCATGACTATTAGATCTAATACGCCGCTTATGTTATTAATTAAATATTGAAATCTTCCTGTTGAAAGAAAATGTAACATTTTAACTTGTAGAATTAATTTTATATTTTGATAAATACATGCCAGATTATATAATTCCAATAGTAAAAAAATTTAAAAATATTTTTTTTTCCATTGTAACATAGAAATATAAGAGCATCGCTAAAAACTTTTCAAATGATATTTCATTACTCATTTGCAGAGTTATATCAGTAATAAAGGTTTTAAAAAATTACTCAAATGTGATTTTTTAAATGAGATTGTCATTTTTTTCTTTACTATGGAAGAGTGACGCGCATTATATAATTTGAAAAATCTTATTTGTAGAATCTTTTAAAGCTTTTAATTCACTATTATATTGTTTTCTATCTCATCATTATTTGAAGAGAAAAAAGTGCTATAATTACTATTATTTTGGTGAAAAAAATTTAATTGAAGAAATATAAACTTATTTTTATTTGAAGAGCTTTTTAAGAGATGATTTATTTTTTTTACTCCTTTATTTATTAGAGAGGTAAATAAATAAATATTTAAAAAATAAAATTAAAACAGCCTTTTACTAATGCTCAAATAGCAACTTAAAAAAAATGTAAGCGTCTTTCTCCGTAACCAATAATGCAATAAATAATTTTTAAAAATAAAATTTTATACAAAATCTTACACAGTGAAAAAAAAAAAAGCACAGAAAAAGAGAGATAAGAACGAAAGATCCATGGTATTAGCAGTGGGGTGCATGACCAAAAACAAACAAAAGGTTCCAGCTTTGATGGTGTGCTAAGCTGGCAACAGCTTTGGGTTTGGCTCCTCCAGTTATTGCTCACGCGTTACCCACCCTCTTAACCTAGCTCCATTCTCGTATCATCATATGTGTGTGTATATATATAGCCTCTTTCGAAACCCCATTGTCACAAGGTTTTCAAACAAACAGCTTCTCTCTCTTGTTGTGTTATAACTCATACAGCAAATTAAGAACTATGGGTTATCATTATTCTTGTAATGGGTTGTTGTTATTGGTGATTGTTTTGATGGTTGTTGCCTCATCAGCTGTGGGTAGCTTCTATCAAGACTTTGATTTAACATGGGGTGATAAGAGAGCTAAGATTTTCAATGGCGGCCAACTTCTTTCTCTGTCTCTAGACAGAGTTTCTGGCTCTGGTTTTCAGTCCAAGAGAGACTACTTATTTGGGAGAATTGATATGCAGCTCAAGCTTGTTGCTGGTGACTCTGCTGGCACTGTCACTGCCTACTATGTATGCTTTCACACATTATCACCTCTTTAACTCTCTAAATTTAATTTGCTTGATATTGATCATTCATATTCTTTTCGCTGATGATGCTGCAGCTGTCTTCGCAAGGGCCGACTCATGATGAGATTGATTTTGAGTTCTTGGGAAATGTGAGCGGTCAGCCTTACATTCTTCACACAAATATATTCGCTCAGGGTAAAGGCAACCGGGAGCAACAATTCTATCTCTGGTTTGATCCCACAAGAAACTTCCACACTTACTCCGTCATCTGGAAGCCCCAACACGTCATGTAAGTTCGTTTTCTTCTTCTTGTTAAGAATTGTCTTTTAATACTATTGTTGGGTCGCTCACTTTTAGGTTCCTGTCCTTCGGCTTATTTAAGTCCTAATTTTTATTTATCAACTTAAGCTTTTGGGTTAAATAGTATCTCTTACACTAGCTCGTTTGCTACTAATTTTAACACATGGTACACGTGATCCAATCTAATTTGCTCGTGTTGTGTTTCAGCTTCTTGGTAGATAACATTCCCATTAGAGTGTTCAAAAATGCTGAATCTCTTGGAGTTCCCTTCCCTAAAAACCAACCAATGAAGATTTACTCAAGTCTTTGGAATGCTGATGACTGGGCTACAAGAGGAGGGTTGGTGAAAACTGACTGGACTAAGGCTCCTTTCACAGCATATTACCGTAACTTCAGAGCCATTCCCTGTAACAACTGTGGCTCTAAATGGTCATCAAGCTCCTCAGTTTCGGATGCTCAGCGTCAATGGCAGGCTAGAGACGAGCTTGATGCCACAAGCAGAAGAAGACTCAGATGGGTTCAGAAATATTTCATGATTTATAACTATTGCACTGATTTAAAACGATTCCCACAAGGCTTTCCTTCTGAGTGCAGACAACACTAGCTGAAGTTGATGACTGGGACTCTGTGGTTGGCTTTGAGCAGTATTCTTTATTTTGTAATAAATCTCATTCTTGTTTCTTTCTTTCTTGTTACTTCGTTTGTTTGATCACTTGAGGTTTTGTGTGTTTGTATATTTCATTGCATAGAATAAAAGTTTTCTTTCAGTTTAAAAGCAAAGCTATGCAGCAATTTGAATCAAAGCTTATATTTTATGCCAGCTCTTTACTAATACAATATTCAATATTGAAGAAATAATAGAATTAAGTGGTCAAAACTTCCATAAGTTTGACTGATTAAAGATTAAAAAGACTCAATGAAAGTACTTATTTGTCCTCCTCCATTGTTGACCAGGAGCATAACATCCTCTTCCGAATGGACAGAACAGAACATACCATTCTCTCTAATTCAACAAATGACTTTCCACTTCCAGTAATCAAAATCTGACCTCAGGCAGCAATATGATATTACAAAAGAAATGATGCAAAAGCATAGTCATTTTTTCCTTGTGTATTGTATTACTATTACATTTCATTAACAAAATTTCTGATCTAAAAAATTAAAATAAAAGTAAATTTTTTTATTGTCTTTTATATTTTTCAAACATCAGCTAAAAACAATAGGTAACAATTGATAATATATGGTACATATGAATGTCAAGAATTTTCCTCTAGAAATTTGAGTATATGTTTTCCTGTCACAAATGCAATGGTTTGCATAACTCAAACAAGATCTCATACTCAAGTGTCCAACCATTCCAATAACATTGGAACCGAGTATGTATTTATGCAAGAATGAGCGAAGCTATGAGCAAATTCCTTATCTGCATGTTCCACAAGTCAACTGTGAAACAAAGATCTGTGTTTGAAGCCAAACTCATCGAGTGTGCATAGAACACGTCTTCAAAATATTGAATTTTCACCATGTTTCCATCATGGCTCTCTTTTCATCATCACTTTTCTCTGTCTCCCCTATTCAAGAATATTATCTTGGCAAGTCTGACTTTGCAATCACTTTTTCGTCAATGTCATTGGCAAATCTCACCCTTGTCCCTGAGTGCACTAAAAGAAAAACAAGAAGAATGCTGTTGTTACATGTTTCCAATAGTACCACATTGTTTAAGCCTAACGAGAAAACAGTGAATATTGAAAATGAACAGATTAATGCTAGAAGAAAATTAAAGCTAAACTTACAGTGACCCTGCAATGAATGCTGAGATTAAAATTCATTTTGCTAAGGCAGATTCGTGCTGGTGCCTCTGCTTTAGATGCTTTTTGAAAAACTTCTTTTACCTGATTCGAAAACATATGAACTTCAAATAAGAAATTTCAAGAACCCGTCATGCCAAATTTTCCAATCAGAAAAATTTCTGACAGATCTAGGTCCAAATTAAACAACGATAATTTTCAGCAAATGCAGATTAAAATGCTACATTCGGCATCCAAAGCGAGATTCAAGAGCTTGGAACAAGATTACTGTGTAATGATATTTAGACATCAAGTGAATGATCAAATCACGATTAATAAAGTCTCATTAAGTGAATGATCACAGACCTTAGTCTGAATTTCATAAGGTAGAGCTCTTTTGATATTCAATTGCATGTTTTCATGGACTAAAGCTGAAGGTTCTGTAGTAAATGCATGTGTTAATATATGAATTATCAATATAGTATCTAAATATTATAAAACAGAATTTATGATGACCTTTTTATTTTTTGGACTTTTGATGTTTGTGGTATTGAAGTACTCCTGGATATGAACGAGTGACCTTCCTTGTTATCTCACTAAGCTACCTCAAATGTAGGCCAGTTTGTAGGATAGATTAGTGGAGAAACCTAAGTCTACCTATGTTTTGTGTCTACCATCATCAAAGTATCCAGAGCACACCATTCTAATATGATGTGTTGGAAACAGAAGAATTTTGATGAGTTTGTACTAAATACGGCAAAATTTCTTAAAAACAGCTAAATTACTTATATGAGCATTACAAGATTGATGCAATTGCTAGAGTACCAACCATCAAGCAATCACTGCAAATAAGTGAAAGTAGCCCGCTATCATAGACAAAAAAGTTACAAAAGAAAATTGCATCCGGTGTTTATAGAGTGCTAACCTGACAGGCACTGATAAGAGCATGACCATTGGTGCTGAAAGGAGATTTCTCCAACATATTCCGTATACATGGTAGTTCCTTAATCAAATCTGAAGACACTTGTCTGCCATCTTGCATCTGATTTCTTGAAAACTCAAATGCCTTTTCTGCATGCAGACAGAAGGAAGAAACAGTTCAAGCAAGTGCACAGCCCTCGGCATCCTCAAGGATTTCTTTTAAGAATCCCTTTCTTAAAAACAGGAGCAGAAATATTCAAACAAAAAGAAGTTGCATGGAGGGATAATTTCTGATGCAAGCTATCTGCTTCAATTGGCTTTGCATCATTGCTAACTTCTATTGCTGGACTACTGCAATTCTCTTAGATACTTGAAGATGATGGAGGTGACAATGCCTGTTTATCATTTTTTCTCAAAAAAGATCCAGAAGTAGAATGAGGACATAATTGTGTGCCCAACAGAATAATTTCATGATTTATATCCATAATTTCAGGGCCACTCTCCAACTTCCTAGCTGTATCTGATATATCCTGTTCAAAATGAACATCCTGCTCCTGCTGCTTATAAGTGGATCAGGAGATTTATTAACATCTTTTAATTGTTTTGAATTTGTTTCTTGATCATTTCAAGAAGCATCTGCTGCTGAGATTGGCAAAGCATTATAATGACCAGTGTGATGCTCAGCATGGTAATCATTCCCTTTAGGATTTCCAAGTGGTCTTTCTTGATAATCAGAAACAAGAGGTGGTGCAGGAGGGTTTGCTTCTAATTTTTTCCCATGTTTTAGAACATGGTCCTTTCTAGAAGCACCTAAAATATAATTACATGAAAACATTAGATTCCTAGCATACAGCCCCAATCATAAGAAATAAAACAGGACTTATGGGAACTAGCTTCTGCAACATCTTTCAAAAATGGAAGTGTCCTTCTAGAACTCACTGAATTCTGAATTATTTCAACCGTGAGAGTCAATTGATAACCTATCAACATAACAAGAACAATTTAGCATATATGATGGTATAATAACACTGAGAATTACATATTCTCAGCCTATAATGAAAGCAAAAGCATATTGCCTAATTGATATAACCTGCATGAAAATAGCGAGCCGAAATAATACTGCTTTCTTCAAATAAGCTATAAGATCTTAAAATTTAAAAGGATAAAAGCATCTTTCCAGTTTGCTCCTTGGGCTGGAGCCAGTTGTTTTGTCATTAGCAGAGATATTGCTTCTATGGCTACTTCCAATTAAAGTCTTCCCAGGAATACCATCCTCATTATGCATACATTTTTTATTACCACAATTTTCAGCCACTTCAGGGCAGCTAATCATGTCACTATCTGGTGGTGTCCTTAGGGGATAGTCTTTATTCGAGTTGTCAATCTGGTCCAGAACCTCTATATTCTGATCATCTTTTTGCTCTGCATTGCTTAAGGTCTCATTCAGCTCTCCATCAGACAAGTTTGAATTTGCATAATTTACAATGCTAACTTCAGAAGAACCCGCTACATCAAATTTATAAACATCTTCAATTTCAGACTGCTTGCGTCATCAAAACATTTTCCATCCTTATTATCTTTACCAGTATTGCACTTCTCCTCCAGGACGAAGGACTTGCTGCAAATCAAATTGTTCATATCTTCAGGATTACCAACACCAATATTTTCTGTTTTCCCAGTATCCATCAACTTTGTGTCACAAGAACTAACTAAGACCGAGTTATACTTGAAGGTGAATTTCTGAATTCCTCCTTTCAGAATTGGCTTTGACCACTCATCAACCATTGAAATCAAGGCATGAGAAAATTGCTGAACCTTGCAAGGTTCCTGAATGCACCCAACGGGAGTTGAATTCGATTGATTACCAGAATCAAGATTATTACTTTTGGCGGGACCAATTTCTGTCGTTGATTTATTTATCAAATTTCCATGACCATGAGAAGTTAAAAGTGCATTTTCTCCTAGAACCATTTTTTGACCACCTATAAACACTGGCTAAAAGATAGTTTATGAATCTTTCAGTCAAATATAATATGTGCAAACAAATAGTTACAAAAATTTAAAAATATAAAATGTAGAGAAGCATAGAAATTACAAGAATTTTTTTCGGAGATATCCATCAGATAGGGAAGCAATCTTCTATAACTGAATGAACCTGGTGCTTGAAAAAGCTTAACTCGAAAGCATGGCCTAAGAAACTACATACCTTTAACAAACACAGAACAGATCATATCATTCTATGCCAAATGAATAATAATCATTATGAAAAAAAATAATATAAAATGTCAGGCTCTTACTGATTTGATCCTAGAGTTCTTCTGATCTATTTTATTTGATTGCTTCTCTGGAAGAAATCCCACATTACGGTTTCCATTTTCCTCCGCCTCTTTGGTGTCAACCAAAAGGTCAATATCCGGCGGTGTCGATTGAGCAGATTCTTCAACCGAACCCTCTTCAAACTTTTTAGGCTCAAAACAAGAATTGTACGAGAGCCCATTTGGGAAAACACATTTTGTGCGTAGATCTTTGATTAAAAAGCAAGACAAGTTATCACAACCGTCGACATTATTGGAGGAATCTTGATTCAGAACTGTTCTTCTGCGTTTCTCGGAAAACGGTAGAGGAAAAAAATCGAAGCGGGCTCGGCCGTAGCGGTAGCCGTGAAGGTTCATTTGGGGATTTGCTGCGAGTGAACATCCTCACTGTTGGATGAAGATCATTGGCCGTCGCTGTATGTTTCTTGGAGCTCAGCTTTCGTTCTTCGGCCAGGGATTGCTGGGTTCAGTACCACACAGAGAGATACACACAGTCAGAAAGATTTCACCTGGCGGGAAAGAATACGGGAAGGAACAGGGCTCTGTTTCATTTTTGGCGGGAGAAGTGAGCGGGGCAAGGACTTTTTGTTTTGGCGGGAAGCTGGAGGTCAGATCGACTATGATGATTAGGACATATTTTAAAATGCTATCCCGCTGGGTACAAATATTCAAAAATACAATTGTATAAATAAAAATATTCAAAAATTAAATAACCTTTTTAGGGAAAAAAAGTTTATATCTAGAGCACATTCCTAAAGTGCTGCACTTTTAATTGTTATTATTACCATTATTATTAGTTTTATTATTATTGTTACAACTATTATTATCATTAGGATAATTGTTATTACTAATAATAATAATAATATGAATAGCAATTATTATTATTACTTGTTTGGAGAAATCTAGATGCTATCGTAGGTCAATAACTTAGTGACATATGACATGAAAAGTCAATAAGGGGAAGTCACTTTGTTTGACTGGGCATTAAGATAGTTCAAAAGAGATTGGAAGTAAGATCTTTAAAAAAAAGGCAATTTTAGTAAAATATATAATATCAAAGGTATTATAAGAAACTAGATTTTAATGGTTAGGGCTAGCATGTGAACAGTGCATGCTATCATGAAAGAGAACAAAAATATCTTCTTTTGGTTGGTTAAGGATTAGGATCTAATAAGAATGAAGATTCTTTAGTCAAGAAATGAGAAAATGCCATGTTAGTTGTCCTTTTGATACCACTAAAAAAGTAATAGGACCACAAGACTAGAAGGCTATTACGTGTCCAGCTATGCAGGTAAAAAAGTGGTTGGAGGTTTTATTGCTTCCAAGCTCATGGATACCACTACTGAGTATTGGAGAATGCATGTTTACAAAAGGTAAAATCATCAGCTTGCACTCCAAACTTCACTAACATTTCTACTTTTATAATAATCAATCTCTTGCAAGAATAAAAGCCAATATATATAATTTAATTTCATATCAATTTATAACCAAACAAATACAATAAACTGCAACAAGTATAAATCCATTTGCAAGCCAAATTTCCTCTTTGCTATTATGTGTATAGATCTCTAGGTTGCCATTAGCAGAATATAATAGATCAATTAGTTGGTAATTTTCTAGTAAATGGAGGATATTCTATTGTATTATTGACCTCAACTTCATTTATTTGGTTGGGTTGCCTCTAAGAGGCATATAACATTCAATAAACCACTTTTTTTTTTTTTATAATCTAATCATATATACAAAATAATTGTTTGGCTTGAGAAGCCAATAAAAATAGATTAGATTTGTATCATAATCGGTATAGGTCTACTAAGATGAAACCAAGTTCAACCTTCTTGCCATAACTATTTTGAACCCAATCACACTTTAACTTAGGGACTTTTAACAATTGATAGTCAAGAACTCCAATCTCACTACTACATAATCGGTCAACAATAACGATTTTAAATAACATAAGATGACGGTTTTAAAACTGTCATCTTAGTCAATGTCATTAAAAGGGGTACACACTTAATGACAGTTCATTAACCATCATTAGACGTTCATTTTTAATAAAGGTTAGTTTACTAAACCTTCACAATTTGTAGTAGTCATATATGTTCTTAATAATGAGAATGTCATAAAACCGTCATTAAAAAGATATATTTAATATCAGTTACTTAAATAACAGTCATTTGTTACTCTTTTTCTTTGATTTTTTATGATGGCTTTTGTTAATAACTGTCATCAAATATTTCTGGGAAATTATCAATTGTATACCCTTAGTTGACTCCGTTATCAAATTTACTACAACACTTTCAGGGTATATCAGTTGTCCACCCTAAGTTGACAAAATGTATCTGTCATTCATCAAACCGTTAGTTGCCATTTAAATATGATGACTTCAGGGGGGTAATATGGTCTTTTCATATGACACAAGTGATAATTTAAGGGTATATAAATGATAACAAGAGATTTTAAGAGTATACAAGTGATAATTTTCAAGGGTAAAATCGTCAATTCACTATAGTTCTGTTAACTTTCAAACGACAGCTAACGGTTTAGTGGTCGGCAGATAACTTTTGTCAATTTAAGGTGGACGATTGATACACCCTTAAAGTGTTGTAGTATTTTTTATAAAAGCGCAAATTTAAGGTATACGAATGATAATTTCCCAATATTTATTTTTAACAATGGTTATTTAATAAAATAGTCATCTTATGTAATATTTTTACTAGTTTTCATGACGACTTTTGTTAATACCCGTCATTAAATGTATATTTTCAATGATGGTTTTGTAATAAAACCTTCATCATACGTGATATTCTTACTACTTGTTATGATGGTTGGTTAAATAAATAATCATGGTATAGATTAAGGGTGGACAAATGGTTCAGATCAATCATATCGAATTTTGGTTAATCAAGTTGATTAAAAAAATCATCCAAATACAATCCAAACTTACAATTCAGTCTTATTCATTCAAATCATATCGAAGTAGATCAAAAACTCAAGTTGAATTCAGATTGGATCTAATTTGGGTGCTCTTATAGTTTGTTTTGTTAGAGAAATTAAATGAGTTCTATTACAATGCAGTAGCAAACTCTTTACAAATTGTCAATAATCTGTTTAAAGCTTTGAACCAAAATTAATTAACAACCCAACAAGTAATTTTAACCAAAAGTATTTTTAACCAAAAGAAATAAGCAACCAACAAGCAAATTCTAACCAAAGCAAATTAGCAACATCCAAAATTAGTACACCAAAAACATTATGAACTCAACAAACCAACAACTCCACAAATAAACAAAAAATGAGTGCTCAAGACTAAGTTAACAACCTGATCAAAGCAGTGTTGACTTAATAGCTTGGCACGACCATAGATCTACTGCGCATGGTGGCGACTGGCATGATCAATGTAGAGGCTGACAACTTGGTACAGTGAACAATGGTGGTGGAATTTGTCTGTTTGGTTTTGCAATAGACAATGGCGTGATTGGTGAATTGCGTATTTGGAGTTTTCTTTTTGGAGTTTGGTAGTGACGGCAGCTTCAGCTTGTGCTTATGGGGTGTAGATAAACTAGGTTATGTGATTTGATCCTTATACAGCTAAAATTCTAGTTAAGCAACCCAAGAGAGGGTGAATTGAGTTTTTTTTTTAAATTAAGCAAATAAAATATACAATAACAAATAAATTTAAAGAAATAAGGAAGAAAGAGTAAACACGATATTTTTACGTAATTTGGTAAACTTTACCTACTGTTCACGACTCCAAGCTAACTGAGTTTAAGGATTCCAATATCCAAACCTTTACAACCCAAGGCTTCAAGATGCTTACAATTGACTTTCATGATGTCAATAAAACCCTTTAAAATTTGAGATGATCTCTCACCCTTTTCTCAAAGTGTTTCCCACACTTACAATCACTCAATTTTAAAGAGTACATAGATCATGCCTCACACAATGTACGTGGTTACAAATGAAAGGCCAAAGTATAATTTGATAAAGGAATAAACAAATTTTAGCTCAGAACAGATTGAATAAGCAATGATAAGCTTGATGATAATCATTGAACACACTTATAAATTGTATTTGATGGAGCCTTTTATATATAAAGAAGAAAACTAGTTGTTGTTAATTTTCTAAAAATTATTGGATCGTCGTTAACCTAAGAAGATATATCATTCTGACTCGTGCCAAGTAATCGTTGTGCTAAAATTTGAATTGTTGAATCACCATTTGAAATTGTCTGTCTACCGTTTAATTTTAGAGAGTTCACTGATTGAAGTTGGCTTGTCGTTTTCGCGTAACGATTTGCCGTTTAATCCCAAAAGCTCATTTGGTTGAAGTTAGCTTGCCGTTTGTGAATAACGATATCTCATTTTTAGATAAATTAATTTTTGGAATTTATTGGCCAACCATCTTCTCATAACCGTTTAACCGTTAATTTTTAGAAGCTACCATTAACTGAACCATATGTTATCAGGTTGGCCGTTTTAAACTTAACGATTTTCTATTTGTTTCTAAAACTTTAATCTTGTCTAGAACATTATGCAGCCTAAGAAATCTAATCAATTTAAAGACTCTATCACTTTTTATCTAGTTTGTTATCATCAAAATCAATGTTATAAAAATATTTATGTTAACAATTTTCCTTTTTTGATGATGACAAACCTTACGTGTATTTATAGTGTGAATAATTTAAAAAAAAATATTAGCTCCCCCTTAATATAAGCTCCCCCTAAGTATTTTACAAGTTTTAAAAGGTACCAATATAACAAGTTCACATATATTCTTCTCCTCCTTCATCATCAAAAAGAAAATTTAGTGTTAAATGAAAAGAAATGCAATGAAAAAACCACATTTTACCCATGTTGTCCAAGTTGAAATTGTGGCTAAACCTCTCCTATCAACAAGCGTCACCTAAAAAAAAACTTTTAGCAACAATGCGCCCAAATCATCAAAGTACATAAACCAACATTTCAGGATCTAATCATAAAAATCATCATAGATCTATCAAATAGCAAATCATCACACTTAACAATCATGTAATTAAATATCAAATCATCATCACAAAAACCAACATCCAATCTCATAAAAACGATGTAACATAAAGTTAACAGAACATGAAATGATAAATGTTTGTGCGAAAAATAAAGTGACAAAAAGTAAAGAAATCTATTGCGATGGGTTTGATGGAGAGCTAGGAGGAGGAATACAGAGAGTAGAAAGAATTCACAACTAACCATCCAAAAGCTGCTGTTGCTAATCAAGAATGCGGTGTTGTTGAAGTTGGAAGCAACAAATTGAGTAAGGTGGGCAAAAAGCTCAGGCTGGCCCGGCCCAGCTCCACAGGCTTTGGCTTGACCCTCACACCTGAGGGCCTGGGTAAGGGCTCAAGAAAAAAAGCCTAGGCCCCACTATTTTAATTTTTTTTATAAATTATAATAATATAATTAAAATTAAAAAGTAACTTAAAAATAGAAAAGAAAATTAAATTCTTAATTTATAAATCAATGATGATTTAAAAAAGTTAATTTTATGGTACTAAACTCTCTCTTATGCATTAATTAATTAAGAGAATATTTGAATTAGAGAATTCGGTATTAAAGAAAATTAAATTTATAAGCTTTTATTTGCTTTATTTATTATTTTACTTTGAAATATTCATTTTCTTTAATTTATTTATGATTATATTAACTTATTAATCATTAATTTATTTCAAATTGACAATAATTTAATTTTTTTTAAAGTAAATAAAGCCCAAGCTCGCTTTTTGCCATCCCTAAAACTAAGGCCTGAAGCTATTGTTGCTTGGAAAGTGATCAAACCTCACCAATCAGTTGCTATAAAACTCCCTTGGAAACTGGAGGCTTCTTAGGAACTAGATGCTTATCTATGTCCATGTCATGTCCTTTTAGTTCCTTTGGCTCTTCAGCCTATGCTGTTGTCGCTCAATGAGGTACTTGAGGTCTAGCTTCTAGTCTAAAATCTGGTAACTGATCGGCTGAGTATGAAATGCAAGTTATGCAACCCAAGAGGGGGGTGAATTAGGATTTTAAAATTTATGCAATACAATTCGCACAACAATTTAATCTATTGTCTTAATCAAATAAAAAACAATAAATTTAATCAAGCACAATATTAAAAGAGTAAGGGAGGAGAGAACAAACACAATGATTTTTACGTAGTTCGGCTATCCCCGCCTACGTCTACGCCTCCAAGCTCACCTGACTTGAGGATTTCACTGTCCAAGCCTCCGAAGGCTTCAAATGTTTACAATTGACTTCCAAAGTGTCAATGGACCTTTACAACAAAAGATTATATCTCCAATCTATTCACCTCAAGTGTTTCTCACACTTGTACACTCACAATTTTATAAGAAATGAAAATTACAACAAAACTCTCTTTAAGAGTGGATAAACAAATTATACCTCAATGATGATTCAACAAATGATGATTTACGAAATGGAAGCTCAATATATGTTATATGATCTTGTTTTTCCTTATATTAATTCTTAAAATAAAGTTAGAGTTGAGTTTTTATAGTTAAAGCCCGAAAACTAGCTGTTATAGGCAAATTCCCGCGCCCAAGCGGTTAGCCGCTTGATTTATCCAGCTAGCTGCTCATGAACAGTGATATTTCCATTATTTTTTAATTTTGCTATAGTAACAATGTTCACTAAAAGTATACTTTGGCCCAAACCTTTCTATAATTATACTACAACCCAAAGCGTCATAAAACTTTACACATAGGTCCAATTTCAGAGATTCTAAGAATAGTTGTCTTTCTAAAAACTTTTTGAAATTATGATGTGGCCTCAAAGATATTATTATTTCGCACAAAGGTCATTTTCAACATAATACTCATATTTTTCAAAGTTCTCAAAATCTTTCACTTTAGTCCAAAATATTCATAAATTATAGTATGGCCCAAAACATTTCAAATGTTTGTAAAAACGTCCAACTTTGAAATTCAATAATAATACTAATTAAAATAAAAGATTTCAAAACTTTGCATTTAAGTCCAAATTACTCAAAAACACAAGGTACTTTATTTTATAAAAATAAAACCTTTTAGTTTATGAAAAGTAATTAATTTAATTAATCTCTTGAGCTTCTCAAATGCTAAATCATGCATCAATTAAATCATACCAGTTTTACAAGAATTTATCGCACTAATTTATCCGTTGAGCTCTAAACTTTATTCTTCATTTCGCCATGGTCTTGAGCTTGATTTCACTTTATTCACTTGCATAAATATTACCTTCATAAACTAGTGAAAATGTGAAATACAATATCTATTAAATCACTTAATACATATGTTTGTTATCGTCAAAATTACATTATGTATATAGCCCTTTAGGCTAACAGAGTAGACTTCATTGAGGACTCTATCATCCTCAGGGGTTACTAGGGTATCCTAGTGCTTAATAGAGGTGGTCTTAACCTATTCCCATTTATCCTATGAAATCTTAATGCAGTAATGGCCTCTTCCTCTAGCTTCTTAGACTTCTTATAAACCAACTCACAAAGGGGTACTTTGAAATGTTGTAGGATCGTAGTAATAATAATATCATAAGGAAGCAACATGTCTCATAATCACATACTGAAGGTTAACTGATTGATGACAGAGGATACAATCTAATAACCCAATATCTAGACCAATAACCTCATCAACATGTCCTTTCTTAAGAGTAATTACATGCTGAAGGATGCTGTGAAGTACTCAACCTATAAAGGTAAGAGTTAGGAATGGAAGGGAAGATGGCAAATATCATCGAAAAGGTCATTATACCTATAAATATTCTTAACTACATTAACAAGAAGAAAATGGTTGAATATAAGTTCCTTCCTAAAGTTATGTACCTCTAATCCCTCGTCCTCAGTTCCTAAAATCCTGTTAAGATCCTTCATATCAAACTATATAGGAACACTACCCATATTATTAAGAATCATATCTTGTCTAGAGGCGGAGATCTTCATGTTCAAATAAAATACTCTGATAAGATTAGGATATACATTATCCTCAATGCTCAAAGCATTATTCCAACCAACTATTTCTAGCAATCTTTTAACACTTTTACCACATATAGAAAGTTCATCAAAACTATCCATATCGACATACCAGGAGGAAATTACCAGTCGGGGCATAAACCTACAATAGAATTGTCTAGCCAAGGGAAGGCTTGGAAAATGAGTTCTATCAAACTCAGGAACTGTTCTAGGACATATTGGACTCCTCATTGCCATTTTTTTTTCTCTTTCCCATTCTTAATGACTCAACAGCAACCTTTTATACTAAATTTGGGAGTTTTGGGAAATTTGATGTTTTGACAGAAATTGAACCAATTAAAGTGAAGATTGAAGATATATAAAATAATGTGGGTGCTCAATTTGGCCAAAAACTGGTGAGAATCCAGCCAATTTTGAGAGATGACTAATCGGTTCATAATTATGGGAATTTTTTTATTTTGGCTATCAAATCTTATTTTGATGATAAAGAAATGAGGTTTAAGAGGTTTATGATGATTGTGGAGGTTCAATTTTGCAGGAAACACTGAAGAAAATAAAGTATTTTAGAGAAAGAAAGCTCAAACGCAGCGGATCTAGAGAGAAAACGGTGAAGGGTTAATGCAAATGAGAAGAAAACCTAGGAATAGTTCTTTAATCAAGAAAACCAGTGAGCCGTTTTCTAAAATCAACTAATTGTTCAAAGTCAGAGACCTTTTAACACACAATCGATTCACCATTTATGTGTATCAGTTAACTGTTATCGATCACAAAGATTTCATATCGAAAACGGTTATCCGTTAAGGCAAATCAATTAACCGCTACCACTTGTATCTTTTATGATTTTAAACTGCAAGCCGTTATCTTTAATTGATTAACCATTTATTAACAAATTTAATTTCCTAAGTATTTGTTTTTAAACGGTTGTCCATTTATTTTCAAAGAGCTATCCATTTATTTTAACTATAATATCGAACATCTATTTTCATCGTTGTCCAATAATTATTCTGTTCTAAAGTTATTTAATGAACCCGAAACATCTCAAAGACCATTTTTAATGCGTGATTCATGATTGTACATATGAGCATACAAATTTTAAAACCAATTAACAATAACACATACTCAAGCCAATAGTCACATAATAGAAAACATAACATACTTGATATCATACAAAGATATGCTAATGTAAAAATTTCATCATCCTAAGTTCATGTCTAATTATGATAAATTAATCCTCATTAAGGGGTTTTGTGAAGATATCTGCAAGTTGTTTTGCGGTTGAAACGAATTCTAATACTACGTCCCTTTTTTGAGCATGACCTCTTAAGAAATGATGTCTAATCTCTATATGTGTGTTTCTAGAATGTTGAATGAGATTCTTTGACAAATTTATAGTACTAATATTGTCACACTTGATATGTATATGATCAAGTTTAATTTTGTATTCTCTAAGGGTTTGTTTTATTCATATGACTTATGCACAACAACTATCGGTAGCAATATATTCGGCCTCGATGGTTGAAAGTGAAATACTAATTAGGCAACCCAAGAGGGGGGGTAAATTGGGATTTTAAAAAATAAGCTAAGCAAAGCACACAACAATGCAATCTAATGCCTTAATAAATTCAAAAATAATAAATTCAATGAAAGCACAATAATAAATGAGCAAGGGAAGAGAAAGCAAACTCAAAGATTTTTACGTGGTTCGGCAATCCCTGCCTACGTCCACACCTCCAAGCTCACCGGGCTTGAGGATTTCACTAAGCTAGCCTCCCAAGGCTTCAAACGCTTACAATTGACTTCCAAGGTGTCAATGGACCTTTACAACAAGAGATTATTCCCAATCTCTTAACCCAAGTGTATCCCAACACTTACAATCTTTTAACTTGATTTTACAAAAAAGATTACAAATGAATCTCTCTCACACAATGTGTTTGATCTCAAGTGAAAGCTCAATGTGTGAATGAATGAGATGAATTCAATGATTTAAAGCTCAATGAAAGTTGTATTCTCAATATTTTGCTCAATGATGATCATTGAAATTTTTCTTGTTTGAATTAGATTGAGCTTATTTATAGTTGGAGCTGAAAACTAGCCGTTATTTACTTTTTGCTCACTGTCGGATCGCCGTTTGACTGGTCAATATGACCGTTGGGCTAGATTTTTGAATTGTCGGATCGCCGTTTACTTATGTCGAATCGTCGTTAGTGATGTCGGATCGCCGTTAACTGATGTCGGATCGCCGTTAGTGTCCAGAGACTAATCTTCAATTCTGTTAGATGTCGGCGAGCCGTTAACCAGATGTCGGATCGCCGTTAGTGTCCAGAGACTGATCTTCAATTCTGTTCGAAGTCGGCGAGCTGTTAACCAAATGTCGGATCGCCGTTTTCTACAGTGACTGCTGCAGTGAACTATTTTGTAAAATAATAGTTTGACCCTCAAACTTTATAAAACTGTATTACGGCCCAAAACGTTATAAAACTTTACAAATTGGTCCAATTTCAGAATTTGTATGTAATGCTTTGTTAATCCTAAAACTTTCTGAAATTTTGATATAGCCCAAAATGCTATGACACTTTTCAAATAAGTCATTCTCCAAAATTTCAAGCACTAGTTTATTTCAAAATTTTCAAAATTCTTTCAATTAAACTATAAACTTTGAAAAACAACCACTTTCATAAAATCATTTTTCCATTAAATATGAAACATTTATAATGTAAAAAATAATGATTTATTTAAAAAGAATAAAAACAATCAATTTCATAAAATCATTTTTCCATTGAATATAAAACCTTTAAAATGTGAAAATAATGATTTATTTAAAATGTTTAAAAAATAATTTGATCTTAAAAGATTTATTATTTTTAATCTTATTTATTATCATCAAAATCAATATTATGGAAACAAATATATTAACAGAAAGAACAACCAAATTATTTTTCTTACTGAACCAAGAGACAAATAAATGACCTAAAAAGTGACATGTTCCACAAATACTCTTCCTATCAACTTTATATCCAGCAAAGTCGCCATCTAAATAACATGTTCAATCTATGTGAGTCCCTCTAGGATACAAAAGACCCAGATCAATTTTCCCACTCAAATAACGAAAAATTCTTATAACGGCAATGATATGAGATTTCTTAAGACATGATTGAAATCTTGCATCTAAACATACACTAAACATGATGTCAAGCCTAATAACAGTTAAGTAAAGTAAAGATCGAATCATACCTCGATAAGTTTTGACATCAACTTTTTAACATTTTTTCAACCTTGTCAATCTTGATTGTTGAGCTCATTAGAGTGCTTTTAGCCTTTCCATTTTTAAATCCAAATCTTTTTAGTAAATCTCTCAAAAATTTGGCTTGATTAATTAAGATTCCTTCTTCGTTTTGTTTTATTTGTAGTCCAAGAAAATACTTCAATTCTTTCATCATCTTCATCTTAAATTTTTTGTTCATATAAGATGAAAATTCCTTATACAAAGACTAATTAGTAGAACCAAAGATAATGTCATCAACATAAATTTGAACAATGAGTATATCTTCATTTTTATGTTGAATAAAATGTGTAGTACCAGCTTTTTTTTATTGAAAAACAATGTTCCAAAAGAAATCTATTAAGCCTTTCATACCACGCTTTAGGGGATTGCTTCAAACTTTATAAAGTTTTAGACAACTTATAAACATGATTTGGATAATTTTAATTTTCAAAACGAGGGGATTGTTTTATATAAATTTGTTCCGTAATATAATCATTTAAGAAAATACTTTTAATATACATTTGATATAAAACAAAATCTTTACAGCATGAAAATGCCAAGAGCATCCCAATCATCAAAATCAATTCCTTCTTTTTGGTTGTATACTTTAGCCACTAGACCATCTTTATTTCTTACAACTACACCATATTCATCCATTTTATTCTTAAATTCCCATTTGGTGCCTATTACAGATTAATGTTCTAGTTTAGGAACCAATTTCCACACATTATTTCTCTTAAACTGATTTAGCTATTTCGGCATGGCCATAATTTAGGATTCATCATTCTCAATATCGAAAAATGATTGAAAAATGATTTTGGTTTAATTTGAGATGAATGCAGAATGTTCATAAGTATTTCTAAGTGATGACCTACTAGTTACACCTCATGAAAGATCACCTAAAATTAAGTTTTTAGAGTGAGAAGAAACATACCTTTACTTTTTGGGGAGTGTTTGAGAATTACCTTCATTCTTACCTTGCTTAGCTTGTTCTTCTTGTTGCTCCTCTAATTTTTCTCCTTGTTAATTATCTTGCTTGTCTTTTAAAAAATCATCTTTTCATAATTCTTCACTTGTATCATCATTATCAACATCTTTCTCTATAGAAAATAGTTAGATTCATCAAATGTAACATGCATGAACTCCTCTACAACCAAGGTTCTTTTATTATACACTCTATAAGTGTTACTTGTATTTGAATACCCAAGAAAGATACCAAGATCATATTTTGGATTAAATTTACCAAGATTGTCTTTTGCATTCAATATAAAACATTTGCATCCAAAAATTTTGAAATAGCCAATGTTAGGTTTTCTACCTTTATAAAGCTTATAGGGAGTTTTATTAAGATAAGGTTTAATCAATATATGATTTAAAACATAACAAACGATGTTGACAAGTTCGGCCTAAAATATTTTGATAAAATATTTTCATTCCACATGGTTCTAGTCATTTCTTGAATATACCTATTCTTTCTTGCAACTGCTCCATTTTGTTGTAGAGTTCTTAGTGATAAAAATTGATGTTTAATGCCAAAGTTATTGCAAAAATTTTCAAAATCATGATTTTCATATTCTCTACCATGATCACTTCTAATGTAAGAAATGACATACCCGTTTCATTTTGAACTTTTTTACAGAAAATTTGAAAGTATCAAAGGCATTATCCTTACTAGTTAAGAACAATATCCAAGTGTATCTAGAAAAATCATCATCAATCACTAATGCAGAATACTTACCACTTAGACTTGCATATTTAGAAGGTCAAAAGAAATTCATGTAAAGAAATTGAAATGGTTTTGAAGTAGAGACATGATTTTTATTTTTGAAAGAAATTTTTATTTGCTTTCCAAATTAACAAGCTTCACAAACCCTATCTTTTTGAAAACCAATCTTTGGACATACTTTAACCAAATCATTTTTAGAAATTTTAAATCAAATCCATATTTACATGACATAGTCTTTTATGCCATAACGAACTATCATCCTGTAATGCTGAAAAACATTTATTATGAGATGATGCATATTTTATATCAATAGTATATACATTAACACTTCATTTTCTAACAAACAACACTTTGTCATCACATACTTTCTCAATGACACATTTTATTTTATTGAAAATAACTCTATGGCCTTTATTGCACAACTAACTAATACTAAGCAAGTTGTGTTTCAAAATTTCAACTAAACATACATTTTCAATAAAGGTAGGGGAATCTTTATCGATATTACCAATACCAATAATTTTTTTATTTTGAATTATCTCTAAAAGATACTTCTTCACTAATTTCAGTCTTAGTAAAGCTTGAAAACTAAGAGCAATTGCCTGCCATATGTCTCAAGCATCCGCTGTCCAAGTATCATTTGTTCTTTCTCTTCTTTGATCCTTGTAAAAGAAATCTCAAGTTTTAGATACCCAAAACTTTTTGGGTCTTTGAGTGTTAGCAATGGTTAATTTTAGAACCCAAGTACATTTGATTCCATAGTATGCATTTCTCTTAACTAGAAATCTATAACTCATGTGACCATTTCTATTGCAATAATAGCATACAATTTGATCATTAATGGAGGTAGCCTTAACAAAGTAATGCTTGTAATACCTTTGTCTCAAATTTGGCTTATAGCCAATACCTACTTTATGAAAATCACATTTTTGAGAGATAAGCAAATTATCTAAAATCTTTTTCCCATTTGTAAATTTTAATACAATATTGTTAAGCTTATCGCTCTTTTTCCTACGCATTTCATTTTCCTTTTTTAAATTATTTACAGTAAACCTTCATTCCTAGATGAAACATTTTATTTTTCTTTAAAGAATACAATTTCTTCATGCAAACTTTTTTTTTCTACTTCTAGGCACTTAATCTTTTCATTTAAAGTACATTCTCATTTGAAAGTTTTACATTTTTCTTTTTAAGAGAAGCATTTTTCATTCCTTTCTTCTTTAAGTAATTATGTAATTCAGTAAATGCTTCAAACAACTCATCATAAGAAGTGTAACATCCATTCTTTGTATGTGTTAATTTCATTATGCTTATACATTCAACTGTTTATCTTTCGTTTGAGTGATTTTATTTTAATTAACATTATTTGAGAAAAGTCATAAATTTTTTTATTAATCTATTTTTATTATTTACTTTTCTAAAATAAAATATAAAGTATTACCATCTTTATCATATAATGTATTTTTTTTAAAGCAAGTATTTTAATAAAACATAAACTCTTCCTTTTTCCCTACGATTAAAATTCTTTAACCTAATAACTATATAAAAGCAAAGAATTCTAGGGTTTTCTTTTATGAATGTTTGAAACAAGTTTTGAGGTAATTATCTTTCTCTAATACATGTTCTCTAATCTTATGTATTTCATAATGAATGCATGCATTGTTCTCTTTATCATGAATGACTTGCTAGGCATTATGAGGCATGAGTGCTATGATTTGATCACTATTTATTTTGTATTCAATTTCTACACCAAATTTCAAAATATTAAACTAGAAATGCTAAGGTTTTCAATAATATATATTTTTTCAAGGAGATTCCAATTAATCAATTTGTTGTGAATTTTTGAAGTTGGAACAGTGATGCTGGAAAATTTTGATTTTCAGCAGCATGACTGATTTCGCGATTTTTTTGTCTATCTAAATAATCTCTGAACATTATGTTAATTTTTTTGTTTAATCTTCATTATGTCAAATTACTGCATGTTTAATTTCATAATTTTGGGTTATGTAAAAAAATTATAAAAAATCATTATGTTGGGTTGCTGCAGTTCTGGAAACTGCTTTCCAGAATTGCGGTTCTGATGGTGAAATTAGTTTAGGCTATTAAAAGGCTTTAGAATGACCTATAAAAATTATATCCATATAAAATTATGAATCCTATATGATTTATAAGTTATGAGTTTGCATTAAGTTATGAATTTTTGAAGTGCGGAGCATGAACCTGAAAGTTCCTGGATAGGTTTGCTGGTCTCTTAATATAAATTTGTTTAAAATAGTTTTACATCTTTAAAAATTCTAGAAATTTGATATATTACTTTGATTATGTTGGATTTTATAATTTTCTGACGTATGGTTAGCTTGGTAAAAATCAGCTTGTATAGGATGGTCAGGTTTAGACTTTTGATAGTTTAGTACTTATGACTAGACTTGATTATGTTGGATTTATATTAAGGTCAAAATAAGCAATAATATTGATAAGAATGTGTCTTGATGTGTTTGGACGAGAGTGAGCTCATGGTTGAGGTTACTGTTCTTTTTATTGTTGAGGATCGAGGTAAGTAGATTCTTGCATGATATATGTATTTCACTATTAATTTACTTTTAATTTGAGTTATGTATTATGTTATATGAAAAGTATATGAAACTGATTTGTTTTAGTCTATTATAATATTTTGTTAAGTAAAATCATTTTTTAAAATTATTTATAATAAAACTTTATTTATTAAAAACTTGTTTTATAAATTGTCTTAAAAGAAAGCTTTCATTTTAATAAGTCAAATACTTTGAAATAATTATGAATTAGTTAAATGTAATTTATGGAAGTTTACAAATGATTAAAAGCTTAAAGATGATTTTATATATTTTGGCTCATTGTCCGCAATGATGTTATGTTATGGAATATTAGCCAGATTTTGTGCATATATGATGTTAATGTTAATGATTTCCGCGGGGTACAATACCCTGAATGATGTTATATGGCCGGGTCACCGGGTCTACTGGTGATACTATGTGACATGAGCTAATTACATTTTATGTGTTTAAAATGTTTTAGTTATGCTTAAAGGATTTAAATGACTTTATGATGTGATTTATTTTTACTAAATGATGATTTACAAAGGTAATATTTCTTATTATTATGTATATCTAAGATTCTTTATTAAATTATTTTTAATGGCTTTTAGTATTGTGTATGAATTTACTTATCGAATTGACGGTTCACCCCTTGTTACCACATTTTTGCAGATAGACTTAGATGATGCGAGCTCATGGTCTTTGGAGGAAGAATAAGAGCTCTATTTCTTTTAAGGATTAATGTTACGTTCATAATCTAAGAACAATTTATCTTCTTTTAGGATGATATTTATTGAGGATATGTTATTGCAAAATTTATTTATATTCTTTTGGAGGTTTAGAAAATTTATTATTGGTTATTACTTTGAAAGTTTTAAATATGAGAATAATGAAATCCGGTTCACTTCAATTCTACCGTAGTGCCTTGTTAGTGGAATTAGAGTGTTACAAGAAGGAATATTATTTATCTCATCAAGTTCTTCTCCTATTGCCATAAATGCCAAGTTTCGCACTTCATATGATTCTTCCTTATATGAGATCTCCTTATCGCTATCATCCCACGTTGGCACCATAACTTTATTTTTCGCCTTGTTGAGAAGATGACGTTATGATTTTATGTGTCCAGGCTTTTTGCATTCAAAGCAAATAATCGTCTCCTTTTGACTTTTAAAGTTCCTAAACTTCTTCTGCTCATTAGATTTCTTTAAAAACTTCCTTGATTTTCTGGCTATCATAGTCATATCTTCATCTTCAAATTTGCTTTCTTCGTCACTTTCCAATCTTGAAGCTCTCATGGTAATGCTCTTCTTCTTTTTATCTTCATCACCTTTTTCAGTTGCCAAATCCTTTTTATAAGAAATAAGTGAGCCAATTAAATTATCAATAGATAAACTATTTAAATCCTTGGCTTCGTCAATGATGGTTCTCTTAGATCTCTATTCTTTTGATAAAGGCCTAATGATTTTCTATACCTTCTCGCCATTTGAAAAAGTTTTCCCTACGGCTCCTAAGTATTTACTATATTTGTAAATCTAGTATGCATCAAATGTACAATTTCATTTTGTTTCATTTCGAACAATTCATATTGCCTGATGTATTTACTAATTTTAGACTCTTTAAGTTGCTTTCTTCCTTCATAAACAACTTCTAAATTTCTCCAAATTTCATATGCATTGGAACAAACTGAAACTCTGTGAAACTCTTTCTTATTTAATGTACAAAATGAGTCATTCATTGCTTTGGAGTTTAAAAATGTCTTCTTCTTTTCTGCCTCACTTCATTCACGTGAAGGATTTGGAATTTCTTCCATTTTTTTGTTTTTAGTGGTTAGCATGAATGGACAATCACTAACGATTTCCCATATTTTATAATTTATGGCCTGTAAGTAAATTCTTATGCCAGTTTTCTAATATAGGTACTCATTTCTATAAAAAAAAGTAGCGGTATAGGGTAGACTGTCCTAACAAGAGAACCTTACTTTGATACTAAATGAAATTCTAGCTAAGCAACCTAATAGGGGGTAAATTGTTTTTTTTTTTAAACTAAGCAAATAAAAGTATACAACAATAAATAATTTAAAGAAATAAGGGAGAGGAGAGCAAACATGATATTTTAATGTGGATTGGCAAACTTTACCTACATTTGTGCCTCCAAGCTAATCGAGCTTGATGATTCCATTATCTAAACCTTTGCAACCTAAGGCTTCAAGATGTTAACAATTGACTTCCAAGGTGTCAATTAGGGGTGGGCATTTTATCTGACCTGACTCGAAAAATTTTGAGTTTGGGTCGGGATTGAAACCCGATCGGATTAAAAATCACAAACCCGATTGGGTTGTGATCGGGTCGGGTTTACCTGATCAGGTTGTAAAAAAAAACCAAACTAAACCTAAACACACACACGCCGCACACTGCACAACATACACACAAAGTCACTCACAACAATTCACAAATTCACAAACGCACACAGCCACACACCACCACAAGACAAACAAGAATCATTCACAACTTCACAATTTCACTGTCAACACTCAACACAAACAAGCTAGACGCAGCCAGCCACTACAAGACTCACTCGCAGCCAGCCACCATAAGACTCACACACACCATGACACAAGACACAACCCTGAACTGCGATCTGTTGCTGCCAACTGCTGAAACTGCGATCTGGTGCTGCCAAGTGAAGCCGCGACTAGCTGCTGCCAAGTGAAACCTGTCCAGCCGTGAGCCGTCCGCGATCTGCTGCCAACTGAAGCCGCGATTTGCTGCTAAGTGAAATCGCGTCCAGCCGTGAGCCGTGGCCACCGATCTGCTGCTTGAAGGCCGAATCCTCACAACCCGACCCGACTTTCTCCCCACCCGAACCCAATTTTGAAGCTTTCCACTTTCAAGCTTCAACTTTCAAGTTTCATAAGTCATAACTTTCATGGTAAATATATACTATATAATTATATATGCTTAATTAGTTATTATGTAATTGGCTATTATTTGATTGTTGTAATTATGTATTTATAAATATTAGTAATAAAATCAAGAAAATGGTGTATTTATGATTTTGTTATGAATAAATTTTTATTAATTGTTAATAAATAACCAAACTTTTGTTAATTATTAATAATTGAAATAATATTAATTGATAATTGTTAATAATTGTTATTGTTAATAACAGTTAATAATTGATTTTTTTATGAATAAATTGGCACATTAGGTAGATTAAATATTGAAATTAAGTATTATGTTGCATATATATTTTATAATTATAATGTGTTATGTGATTTTGTGCACTGGTGCAATAGCTTCAAGCCTTCAACCTTAAAAAAAATTAACTAATTCAATTAATATTTTATTGTATGTTAAATTGTTAATCATTCGTTAATCGTTAAGTACAAGTAATTTGGGCTTGAAATTAAAGGGTTTATAATAAGAATTAAGACATACATAGGCAAATAATATCATATTATTATAAGGAATGGGTAATTGGATATTATAAATTAATTAATTAATCATGAATTTCTTGCTTTTTGTTTATGGAGTATGAACAATTTGAATTGAAATTACTAATTAGATTATGTTAATAATATTTCTATGTTTTGATTTTTGAATTAATGATTATTTTTTATATTCAGATGCTTGGACATTCAAGATCGAATTCGATGAGTGACGAAGAAGAACAAATTGTACAAATGGATGGAACTCAAAGAGGAAAGGAAAAGGCAAAGCGGAAAAGACCGCCAATGAAGAAAAGATCGGAAGTGTGGAATCATTTCACTTTACTCGAAGATAATCCAAACAAATGCATGTGCAACTATTGTGGTAGACAATATCAATGTCATTCAAGGTTGGTGGGATTACAAATATGACAAGGCATTTAAAGACATGTCAATTATACAAGACATTTCGCGAACAACAAAGTGGAAGTCAACAAAATTTTACAGCTGAGGGCGGCGAAAAAAATGCAAGTAATTTGGTTTTGGGTAAAGGATTGAGTCAAGACACAGTGTCGAAGGACAATAACTAAAATGATTATTATGGGTGAGTTGCCGCTCAGTTTTATAGACAAAAAAGGATTTAGGCATTTTTGCAGTGTAGATATCCCGCAGTTCGTTATACGATCTCGAAGAACTATTGGTAGAGATGTTATGGAGTTATTTTAGGAGGAAAAGGCAATGTGGAAGAGTTTGATTTGCAACAACAAGCAGCGGGTGTACTCTTACAACTAATTTATGGACTTCTGTTCAAAACATGAGTTACATAGTGATTACAAGCTCATTTTATTGATAGTGATTGGTGTTTGATTAAGAGGATTATTAGTTTTAACGCAATCAAATATCATAGAGGGAAGTCGATTGGCTAAAAGATTATGGATTGCTTACAGGACTGGGGGATTGAGAGGTTGTTTCCAATAACTGTTGATAATGCTACTACAAATGATATTGCTGTTGGTTATGCGACTATGTAGTTGATTGCTTGGAAGAATGATGATGCACTTGTGTTGGCGGGACAATATATGCATATGCGTTGTTGTTCACATATTTTGAATTTGATTGTTGTTTCAGGATTGAGTGAGTTGCATGCTAGTGTTGCCGCTATTCAGAATGCTGTGAAGTACGTGAGATCCTCCACCACAAGGCTGCAAACATTTAAACAATGTGCTGAGCAAGTGAATTGTCCAAAGGGAATTGTTGTTTTGGATTGTCCTACTAGGTGGAATTCCACTTATTTGATGTTAATGACTGCGCTGAAATTTCAAGCGGCATTTGATAGAATGACAGAAGTGGATAAACCGCATGAGGCATACTTTGTTAAGAAAGAAAATAATGTTAGAAGGGTGGATCGCCTGGATCGGATGACTGGGAGAATGCTGAACGAATTGTGAAGTTTTTGAAGGTATTTTATAATGCCACATTGTTGTTTTCTACCTCTTTAAGTGTGACTTCTAATCTTTATTATGATATTATTGACTTAATTGAGAGTTCATTTACTGCACTACAAGAAAGTACAGATCTTTGGGTGTTCTCTATGACTTATAGTATGAGAGAAAAATTTGATAAGTATTGGGAGTTCACGAGAAAGATAAACAAAATGTTGATTATTGCCTCTATTCTTGATCCATGAGCGAAAATGAATTTTGCTAAATATATTTTTGAGATCATTTTTGACAATGATAATTTTATAGTTGAACAAATGACCAAAACAGTGAAGGACTTGTTGAATGAGTTTTATGATACATATAGTGCATTCTCCGCTAGTTCCACATCATCGATGTATAGTGAGAGTGGTCTTAGTGGCAGTTATGGAGGTACAAGTTCTTCTTAACAGTTTTACAACTGTGGCTAATGTGGTGGATGTTGCTGGTGGTGAAGGTGATGACGCTTTTCTTGTTGCTCGCCCTTTCCTTGGATATGCCAGGAAGGTTTCTGTTCAGAATGAGAGCAAAAGAGTAGCATCTGAGGTGGAAAGGTTCTTAAAGGACCCAGTTAAAGATCCCAACAATCTTAAACTTAATATTTTGCTTTGATGGAAGGTGAATGGATCGAGGTATCCAATTCTGGAGAAAATTGCAAGGATGTCCTTGCTGTTCTTGTTTCCACAGTGGCATCTGAGTCTGCCTTTAGCACCAGGCGTCGTATTATTGATGAGTATAAGAGTTCTTTAACCCCAGCTATGGTTGAGGCATTGATATGCATTGAAAATTGGCTGCAGTCTAAACTTTTTACCAATCCTGTCTACAACCTCAAAAAAAATATTAAGGAGCAAATGTTTCATATGGAATTACAAGAAGGTAATTTTTTTAATTTTTTATCATACATTATATACATAATATATTTAAAATATATTATAACGTTATATAGAACATCTACATGTAGTCATGTACTTGAGTTACTAATTTCTTTTTTGTGGATTTTATAGAGCTTATAAGATCACAAGCTTTGACAGTGGAAGCGGTGAGCACCGACATTGGTGTTATGGATGTTTGAAAGGTAACTTTTAATATATATTATTATTCAAAATTTGATATTATAGTACTATTAGTATTAGGTTGTAATTTAAACTATAATTATAGTTGTTATAGTTTTAAATTTTTAAGTCTAATTATAGTTTGTAAAATTATAAATTTGTAATTGTTTTAGTTAGACAAGTTGAAGTTGATAGAATGGTATTATTGTCTAGTATTATTATTAACTTGATTTGGTGATGAATGCCATCAAAATAAGCATGATTGACTTAATTATATATATATAAAGTGTGTGTGTGTATTGAAAAATTTGCTAAATATATTATATTTATTTGTAATTATAAATTTATAATGATATAATAGAAATTAGAAAGATTGTAACACCCTTTAGCTCAATTAAAGATATGAATTAGATTTATTTATTTGTATTTGTGTTTGATGTGTAACCTTATGAATTTGGTTTATTTGCTCAATTTTTTATATGAATTGAGTTTGTTCATTTGCAGCGTGGCTTCAAGAAAATAGTTATTGTACATTTCTTCAATCTTTCTCTAGGGAATCGGCGCTTGAACTTGCAGTCAAGAATTTAAATTTAGAACTTGTCAAAGTGCTTGCATGGAGCCATGGAGGAACTAAGGTGGAGGAACCAAGGAAGCTTATTTAGTTTTAATATTTGAACTTTGAACTTTGTGATTTGTGTTTCTAAACAATTTAATTATGTTTAAATTTTGTGACTTTGTGAGTTTGTGTTAATTTTAACTTTGGTTAAGTTTGGACTTTGTTGGTTGAGCAAATAATCATCCTAATCTTACCCTCAAAGCCAATAGGCAAATAATCTTATTCTAGCATTTTAATTTTATTCATTTGATTTAATAGCATTTTCTTTTATTTTTTTCAGTTGAAAATTAGTAAAAATGACTACAATTAAGAAAAATGTCATAAAACCACCTTAAAAACTACAAAAAAAAGGAAAAAAAAAGAGCTCAAAATATTGACCCGACCCGATTTGATCCAATTTCAACCAACTTGAACTGACCCAATTTGACTCGAATTGACTCGATTAGACCCGAAATGACCTAAACTCAATCCCACTTGTTTTAAATCCAACCCGAACTTAACCCGAATTATTGACCCGACCCGATCCGACCTGAATATCAATAATTCGGGTTAGTTTGGGTTGATTTTTGTCTAACCCGAACAACCCGAAACCCGATCGGGTTGACTCGAACCCGACTCGAACCCGGTTTTGCCCACCCCTAGTGTCAATAAAACCTTTACAATATGAGATAATCTCTCACCCCTTTCCCAAGGTTTTCCCACGTTTACATCACTCAAATTTGAAGATTACATAGATTTTCCCTTACGCAGTGTATGCGTTTACAAATGAAAGTTCAAAATGTGATTTGATAAAGGAATAAACAAATTTTAGCTCAGAACAGATTGAATAAGCAATGATAAACTTGATGATAATTGTTGAACACATTTATAAATTGTATTTGATGAAACCTTTTATATATGAAGAAGAAAATTAGTGGTTGTTGATTTTCTAAAAATTATTGGATCACCATTAACCTTAGCAGATTTACTATTCTGACTTGTGGTAAGTAACTGTTATGCTGAAATTGAATTATTGAATCACCATTTGAAATTATCGATATACTATTTAATTCTAGAGAGTTCACTAATTAAAGTGGCTTGTTGTTTTCGCATAATGGTTTGCTATTTAATTCCAGAAGCTCACCTGTTTGAAGTTAGTTTACCTTCTGCGAGTAACGGTTTGTCATTTTTAGATAAATTCATTTTTAGAATTTATCAGTTAGTCGTCTTCTCATAATCGGTTAACTGTTAATTTCTAGAAGCTATTAATAACTCAACCATATGTTATCAGTTTTGTTGTTTTAAACTTAATGGTTATCTGTTAGTTTCCTGGACCTTAATCTTGTCCAGAATATTATGCGGTCTAAGAAATTTGATCAATTTAAAGACTCCATCATTTTTAATCTTATTTATTATCATCAAAATCAATGTTATAAGAATGTTTATGTCAACAATGGCAGGTGCGGCCATGTGAGGCTTTGTGTGTGTGTGTGTGTATGTAAGTGTGCGTGGTTGTGGGTTTGGTTTTTTATTTTTTTTTCCTTAATCTAATTGGATTGTCGGATCAGATCGGGTTTGAGCTGATCCATATACAATCCGATTGGATTAACAAAAGATCATCTGATCTAACTTGTCCTTCAATCTGCATTTGATCTAAACCCGAAATGTTCGAATCTGATAGGGTTATTTGCTCACCTTTAGACTATAGATGTTTATAATGATGGTTTATAAATAATAAAGGTCATCTTTGTCATTACAGTATAATGTTGTTTTTTCATGTAACTGTCATCTTTCATGTTATTAAAAAAGTAAAAATTTTAAAACTAATTCAAACGCTATTTAATTGTCATTTTGTATCGAATATACATTTATAATTACTTTTGTACAAACCATATCATATACAAGATATTGCTTTGTAAAAACCTTAGATAATCCTTCATCTTCAACAAAATATAGCTATTACATAAAATTATCATAATTACTCTTCAGTATCTGACAAAATCCACTACTAACTAACAAAGTTCTCATAGTCTAATATCAAGAGCTTTCACAATCTTTCATCTTCAACAAAATATTAGCTCTCCCACATGTACTCTAGCTACCACATTTAAATTCTCATCAAGTTCATGCAATATTTCAAGCAAATTATACTGTCACTAGGAACCTACAATATTTTTTTTGCAAAGTAACAAAAAAAATAAGTATATCAAACTCATTTGTTGCAAGTCATATTAAATCATGATAAGTTAGAGAACAAAATGCTATTATATATTTATAGACTAGCCTTAAATTATCAATCAATTAATTTTCATATGTAGTAGCAAGTTGCCATGTATATATCTAGCCCACTCCCATCTAACCTCATCAATCTCTCTTTGAGCATAGCTTTGTGTCTTTAAAAACTATGAAGTGAAAAATATATAAATTACCTAGTTGTAAAACACATAAATGAATATTTAATAAAAATTGCCAATATCTTTTCTAGAATAAAGACATAGTATTAGACATAATGTCTCATATAATATCTATAATGCTCAACATTTTTAGGTTGATAAGGACACCACAAAAGAGAAAGTAATAGATTTAAGTTATACAATGAGCAAATTCATGTAACAACGAATTAAAAATCTTATATAAAACTATTATGAATTTCAATTTAAGACTCATGTTCCTTACTTGCTACGATTAATTTTTTCATGTGCCGTGCTAAACATTCTCAACGAACTTAATTTCAAAATTGAAAACCACATATTAGTAAGTAATATAAGAAAATACAAGTAAACAAGCACAATTTCATAACTTACTAATTAATAAGCTCTTTTAAGATTTTATCAATAAAAGAGTCTCGTACTTCACATTCCGGAAATACCGGCTAAGCAACCCAAGAGGGGGGTGAATTGAATTTCTAAAAATTATGAAGTATTTTAAATAAAAAATTTAATGCAAAGATAGAACAAATAACAACTAAATAACAACAATAAAAATGTAAAGAGAAAAGAGAGAGAAAGAATCAAACACAAGATTTTTACATGGTTTGGTAACCTCCGCCTATATCCATGCCTCCAAGCTCATCGGACTTGAGGATTTCACTGACCAAGCCTTACACCTTAAGACTTCAAAATGTTTTACAATTGACTTACAATGTGTCAATCAACCTTTATAACAAGAGATTATCCCAAACTTCTTAACTCAAATGTTTCCCTCACTCTCAAACACTCAATTTGATATTGAAATGAAAATTACACAAAAGTTTTCTTCATACAATGTAGGTGTTTACAAAGTATGATCTAAAAAGTTTTAAGCACAAGAGATGTTTAATGCACAACAACAAGCTCAATGATGATTGCAGAATCAACACTAATTTGAATTTGATAGAGCCTTTTTATAGTTGGAGAAGAAAACTAACCGTTGTTGACTTTCTAGGCATAATAAGATCACCACTAACCTCTGTCGAATTGTCGTTTTGACTTCATGCAAGTAATCGTTATGCTAAAATTTGAATAGTTAGTTTACCATTTGAAGTTGTTGGTTTACCGTTAAATTCTAAAAACTAATTTACTCAGGGTTGGCTTACCGTTTGGAGTTGTCGATTGGCCGTTTAATTTCAGAAATCTGTAAGAAATAATTGGCTACCCATTTGTGCTAAATGGTTCACTGTTTTTAGCTAAATTGCTCTATGAAATTTATCAGTTAACTGTTTTCTAATAAACAGTTCACCGTTTTCTAATAAAGAGTTCACCGTTATCTTCCAGAATCAGAACTAAGTGTTATCTTTATAAAATCGGTTTGCCGTTTCAAGATTAACAATTATCCATTTTTGTCCAGATTCTTAATCAGTTAGCCGATTAATCAAATTGTTGCATAACGGTAACTTCCACAAGATCAAACGATAATCCAATAACCTCCAGAAAGTCTACAATAGCTAGTTTTCTTCTCTAACTATAAGAGACTCTATCAAATTCAATTTAGAGTGATTCTATAATTGTCATTAAGCTTGTTTTTGCATATCAAACTATCTTGAATATAAATTTGTTTACTCTTTCATCAAATCACACTTTGAGTTTTCATTTTTAAACACATACATTGTGTGAGTGAAAATTTGTGTAATATTCACTTTTACATGAAAATGGAGTGATTGATAATGTGGGAATCACTTGGGAAAAGAGATGTGCAATCATCTTAAATTGTAAAAGTTTATTGACACTTTAGAAGTTAATTGTAGTGTTATTGAAGTCTTAGGGTTGTAAGACTGAATAGTGGAATCCTCAAACTTAGTGAGGCTGGAGGTGTGGATATAGTCGGGTTTTGCCGAACCATGTAAAAATCTCATGCTCGATTCTCTTCATTTCTCTCTTTAAATTTTTTTATTGTTATTTAATTGCTATTGATTTGTTTATAGTAGAAATTTACATGTTTTTTTTTATATATTAGAATGTTAATTGACTATATGTAGTTCCATCTTTGAAAAGTTCAGAAGCAAATACTTTTTTTCTTTCAATAATTATACATATGCGACTACCCTATAGTCTATAGAGGAGTATTGGCAATATTTAACTAGAACCAAAATCTCCATATATGCCAATTTCTCCAATTTTTAGAGAGCAATTGTTTCCTTGATTTTAGGCCACTACCATCCTTTAGTAATAGGCGTTTCTGCAATTACGGATTGTTGAATGGATCTATTAAAGATAGGACACATCCTTTTTAACTTCAATATTTTCTTTTGGTTGACCTAAATTCTCATGCAATTAGATTGTTTTGGTATACCTTGTTTTGGTCGGATTAATAGACTTCTAGGTCGGACTTGTTAAGCTAATTTATCTTAATAACACTGTAAATTCTAGGCTAGCTTAAGTTGATTATTCTCTTCGGTGACGTTAGAAAAATCCAGCCCCAAACAAGCATCGATGAATGAATATCGGCATCTAGACGATTGCAAATCGGTTTTCAGAAAACACAGAACGTTAACCAGAAAAATTCGGCCACAAAAAGCCTGTAGCTGCAGCTCCATAATCATGCAATCCAGACCAGCTGCCTTCAACGTATTGCGTCATCAGTTTATAGTCCGACAAAATTTCTAATTATATCACAAAAAGGTTGTTTGGTCCACTCAAAACTGTGTGTGGGCAAGCATGGGAAAATTCAGGTCCAGGTCCGGGTTTAGCCTTTTCGGTTCCAGATCCGAATGATAATTTTGTATTCTGGATCCGGATATAAACCTGAATTTTTTGGCTTCGGGTCCAGTGATGATGATGAGCTGTTGATGATGGTGCTTGGGGATTACTTGAATATTGGCAGGGATGATGACAAATTGACGAATGAATTTAAGCTTTGTGGCGTGAAGATTGAAAAAGGTGAGAGAAGAGGAGAAACGGGGCTGTTGCGGCTGCAGTTTGTTTTAGGGTTTCTTTTTGTTTTTTGGTTTTATACTTAGATTTAATAACTTAAAATTAATTATTTAATAAATTTTAAAATAAAGATATCCGGATTCAGGTTTCGGATATTCGGATTTACGTAAATCCGGATCCGAACCTGAATATGTCCGGGTTTATAAAATGAATTCCAGATCCGCATTATTTTTATCTCTGGATCAGGGTTCAACCTGTACCAGATAATCCGAGTTTATCCGAATCCGGGGCAGGTCTGGGTTATTTTACCACCCTATGTGTGGCTGAGACGAAATTCACTGTAAGTATAATTGTTTAATCGTCATCTCAAACGTCATTCCATGAAGGTGAAATCCCTATTTAAACCTTCGACTCCTTATGCACTTCCGTACTTGAAAAAAAAAAAAAAAAAACTGGGATATGGAGCAGTACCAGCAACACCAACCCCACTTTTTACTAGTAGCATTTCCAGCACAAGGCCACATAAACCCAGCCCTCCAATTCGCCAGGCGTCTTATACTTATTGGCACACGTGTCACCTTCGCCACCACCATCTTCGCCTACCGCCGCTTGGCCAATAGTCCCACACCCGAAGACGGCTTGTCGTTTGCCAGCTTCTCCGATGGATACGACGACGGTTTCAATTCCAAACAAAATGATCCGAGGCGCTACGTCTTGGAGTTCAAGCGTCGTAGCTCCGAAGCCCTAACTGAGCTCATCACGGGCAGTGAAAACCAGGGTGCTCAACCGTTTACTTGCTTGGTTTACAGTCTACTCCTCCCTTGGACTGCTGAAGTGGCGCGTGCATATCATCTCCCTTCGGCGCTCCTTTGGATTCAACCAGCCCTCGTTTTCGACGTTTATTACTATTATTTCTATGGATATGGCGATCTAATTGAAGAGAAGGTTAATGATTTGATAGAGTTACCGGGACTGCCACCACTCACCGGCTGTGATCTTCCTTCTTTCATGGATCCCAGAAAGTCAAATGATGCTTACTCTTTCATATTACCTTGTTTTAAAGAACAAATGGAGGCAATTGTCGAAGAAACCGATCCAAAAATTCTTGTCAACACGTTCGATGCATTAGAGGCTGAGACATTAAGAGCCATCGATAAGTTCAATATGATCGCAATCGGACCGTTAGTTGCATCGGCGTTGTTGGACGGAAAAGAGCTGTACGGAGGCGATCTTTGCAAGAATAGTTCAAAAGAGTATTATATGGAATGGCTAAGCTCGAAGCCCAAATCATCTGTTATCTACGTGGCGTTCGGAACCATATGCGTTCTGGAGAAGCGTCAAGTGGAGGAAATTGCACGCGGGTTGTTAGATAGTGGTCATCCATTCTTGTGGGTCATTAGAGAACACGAAAATAAAGATAATGATAAAGGTGAAGATGACATGGTAATGAAGTACAAAGAAGAGCTGAATGAGAAGGGAATGATAGTGCCGTGGTGTTCACAAGTGGAGGTTCTGTCACATGAAGCGGTGGGGTGTTTTGTAACGCACTGTGGGTGGAATTCGAGCTTAGAAAGCCTGGTATGTGGCGTGCCTGTGGTGGCATTTCCTCAATGGACAGACCAAGGGACAAACGCTAAAATTATTGTGGACTTCTGCAAAACTGGAGTGAGAGTGAAGGCTAATGAAGAAGGGATTCTAGAAAGTGATGAGATTAAGAGGTGTTTGGAGTTGGTGATGGGAGAAGGAGATGAATTTAGAGGAAATTCTTTGAAATGGAAGGATCTGGCCAGAGAAGCTGCCAAACAAGGTGGGTCTTCATATAAGAATCTCAAGGCTTTTGTTGATGACTTTAGCACCGGCAAGTAGACTTATCATCTTCTTTAATTTTTATTTTTTGTTTGTTTCGGTTGTCTAGGACTATGACATGATTAGTTCAAACATGTACCGATGTTTTTATTATTGTTGTTATCATTTTCGTTATGGACAGACCATTATACATATGGAATAATGAAAGTGTGCTAGCTCTACAATTTCAGTCAGCAATTACATGAAATCGGCGGGATCAGTACTCTAGCCTAGGTTGGTAACGGGACCGTGCGGCCGGCCTTTTCGGATCTTCATCCTGTCCTAAACAGTAAATTTGGACAAAATTATATTTCGATCTCATCCGGGATGAGATCTCGAATCCTAATTAAATCTCAAATTATCTTAGATGATAAGAGGATTTTATTATACATTGAAGATTCTATCACAAATACTATGTCATACGCTTACAACCGACATATTATGTATATATTATTTATTAAATGATTTTATTATACATAGATGACTAACATATTAGATATAAGTAATTTTTTAAACCGACTTGTTATATATTTTTGAACATCTAGTTATAATATTTGCAATCCTTTTTAAGATTTTCAAATGCCCTAAATCCTAGCTTGAATAATAAATTGAAATAGAAAGTGATGCTATATATATATATATAAGCACACACACTCTTGTATGTATAGTCGTGTACAAACTACAAGAAATGTAGTCAATTTTTTGTTTTTTCTTATAGGAATGAAATAGGGTTAGGGAAAAAGAGATTTTCCAGCCATTACAATCAAGTCATCAAAAATAACAAAAATAAGGGTATAATTTTTCTAATGGCAAAAAAATTATTAAAAATAGCTTCAAATTCGGTATATAAAACAGTATCATCGTTAACATTTGTAATCACACTAATTCTTTTATTGAAAATGTAATGATATTTTAAACCTTTTAATTTACATAGTCGCAAATACAATATTAGTTGGATAAAAATATGAATTCAATTGTATTATGGAAGTGGCTACACTATTAGAAAAATGGTCTTTACTGACTTTAGAATAGTGTCAGAAATTACTTTTACTGACACTTGTTAATTGTGTCAGTAATCTGGGAGTCAGAAAAATAGTGACACTTGTAAGTGGTGTCAGTGATTACTATTACTACAGTATCACCGATATTATGACACCATAGTATTGGTAGTTATTGATATTTTATTAGTGTCTATGATTACTGTTACCATGGTATCACTAGTTAATTTATTTTTAAAAAAATAAAAAATTAAATTGGATAATTGCCTATTGATTTATTTGTAAAATTAAAAGCACCACAAAATAACAAAAAGAAATTGATTTATATCACAAAATCTTTCATTTCACATTTAAATATTATTAGTATATATTACAAATTGAACTTCAATAGCCAAAATATGAGATATCCTACTCTCATAACTAAATAATCCAAATTCAATACATAAAAATTAGTCTCTGTCCCTATCTGACCAACTTCCATCAGAATTAGCCTCATCACTTCTGCTTTCACTGTGATAATTGGAGCGCCTCCGACTCCAAGTTGTTTCATGAACTTGACGTTCATCATCATGGCTTCTGCCAGAACCACTTTTCACACGATCAGCCTCCCTTGATCTGGACCTTCTGTAATGATGCCTGCATAAGAAATTACAAAACCATAAATAACCAGAAGATTTCTAACATCAACAGTAAATACATTAAATAATGAAATTTGATCATAGTTTGGATCATCATCCCTTGTACATAAGATTGCAATGCTACATCACCAAAGGCTTCTTGTTGAATCTAATTATTTTCTTGCCATGCTTGCAACATGGTCATTACGCCACATACTAATCATACATTTTTGAAAGTGGGTTTTAAACTCGAACAATAGACCAAAAAACCAACAAAAGAACTTTCTTTAAATCTTGCATTGAAAGAACATCTTTTCATTATTCATTGCTTTTACGAAAACCAAGTTAGGAGACTTGAAGAAAACACAAATGAAGAGAACGATACTATGAAGAAACCTCTCAAAATCATTGGTCAAACATGGAAGTTTAAACTAAAAAATTCAAATAATAGAAAGTGAATTAAATAAACAAGAGTTCATATATACCAAGTACAGTTTTTAGTGTCTATGACTAGTAATAAAAGCGTACCTGTCGGCATTAGTTGAATCTATCTTGTTCCTCGTTTGTCCTTAGCGTTCTTGATTCCAGGTCCCAGATTCATCAGAATAACCAAATAAAGCAACCATATTTTTCACCCAATATCTCGGAGGTGGTTTATCCCAATCAGCCCATTCATAGTCTCCGCCAGGGTTGCGGAAACAGTGGATAAAATTGCAAGCCATTCCACAAGAGCATGTATGTTAAAATATATGCCCAACGAAGATAATAAGAGTGTAAAGAAAAGAAGAAAAGAAACAAACTCATTTCATATCAAAAGCAAAATGGCAAAGAAAAAAACAAGTGTATAAGCCGCACAATTATAACTCTGAAAAATGAGACAATTGGCTGTACCTTTAGTCTTGACTTCATATATTCCCCACATATGGCAATCTTCCATCTAGTCACATTAATAAATTGATTGGTTGGTGCGAGTTGTATAACAGCGCCAAATTGATTGTAATTAAAATTAAAAAGAATATGATTACCTTAAATAAAAAAAGAAAAAAAGGAAAAAGGAAAAGACTAACCTTTAAGAATAGTCCCAAATATAATGAAAAAAGATTTATGCTTTTGGTACTTTCTTCTCTCGTTGCAATTCACAGTGTTGACACATTTTTTTCCCTGAAAAGTATTGCAAGTTAGTAGATTTATCGCTAATCAGACTTAATAGGAAACGTTGACAGCTTGAATTTAAGATTTTCTTTAATTTAATTTGGAATGCTATGAACAAAACATAATTAGACATGTCAATGCACCACAAATAAAATTTCCAAGTCATTTGGACAACTCTACATTTGCTTCTCACATGATAAAACTATATAAGTTAAAATTGCATATGAAACTGTAAAAGTAGCAGCAGGTGTTTGAATATATATTAAATTTAAAATACTAAATATATCATAATGATACTTTCCAGATTTTAAGTGGACATATAAGTCAACAACATATTAAAATTTGAGGCTATTCTGATATCATTAGGCTGGTGTTTGATAGGATCAAACATTAATGAACAATTCTGTCAAAATTGCATATGAAACTGTAAAAGTAGCAGCATGTGTTTGAATATATATTAAATTTAAAATATTAAATATATCAGAATGATACTTTCCAGATTTTAAGTGGATATATAAGTCAACAACATATTAAAATTTGAGGCTATTCCGATATCATTAGGCTGGTGTTTGATAGGATCAAAGATTAATGAACAGTTCTGTCAAAATTGCATATGAAACTGTAAAAGTAGTAGCAGGTGTTTGAATATATATTAAATTTAAAATACTAAATATATCAGAATGATACTTTCCAGATTTTAAGTGGACATATAAGTCAACAACATATTAAAATTTGAGGCTATTCCGATATCATTAGGCTGGTGTTTGATAGGATCAAAGATTAATGAACAGTTCTGTCAAAATTGCATATGAAACTGTAAAAGTAGTAGCAGGTGTTTGAATATATATTAAATTTAAAATACTAAATATATCAGAATGATACTTTCCAGATTTTAAGTGGACATATAAGTCAACAACATATTAAAATTTGAGACTATTCCGATATCATTAGACTGGTGTTTGATAGGATAAAAAATTAATGAATAGTTCTGTCAAAAGAAGTTACTACAGAGACAACAGAGTTTGAAAAATCATTAAAAATAAGTTATAAGTTCAATCAAAATAAAATTTTCCAGATTCAAAGTATGCAAATAGAAGTGTAGTTTATCCGAATTTCAGCTTATTCTAACTCTGTTAGACTATACGTTTGCAATATCAAACATGGTACATATGTAATTTCTAATAAAATTGGACAACAACCAACCATATTGAGAAATCCATTCAAAATCAAATATAAACCTAATTCATTCCAAAATTTCCAGAATTAAAATGTTCTTATTTAAACTTAGTTTAATCAAACTTTCAAATCAATTGAAAGTCATTTAGTCAAGTTTGGAAACAACCAAGTTCACAACAACAGTCTATCAATCCTCAAATTTTCAGCATAATTTCGTGAGGGAGAATGGAGATTTTTACTTAAGAAAATTTTAGGTTTAGGTTTTCATACACACCATTAAATGAAATATATAATACATACTAAACCCATGATTGTCGATTGTCATTATTCTTTTAATTAACAAATTGCATTCAACCTAAATCCATAATCACCGATTGTAATCATTCTTTCACTTAATAAACTGAATTCCACCTATAATAAAGCTGCGTTTTATTTATTTTATTAAACAATAAATTAGATTATAAGCAACAAAAACCCTAGATGGCTAGATTTCCAAACAAGTGCAAGCTCTCATTTGCACTCAATAAACATCAATCAATTAACAGATAAATACTTAAACAATGAGAATAGAGAATGAGACAAAGAGTTACCACAACACTGATTCGGACTTTCAAACCTTAGCTTTGCCCAAATTCTTCACAGCACTTTCTAGGTTCTTTTCAGGGATATTTTAGCTTAAGGACGACGGGTTTCAAGGTTTTGACAAAGGCGGCTTTCAAGGTAGATCATTGTTAGAGAGAGAAAGAGAGCGAGAGAGAGGGAAGGAGAGAGAAGGAAGAAAGCTTCGGCGGCCGTGAGATAGATTTTTACTTTAACAAAATTTTAGGTTTAGGTTCACACAGAACATGAAGATTTTTAGGTTTTAGGTTTTAAGTTAAAATATTTATTTATTTATTAATTTATAAGTTCAAAAATGCAATTTGTGGCCGAGTGGTATAGCGGTTAAAATAAAAAGGTTATGGCTTAGAGGTCTTCAGTTCGATTATTAGTAGATACAAAATTAAAATTTTATTTTTTTAACTACTAATACTTTAGTGTCACGAATCTGTGATATTTAATTTACTGACACCGTAGTATTAGCAATTTGTGATACTTATCTGTTAAACACGGAAAATGCCCCAAATACATGTAATTACTGATACTTTATAATAAAGTGTCAGAAGACAAGTGTCACAAAAGACCATTTTTCTAGTAGTGCTAGTATGAAAATCATCTAGCATTGGATCACATCTTTCACTGTAACAAAGCTAAAGTTATAACACAAAGCTGCCTTTGAGTACTCATGATTTGTGTGTAAAGGCCTTTTCATTTATGTAAGATCCCTTATATCAATTAAGCCGAATTTGACAAAGATCAATTAAATTGATTACGATTTACGAAAGAATTAAATAAAAGAAAAGACATAGGCGATTTGGAGCTTTTTAGTTGTATTTTTTGTCCAATGTTATTTGCAACATCTTACCATCAAACAAGGCAGAAAATATCGCGTCCCTACCTACCCCATTTAATTGAGTAATATTCTTTTTTAAATATTATTTAGTTTGAAAATTACCCAATTTAAAGATAATCCAGTACTCTTCTCACTTATATAAATGAAATTCAAACTTTAAACGTTTTCATTTCAACACAAAGTTGATCACCACTGAATTAGGTGGTACGCACCATTTCTTTAAGTGATCTATATAAATTATACATATATACACGCGCGCGCACACACACAAACGTATATATATGTATGTATCTAGAATCCTAAATTTATCATTAAACCACATAGTTTAATAGTATAATAATATAATTTAACAGCAAATATTATTATGCTATAATTTAATAATTTTTCAATCCTGAACCTTATTATATATATTATCTTTAATAAATTGGAAGCAAGACCTCTATACGTAACAATCTTACTGATAATCATCTGTTGTATATGTTTCGTTATCAGTCTATTAGGTTTTAGGTTACTGAAAATTTGTAGGCCAAACCCAATTAAACAAGTAAATAGACAAGTAATGTTAAACATTATAAATTATGTTCTAAAATTTAATGTATCGTTATGTCATTTATTTATTTTTAAAGTGAATATTGTACCAGAATAATGTAATAAAATCACTTGAAATTTTTAAAATTTATCATTCTCTCAATGAGTAATACATCACTAAATACTGCATAATTTTTAAAAATAAAAAATTATATCATTTAAAATAAAATTCTGAAATAAAATTTAAAATATTTGTTTTCTTCAAATAACTCTTGTTGATGCTAATTTCTAATCAACTAGAGAAATAAATAATAGGACGATATAATAAACGAGATATAGGGAATTTACATAATTAAGCTCTTGGCCTACATCCATAGGTATAGAAAGAGCAATTTTCATTATTAAATAAGAATTACAATAAATTTCTTTTGGTTTAATTATTTGCTCATATTCTCTGTGCATCAAGAATTCTCTATTTGCTCAATAATTTTTAATTTAAGTAATTAAAATTAAAATAATAATAAATTCTGATGTACATAATTAAGAATATTAATCATTATTATAAATCTACAAATATAATAAAATAAATGTTTATTTACTAAATATATTTTTTATTAACTTTGTAATTAAAAAGTATAATTTTTTAAATAAAGGTAAATTTATAATTTGAAACTATTTACTCTCAATTTAAGACAAAGTAAACACATAAATTAAATTTTGATCTCCATTTCATGCTTCCATTTTAGTGTAAATAAACAACCTACTTCCACTCCACACTCTACACTTCCAATTATAGGATTCTCAATCATCAAGATTCTCACTCTAATCCAAAATGTAAACACTACCTTAATGTAATAATGTAACTCCCAGTTATATATCTGATTGAAAATATCTGTGAAATGATCTGCTGTTATAATAGTTATAAATATTTGTGTAATACAGTATCTAATGTGTAATCAATATTAAAAAAAAAAAACCACAAACGAGATATCTTGAGTTAATGGAGATAATTTATTTTATCTTTTAAATATAGTTAATTCAAAGGGTCGCGTTAAGTTACAGGGACTATAACTTGCACACAGTTTAACAAAAATATGCTAATGATTCACCTGGTTCATTTATTGTGTTACTTATTTTTGGATTTTTTTTTGGGCTATAAGCTACGGTCGGTGACTGTAATTAAGTTAGGGAATGTCTAAGAGTGAAATTATTAGGATCCCTTTAAACTCCTCATAAAACCCCCTTCTAAAAATATCCCATTATATATATACCTATGTTTATTCCACAAATAAACCTGTATATTATTTTTTTCCTCAAGAAACCATTTAAAAACAAATTTCTTATATTACAAAATTTTTATCACCAATTTAATCTGGAGCTTTTGTTCGGTCTATGTGAATAAATTTTCAATACAGAATTCCTTCGACTTCTTTTTATCTTTTAAGTGAACACTTGCTTTTACATTCTTCTATACATATAAACTTATACCACAGAATATGTATATTATCACTTTTCTTTTATGCATATAAACTGATATCACAGAATATATATTATCACTTTATTTTATCATTCCGAGGGAGAAGACATAAAGCAAGTTAAAACTAGATAAGAAATGCTCTAGGCTATTATCTTTCTGTAGTTTTGCAAGTTCTGGGCAGTGGTCACCAGCGATGATAATTCACGAGTGCTATTAGATTTATTTAACTAGGGTTAAATTTGTAAATTTCAGAAGAAGGGGTTTCATGAGAGTTATAAACGGGTGCCCAAATTCATCAAGAAAAAAGCCTTATAAGGCAAATCTCCAAGAAAAACAACAAATAGTCAAGAAAGCGAAACTGCAGGCTAGCTTGGCTGACCTATATCCCAAAGATTGAACCAAAATTAAGTAATATTGACTTAGTTCCTAAGATATCTAATGACGTAAGACATGATCTTTGTACCTTTTTAGATTTTTTAGATTTATAACTTGAGCTACATATATCTATTTAGGTTATATATATATATATATATATTGTTTCGAAGTATACAAAAAGACTAATGCGGATCATTGTACTATGTTGTAAAGAGCTAGTAGATCACCCGAAATTTTGTGTTTTGGGGTCTTGAATTGCAGTTTGAAGACTTTTGCATTATTCTTAGGATTTCTTTCAGGATGTGTATCGTTTTCCTAGACAGTGAATTTCAAGGTCCTTTAAGAATTCTAGTTATAAGACAGTTGATTATTATTATAAAACTTTTCTCTTTGAGATTTCATGTGTTATTTTTCTTTCCGACTCCGTGCGTCATCTAATCCCTTAAAACTTAAATTAATGACACAGTGGGGTAGTGAAAGTAGATTAATAGGGTAGATAAATACTATATATCATTCTAAGAACGTCCAAAGTCAATGTGACTAGAATACGCTCAAATCGAATTATGATTATAAGGTCTTGTTTCAATTCAAATGACTTAATGCTTTTTTTTTTATAATGCTTTACAATGAGATTAGATGTTGCTCTAAACAAACGACTTAACGAAAGAGATTTTGATAAAATAATCTGAAAGGAAATTATAAAAGAGGGGCTTTTTATTAATTAATTCCATTAAGACAATGACAAGATCTCTCTATTTATTGTAGGCTAAATCTACTTCCTCATGTTAATTCAAATAGAGAAATTAAATTAAACTAAAATAGAAAACTTAAACCCATACCTGATTAGACACTATTTGGTATGACTTATTTAATGGTTATAAGTGGTTATTTAATCTTATAAGCTCTTATCATAATTTTTTTTATTGTTTGATTATTTTTCTAGCAGAGCTTTTGAAGTTTAAATAAGTTATTTTGCCTGTGCTAGTGAAAACTCAAATTTTAAACTTTTGGAAATAGAGGTTGAAAATCTTTTTTTTTAATGTTAAAATATCTAAAAGATCATTTACTTATTTGACAATCTTATTTTTTTTTCATAATATAACTTTAAAAAGTTTGTCTATTTAATTAATTTTATAAATTTTTAATAAAAGTTCTTATTGACGACGAAATAACTAAAGTTTTTTTAATAAAAACTCTACTAACAAAAGATCTAATTAAATAAACTCTACTTGAAAAGTTGTACCAAATGGAGCCTAATCAAAATAAAAAATAACAAAAAAAAGACTAAAATAATAAATGTCTAGAAATTTTCTAAAATGTCCTACATCATTCTCCCCTCTTAAAAGAAATTTATCCTTGATTTTATCTAAAGGATGAAACTTCAAGTAAAGCAATAATGCATATTGGAGTTTGAATGTGTAGCCTTTGTCATTAATCTTTCTCTAAACCAAGAATCCTCCATGCTTCATCTTCATCTTAATCTTGCTAGTCACTTTGTGAAAAAGGTAAATTCTTGTATGAACGAATTACTTCCAAACCTCTGAAGGCTTTTGTCAAACCTCACTCAATGTTCTGACCAATTAACTTTATCTTTGCAGCCAAATCTTCTTTAATAATAACCTTGTTGTCTTCAACATGGATAGTTATAATCATGTCAATCATTGCTCGGCTCTCTTTAACTTGATTTTATGCACAAACTCGATGATATTGTTAAGCTCAAAGTGCAAATCAAGAATAGATTGTACCTAGCTCTTCTCTAAAAAACTCACGCAAAACAATAATCTCATTATGATCATCATCTTCTATTGTTATTAGTGTAAAAAGATATTGTTCATCATCATCACAACGAACAAAATGATCTTTCACCAATTACCTCGTACCAAACCATTCTTGAATTTCATCTTGCCCTAGTTGAATCCTTGATTCTTGAAGTTGCTCACACAAATCTAAAGCATCACCCATCAACTTAAATGATATATGAGAGACAACGACATTTGAAGATATAGTTTGAAGAAAATCTTCCATCATGCAAATCTAGTAAAAAGTACTGTTATGATTACCATCAAAATTGGGAATATCTTCTAACATAAGGAGATAAGATGATCCTTGACATTTTATCTACAAACAATAAAAAAAACTATAAATATCTTTAGCTCTCTGGTGCAGGTGTTACTTGATTAACGCTAGAAAGTGGGCATAGTTAAATTTGTCATTTTTCACTTACAGTGTTGATAACACTAAATTTCATCATATTTACAAATACTTAACCGATTTTATGAATTGTCAATTTTTATTTTATCTTCAAGTGTGGTTTTTATGTTTTCTTAGTAAATCCCTAAATTCTTGATGCTTAAATTGGAAAAAAAACGGACGTGAGATTTGGATTTTAGAGACTCAAAAGTCTTTAGAAGAATTGCTAACCCTTCGATCCAATATTAATTCTGAAAGACAGAGATCATGCCATGAAGGCTACAATGTCTAACTAATCAATAAATTTCTTGGGACAAGTGTATGCAAATAAGTCTAGCACATGGTAAATAGTAGGGTAACGATGGTAGTTTACCATTTATTGTCAAGTTTTCACACAATGGAAAAACTGTAAATAAGGCTCAACTCTTAGGTTTTGTGTGGCCGGTGGCTAGTGGCTGAGTTTGGGGTGGTGATGGTCAGATCAGGTTGATATGGTGGTAAGAGTGTAGTGGTAGTGGCTGTGAAGGCTAACTCATGATTATCACAAAATTCACAAACTTAACATTTTCAAGTTCTTTTCCATGATCACTGACATGACTCAAAGGACTATTTTCAAGTATAAGAATGTTTAGTTATAATATAAATTAGTGAGTCTAGGGTCGAACTATAGGGAATTTAAAAATCTTGCATTTCCTTTTACTAGTTTAAATATTATGTGATTTAGTTCTTAACTAACCACAATGCAAATAATTATGAGGATTAAAAATATAATGTGTCATAACTATATTAGAGTGATATCACTGCCGTATTAGTGTACTGAATTATGTCTAAATACTCATATACATCTAAATGGGATCTAGACTTATAGATTAACATGGAATAAAAATAACTGTTAGAAAATATAACTAATAAACATATAATTCAAAACAATAAACTTAAAACTTACTTGAGAGATTAATTATTTTACAATTTAAATTTTTGAGTTTCACCGTTTACCTTAGCTTAGAACATTAATCTCTGATATCGACTAAAATACTCATTTTACTTAACAAATATATGAAACATAATACAAGAAAATTGAAAACAAAGGAGAGGAGAAGAGATTTTTCTCTAGAATTCATTGTAGATTTATAGCTAATTTCTCTACAAAACTCACCTCGCAAATCCACGATAAATTCTCTATTAATTTCTCTCTGTAAATTTTCTTCTTTACCCAAATTTGTGAAAGATCTTGCCTTAAATAGGTAAATTTTGAGTTGATCAAGTGTAGGCATTTACATGATTTTTTTTTTGTGAGCTTGCAACTACAAGCTTTAGATTAATTTTAGTGATACAGTACAAGGGTATAAAATTGCAACCATTATGGATCGTTGGATTCAACAAATTTAATGGTTATAAATAAAGTCAAAGTCGGACCCTCCATTGGCTTATTTGTTAAAGTGAATGAACAATTAGATTAATGAGTGTTAAATCTAGTGTAACTAGGTGCATGGGAGCTCAAACACTTAGCATGAAATCAGTTGTTTAAAATTAAACGTTGGATCGAAGGGCTAGCAACAAATTTTCAAAGGTTTCTAAGTCTGTAGAATCCAAATTTTACATATGTTTTTCTTATGCAAGCACTATGAATCTAAGAATTTACCTACAAAACACAAAAAAAAAATCATAATTAAAAATAAATTGAAATACTAGTTATGCAACCCAAGAGAGGGGTGAATTGAAATTTTAAAATTTAAGCTAAATAAACCACACAACAATTCATTCTATTGTCTATTGGAATAAATAATAATAAATTTAATAAAGCACAATAATAAAAGAGCAAGGGAAGAGAGAGCAAACACAATGATTTTCCGTAATTCGACAATCCTCGCCTACATCCTGAAATGCAAGTTATGCAACCCAAGAGGGGGTGAATTGAGATTTTAAAACTTATGCAAAACAATTCGAACAACAATTTAATCTATTGCCTTAATCAAATAAAAAACAATAAATTCAATAAAGTACAATAATAAAAAGAGTAACGGAAGAGAGATCAAACACAATAATTTTTACGTGGTTCGGCAATCCCCACCTATGTCCACGCCTCCAAGCCAACCAAGCTCGGGGATTTCACTATCCAAACCTCCCAAGACTTCAAGTTCTTTACAATTGACTTCCAAGGTGTCAATAAACCTTTACAACCAAAAGATTATGTCCAAATCTCTTCACTTAAGTGTTTCTCATACTTATACACTCACAAATTTGATAAGAAAATAAAGATTACAACAAATAAACTCTCTTTTAGAGTGGATATACAAATTACAGCACAATGATGATTTAATATATGATGATTTGCGAAATGAAAACTCAATATATGTTGTACGCACTTGTTTATGCTTGCAAAAATCTTGAAATTGAAATTGGAATTGAGTTTATATATCTTAAGCACAAAATCTAGTCGTTATAGGTAACTTCTAGCAAGCAAGCGGCTAGCCATTTAATTTAGTTGGCTCCCCACTTCAAAATAGTAAAGTTACTGTTAAATTTGAATTTTGCTACAGTAACATTGTTCACAAAAATTACATTTTTACCTAAAACTTGTAGTAATTATATTGTGACCCAAAATGTCATACAACTTCGGAAATAGGTCCAACCTCAAAATTTCTAAATAATGTTTGTCATTCCCAGAATTTTTTGAAATTATGATATGACCCAAAAATGATAATATTTTTTAAAGAAATCCTTTTCAAAATTTAACAAAATACTTATAAATTTTAAAGTTCTCAAAACCTTTTCAATTTAGTCCAAAATTTGGAAATATGAAATTTTTTTCAGGCGGCTAGCTGTAGCTCTCAGGCAGTTAGTGTCTATTTTTAATATTTACATTTTGACCCCAAAATGTTTAGAAATTAAAGTATGGCCCAAATATTTTAAATATTTACAAATAGATCGAAATCTGAAATTCAAAACAATACTTATTAAAATCAAATATTGTAAAACTTTTTCATTTTAGTCCATATCTTAAAAAATAGCAAATTTCATAAAATGCTTGGTTTATAATTGTAAAACCTTTTATTTATGAAAAATAATGATTTATTAAATGAAATCTTGAGCTTCTAAAATGCTAAACCGTACATATATTAAATTATGCCGGCTTTACAAGAATTGTTGCAATAATGAGTCCGTTGAGCTCTAAACTTTATTCTTGATCGTTTCACTGTTCGTTGAGTGTCTTGAACTTGATTTCACGTGATTCACTTCATCATAAATATTATCATTCAAGAACTAGAAAAAATTTGAAATATAATATTTATCAAATCACTTAAAGTACATGTTTGTTATCATCAAAATTACATTATGTGTAACCCTTTAGGCTAACACATCCACGCCTCCAAGCTCACCAGGCTTAAGGATTTCACTAAGCGAGCCTCCAAGGCTTCAATAACTCTTACAATTGACTTCTAAGATGTCAATAAACTTTTAGAACAAGAGATTATCCATAATCTCTTAACCCCAAGTATATCCCAACACTTACAATTACTCAAAAATAAAGATTATAAATGAATTTTCTCTCACACAATGTAAATGATTGCAAATGAATACTCAAAATGTAAATGCAAGAACAAGTTTAAGGCTCAATGAAGGTTGTATTCTCAATTGCAAACTCAATAATAACTCTTAGATCTCATCATATTTGAATTTGATTGAGTCATTTCATAGTTGGAGGTTAAAACTAGCCGTTGTTGACTTTCTGAGAGAAATTGGATCGCCATTAACTGCTATCGGTTAGCCGTTTTGACTAGTCCAAATGATCGTTGGGCTGAATTTCAAATAATCGATTAACCGTTTAGAGTTATCGGGTCACCATGAATTTCCAAAATCCTGCAAAACAAATTTGGCTTGACCATTTTTGCTACACGGTTCAAGGTTAACATATAATTTCATTATGGAAATTATCGATTAACCGTTTGATATTAAAGGCGCGAGATAACTCCTAAAACCTACAAAACAAATTATGCATATCCGTTCTTGCTAAACGGTTCAAGATTAAAGTTAATACATCTCCGAAAATTATTGGTTAACCAATTGCAGTAAACAATTCACCATTTTTTTTTCTAGAATCAACATTTGTTTTATAAAATTTCACAGAAAATGATTTTCCAGTTAAAGTTAATGATTATCCAAATTTCATGAACATTTCTAGCAATGTTATACGGCTTTTAAGAAATTGTTTATTAAAGAAAGCTCCAACATTTTTAATAAAAAACATATAAAGTTTGTTATCATCAAAATCAATATTCTAGACATATATATTGTAACATTCTCTCCTTTTTTTATGATGACAAACCTTACAAGATAAATGAAAAAAGAAAATGTAGATTCACTCCCTAAATATTTATGCAATTTTACTCCCTCTAAATATATGCTCCCCTTAAGTATATGGTCAATCAATTTTTTAATATAGGTTTATCCAACAATAGCATATATAACGTCTTTTAAAGTTAGATTCATAAGTCTGAATTATCTGTGTTCATGTTGAAATAGTGTCATTAATCCTTGGGTCACGCGTTACACATAACCACTAGGATGCGTCTCAAGAGTTGATAAGATGTTGTCATTGAAAAACTCCTTATTCAACCCATGCACAATGAATTGAATCTTATCCACATGATTATCAGATCCATACCTCAAGAAATGACAATTTGTGTTGCAAGTCTAGCATGCACATGTATAACACCCAACATCTTAACTTTGTGCTTTTTGGTGTAAGTGCTCTTCCCCAAGCTAGGCATGGGACAAAGAAATGATACATCAAAGATCTCACCAGCTAATGAAAATTTACCTTCAATAAGCCAACAAACATTTTTAGGGATTCCATACATCGTCAATAGCCTCGTTCTTTTAAATCGTGCTTGATAAATATTTATTAAAGAGTTTATAAAGAGTGAAGAAAAATTTGAATTCAGTTTCTTGACAATTTCTGCCATGCTTGTTGACATAGGTATTAGTTATGTGGGAAAACTAAAAGAACCATATACAAGAGTCACGAAATATTGTCATCCGCCATTTAACCAGTGGAAAAATTAAGTACCCTATTAAACAGAAAAACACAATACACAAAAGACAAAAGAAAAAAAAAGCAAAATCAAAAATAAATAACAAAATGATACTTAATTTTCACAATATATAGGTTTAAAAGAAGAAACAATTCTCAATCTATTAAGTTGGCTCAATTTCTACAACCCTATATAGGCATACATTTTTCACAACAAATGGGCCACTCCACTTTGACTTTAACTTCCATGGAAATAAATGAGAACGAGAATTGTAAAACAACACCTTTTGACCAAACTTAACTACTTTTCCAAAAAATCATTTATCATGAAAAGCTTTGGTTTTTGCCTTAATAATTCTTGAATTCTCATATGCATCATCTATTAATTCCTTAAGTTTATTCATTTGTAATTTATGCACATTACTAGCGTCATCACGATTTGAATTAAATGTTTTAATGGCCCAAAATGATTTATACTCAAGCTTTGTGCTTCATCTTCCTTTGTCTCTTTAAGTTGTCATATGTCTTCAAAATTTAATTGGCCACTGTCATCTTTAGGTACTACATAGAATCAAGTATAGAACATATGTTAAACAAGTTTCCATAGAGTCTAAAAGATCCTCATCTCGAATGCGTTCCTCAATGATTGGTTCAATGAGCTTAATATCCTCATTTTTACTATCTTCATTTTTCTTATCATAAGGTTGTTTACACTTGTTGAACACATTAAGTCTTAATGTTTAAGTTGCTGAAAGATAGATTCATCACTCCATTCTTATAATTAATCAAAGCATTAACAATGGCTAAAAAGAGCCGAACTAATATGATAAGAATTTGCTTGTATTTATCAACAATTAGTTCAGTTTCCAAAACAAAAAATCCATAAGATATATGAATTTATCGACGTGACTAATACATCCTCAATTATCCCTCTTAGTACTTTAATCGACCTATCAACAAGTAAAAGAATGGTAGAGGCTGGTTTTAACTCACCAAAATTAAGTTGTCAATACATTGAGTATGGAAGCAAATTGACAATAGCACTAAGATCAAGTAAAGCACGTTCAATTTTATAGTCCCCAATAATGCAATAGATAGTTGGACAACCAGGAGCCTTGTATTTAATAAAGCTTACATGTTTTATGAGAAAAGCTTTCTTTTGTACCTTAAGTTTCCTTTTAACAATATATAGATCTTTCAGAAATTTAGCATACAACGGTGTATGTTTAATGATATTTAGAGATGACCTTTTTCTATTTGAAAACTTCATAAATCTTAGGATTGTTCTTTGATTTCCTTGGCTTGATCAGGGCTTGAGAGAATAAGGGTACAAAGGGGAGTTGGTTATTTCTTCCTTGGGTAAAGGTTCGTCAACCTCTTCTTAACTCTATGAAATTGACTCCTTACCTAATATAACCGATTTGACTTAGCTAATGTTTTGGCTTTCTATACTACACATTTAAGGGTGTTGTTTAACTATTAAGATTTGGTTATCATTGAGAAGAAACACTTACTTTTTTCATTAATGATAAGAGCAAATATAAGTTTAGAGATACTGTCTGTTAAGTTTTTCAAGGTTTTCTTAGTTTAGTTATTAATGGACTATTGATTTAATAAAAGAATGCAATGTATTTTCAAGAGTTTTCTTAGTGGCAAGATATAAGGTGGGTAACTTTAAGAGTTTTTAAAATTCTAATATGTATTAGGAGGTGGCTGTGAAGTTTGTGCATAATTGTCATTTCTTCAACTAAAATTTAGTTAGTCCCTTTAATCAGAGTTGTAGGTTAATTAGTATGGGTTAAGATTCAACATTTTTGAAATTGTTTGCAGCATTTACTTGTTCTTGCAAACTTTCTTTCAAAATCAGCAAGGTCAAACAATCTTGAGTAGAATGGTCAATAGAACCACAAAACATGACATGGAATATCTTAAATAGATTTAACATAATCAACTTTTTAACCCTAATGCTTCTACTTTTCTAGCCAAAGATGCAAATTTGGCTTGAAGATCATAATCCTCCCTAAGGTTATATACGCCTTCATCAGATAGAGATGATTGAGTTTATTTAATGACTCATAAGGACCAACTGTGTCTTAGTGTTGTGCACTCTCTATTATATAGTCAAGATAATATAATGTAACTTTAGGAATTTTGACTCTACACTCACCATTACACATTATTTCAACATGTCTACTTTGCAAAGTTAGTATCTTATAGAAATATGATATTAACCTCTATAATCATGGTGTGGACAAATGTCAAGTAACTCCTACCTATTCCAACATTGGTAAAGGGTCTTTCTTGGCTTTTTAGTGAAAGTGGTGATTTGTTTTTTGAAAGAATTTGTTTCGTGGGGTAAAAAGAATTTTTTTTAAAAAAAATTACATTTGCATGTCATCTCAAGTTTTGATGGATCCTGACCTAAGATTTCGTAAAAATATTTTAGCTTTTTCCTTTAGTAAGAAAGGAGAAAACTTAAGTTTAATGAAGTTCATGCTACATTTTTTATCAGTACAACTAACAATGCTTTAGCTTTTTCCTTTAGTAAGAAAGGGAAAAAACTTAAGTCTAATTAATTTCATACAACATTTTTTATTAGTACAACTATCACTCATTTCCACAAATTCTCTCAAGTGCAGGTGTGGAATTTCAAACTCAAAATTGTGAAAAGTAGGAAAATTTTAAATGATACTAGGTTTGAAATTAAAATGTGATGCATCAAGATGAAAAATTATACATTAAGGTGCTCATATTCTAGTAGGATGCATGTATTCTCTAAATGTCCCAGGCTAGTTATAATGATGTTGAAGTGCTTGGTTAGTTGAAAAGTTGTCAGCATCAATATCGGCTACATCTGAGGAAGGTGAAGATGATTTTCTATTTATTTTGCCATTAATTTTGTTGAACCAGTGTCTCATACAATACTGATGATGTATGTGTATCCTTGCTAGATTAAGTTATAAAGATGATACACAAACAAACGAGGAATGCATTATATGAAAATTACAAGAATAAAAAATAATACAAAATTAAAAATTAAATATACAAGTAATATAAATGTACACAACAAGAATTAAAGAAAAAATAATAATAAACAAATGCAACATGAAAATGAAAAAAAATGGAACCGAAAAAATGAAATTAGAAAGTGAGAAGAAGGAAAGGAATACTTACCTTGAGATGTGGACATCTTATTATTATTATTATCTAACAAATTTTAGAAGTCCTTATGATGGAGTGAGGCGTAGCAGAAGCGGAATTGATAGAATAAGCAAATAGGTTGTTTACAGTTAAAGCAAACTGGAAAGAAGAGCAGTATGTGGAACAAAAATGAAAACTTTTCATTTTCGTTTAATCATCTTCTTAACTAAACCACTGGTTAGACTTAATTTTGCTTAAATATCATTCTCATACTGGACTAAGCTGACGCGATTAGGTTATGCTTAAATCGAAGCGTGATTAGATCCCGTTCTAACCTAAACGACTCAATGAGATTTTTAATAGGGAAATTATCCACCGATCACCTATTTTTTCCAGCTTTAAAAAAATACACATATCTTTATTTTTTTGGCTGAGTTCCACTTGAATTTATAACTTTTTACACTCATCCACTTCCGTTATTAAGATGTTCAGAGAATTAACGGTAAATTGACTGGATGACTTTTTTGTCCTTAAATACATAATTACAAATTTACCCAAAATAAATGGAAAAAAAGGAAAATCAGAAGTCACGGCTGGCCTGAGCCTAATCCCAAACTCAATCTAAAAATTGAAGAAGTCGCGGCTGTCAGGTTGTAGATCAATGACCTTGAAGACGGACAACCGATCTTCAAGGCTTGAACTGTTGTTGGCACGGTCGTCGATTTAAATCAAGCTACTGGTGTAGAGAAAGTAAAGGAGATTATTGGTGAGAGGGGGGTTATATAGTGGAGAAAGGAAATGGAGATGTTGTGGGATTGGGGAAGCTAGTGGTGGCTTGGCGCGGGTACGACGGAGCCATGGTCGATACGTAGTCCTATGGGGTAATATTGTTTGTGTTGCTTGCATGTTACTTACCATTTGATGATAGCAATCTTCTGGCTATGTATAAGAAGATTAATCAAAGCGATTATCAGTTCCCGTCTTTTATGTCAAAGCCACCAAGATCGCTTATTTATCAGCTCCTTGATGCAAATCCGAAGACAAGAATAAGCATAGAGAAGATTATGAAAATTTCTTGGTTCTCAAAATCATTACAACAAAGAAAGACAGGGCAAGAAAGCAACCTTTTTGAGTTAGGGGTAGCTGATAATAATAAATATATGCTTAAGGAGAAGATACTGAAGATAGTATCAACGAATGTGTTTGATATTATATCATTATTATCAGGGTTGGATTTGTCATGTCTTTTTGAGGTGAAGAAGAGGTTTACCACGAAGGAAAAAACAAAAAAAAGGCTAAAATCAAAGCTTTTCGAGAGGTAGGAAGAAGCTAAAAATGATGTCATTTTTTATTGCTCGGGTCAAATGACAAATTTATCCCTATGACATTAGCAAGGTCTTAACAGCTTAATAACGGAAGTGGATGAGTGCAAAAAAATATAATTTCAAGTGGAACTCAGCTAAAAAAATAAATATATGTGTATTTTTGAAAAAGTTTAAAAAATAGATGGTCGGTAGATAATTTTTCTTTTTAATAACGCATTTAAGCGAGATTAAATGACGCTCTAATCCAAACGACTCTACAAGAGAGATTTTGATAGATAATCCTAAGGAAAATTATAAAAGGGAGAATTTTATTGAATAATTGAATCTGAGGTATCAAAACAATAAAAAGAGCTCTCTGTTTATAATAGAGTAAACCTAATTCCCTAAGTTAACTTAAAAAGGAAAACTAAATCACAATTATAATGGAAACAAAAGATACTTCCCTAAGTCAATTAAATCTCCTACCTTAATTGACTTTACTAAAAATAGAAAGTCCTAAATAATAAAATATCATAATTGACTCTAATTAAAATAGAAAGTCTTAAAATAATAAAATTCTAGAGTTTTAAAACGGCTAACCGCTTGGTTGTGGGAATTTGTGTATAACGGCTAGTTTTCGAGCTTTAACTATAAAAACTCAACTCCAACTTCATTTTAAGGACTAATGCAAGCATAAAAAACATCATATAACACATATTGAGCTTACATTTCACAAATCATCATTTATTGAATCATTATTGTGTTATTATTTGCATATCCACTTTTAAAGAGAGTTTTTGTTGTAATTTTTATTTCTTATCAAATTATGAGAGTACAAGTGTGAAAAACACTTGGGTGAAGAGATTGGGGAGATAATCTCTTGATTGTAAAGGTTCATTGACACATTAGAAGTCAATTGTAAGAACTTGAAGCCTTGGGAGGCTTGAATAGTGAAATTCTCGAGCTTGGTTGGCTTGGAGGCGTGGACGTAGGCAAGGATTGCCGAACCACGTAAAAATTCTTGTGTTTGTTTTCTCTTCCCTTTCTCTTTTATTATTGTGCTCTACTGAATTTATTGTTTTCAATTTCATTAAGGCATTAGATTAAATTGTTGCGTAAATTGTTTAGCATAATTTATAAAAACTCAATTCACCCCCCCCTCTTGGGTTGCATAACTTGCATTTCATTTGGTATTAGAGCTTGGTTCTCTTGTTAGGACTTAACCGTCTGGAGTAAAAGATCCATGGCAACCCAAAATGACTCAACCTTTAGGGAAGGACAATCCACAACTAGGCCACCGTTCTTTGACGGAAATGACTACTCGTATTGGAAAACTAGGATGAGAATTTATTTACAAGCACTAGATTATGAAATTTGAGAAGTTGTATGTGATGGCTCATTTATGCCCTTGACTAAAACTGAAGTCGGAGAAGATATTTCAAAATCTTCACGGGAATAGAATGAATTAGAAAAGAGAAAAGCTTCTCTAAATTCCAAAGCTATGAATGCTTTATTTTATGCACTAGATAAGAAAGAGTTTCATAGAGTGTCTAATTATGAAAGTGCTAATGAAATTTGGCACAAACTTAAAGTGGTTTATGAAGGCACGAATCAAGTGAAAGAATATAAAATTAGTAGATACACTCGACAGTATGAATTGTTCCAAATGGAGCAAAATGAGAGTGTGTATTCTATGTATACTAAATTTACTGATGTAGTGAACACTCTAGGACTTCTAGGAAAGACCTTTTCAAATAGCGAGAAAGTTAAGAAAATCATTAGGTCGCTACCTAAGGAATGGAGACAAAAAAGGACTACCATTGAGGAAGCCAAAGATTTAAATATCTTACGTATTGATGATTTAATTGGTTCTCTTATTTCTTATGAGGAAGATTTGGCAACCGAAAGAGGAAATGAGGAAAAGAAGAAAAGCATTGATCTCAAAGCCACAAAATATGAGAGTGATGGGGAAAGTAAGCTGGATGATGAGAAGTTGGCTATGCTAGCTAGGAGGTTCAGAAATTTTTTCAAGAAAACCGGTGAGCGAAGAAAATTTAGAAATCTCAAGAACCAAAAGGAGAAAAAAGAGGTAATCATATGCTATGAATGCAAAATGTCTGGCCATATAAGATCGGAATGCCCACTTCTCAACAAACTCAAAAAGAAAGCTATGGTTGCTACTTGGGATGATAGCAATGAAGATTCAAGTGATGAAGAAGAGTCGTAAGAAGTATCAAACATATCACTTATGGCAATAGGAGATGATGATGATCTCAATGAGGTAAGTGATCCTACCTATGATGAATTATATGATACTTTTAAAGAATTGCATAATGAGTTGATGAAAATTGGTAAAAAGATGTATATCTTAAAAAGAAAATGATAGAGCTCAAAAATGAAAATGAATTCTAAGTGCAAAGATTACATGCCTAGAATTAGATAATAAAACATTGCATAATAGAGTTACATTATCAAATAAGAAACCTAACACTTTACATGAGCATTTAGAATCACACATAAATGACTTGAAAGATGAAAATGAAAGGCTTAAGAAGAAGAACAATAAGTTAAATAAGTTAAATGAGATTGTTTTAAAATTTATAAATGGGCAAAAGATATTGGATAACATGTTTAACTTTAAGAAATGTGTATTTGATAAAGGAAGGCTTGGGTATAAACCTAATTTGAAGTAAAAGTATTATAAGAATTATTTTGTTAAAGCTATCTTCACAAGTGATGATAAGATTGTTTGTCATTATTGCAATAGAAATGGTCACATGAAGCTTAGATGTCCTGTAAAAAGAAACGCATATTTTGGAGTAAAATGTATTTGGGTTCCAAAAAGGAACCATTGCTAACACTCAAGGACCCAAAAAGGTTTGGGTACCTAAACCCAATTCAATTCAGTGGGATCTTTCATTCACATTTTTTTCCACCAAGAACGTTTTATAAAACTCTTGGATCCACGAATTTGGAGTATCCTACTTTCACGCAATTCACAGGGTTCAACAAGCAATCGATATTTCACGATCAAGTGTGTAGTACTGTTTGTAGTAGCGATCCTTATATATCGTATTAACAATCGAAATATGGTCGAAAGAAAAAATCTCTATTTGACAGGGCTTCTTCCTATACCTATGAATTCCATTGGACCCAGAACTGATACATTGGAAGAATCTTTTGGGTCTTCCAATATCAATAGGTTGATTGTTTCGCTCCTGTATCTTCCAAAAGGAAAAAAGATCTCTGAGAGCTTTTTCCTGGATCCGAAAGAGAGTACTTGGGTTCTCCCAATAACTAAAAGGTGTATCTCCTAAGACTTGAATTTTTTTTTTTAAGGGCTTGAAGAAGAAGAAAAATAAATGGTACTTGGATAGTGGGTGTTCAAGGCATATGATCGAAAACTATGCATGGTTTTCAAGTTTCACCAAAATCGAAAACGGTGGAGATGTTTCCTTTGGAGACAATTCAAAATGAAAGATTCTCGGAATTGGTAATGTCGGTAAAGTGTCGTCAACCCTAATTGAAAATGTATGTTTGATTAAAAATTTGAAACACAACTTGATTAGTATTAGTCAATTGTGTGACAAGGGTTATAAAATTGTTTTTGATAAATCAAGATGTGTTATCGAGAATGCATGTGATGGGAAAATTTTGTTTATTGGAAATAGATGTTGTAATGTTTACACAATTGATATAGAGTGTGCATCTACTCATGATAAATATTTTTCGACATTGCATGATGATGGTTAGCTATGGCATAGAAAACTAAGGCATGTAAGCATGGATTTGATTTCAAAAATTTCCAAAAATGATTTAGTTAAAGTTCTTCCAAAAATTGGTTTTTAAAAAGATAGAATTTGTGAAGTTTGTCAATTTAGAAAACAAATAAAAATTTCTTTAAAAAATAAAAATCATATTTCTACTTTAAAACCACTTCAACTTCTTCATATAGATTTATTTGGACCTTCTAGATATGCTAGATTAAATGGCAAATATTATGCATTTGTGATTATGGATGATTATTCTAGATATACATGAGTATTGTTCTTAACTAATAAGGATGATGCCTTTGAAGCATTTAGAGTTTTCTGTAAAAATGTTCAAAATGAAAAAGGTTATTCTATTACGTGTATTAGAAGTGATCATGGTGGAGAGTTTGAAAATCATGCATTTGAAAATTTTTGTAATGATTTTGACATTGAGTATCAATTTTCATCACCTAGGTTTCCACAACAAAATGGAGTTTTTGAGAGAAAGAATAGGTCTATTTAAGAAATGACTAGAACTATGTTAAATGAGAATACTTTACCAAAATATTTTTGAGCCGAAGCCGTTAACACCACTTGTTATGTTTTAAATTGGGTGTTAATTAGACCTCATCTCAATAAAATTCTCTATGAGCTTTGGAAAGATAGAAAACCCAATTTTAGTTATTTTAAAGTTTTTGGATGCAAATGTTTTATTTTGAACACAAAAGAAAATCTTGATAAATTTGATCCAAAATCCGATGTTAGCATCTTTCTTGGGTATTCAAATTCAAGTAAAGCTAATAAAGTTTATAACAAAAGAACCTTAGTTGTTGAATAGTCTATGCATGTTACTTTTGATGAGTCTAACCCATCCTCTATGGAGAAAGGAGTTGTTAATGATGATGCAGATGGAGAGTTACAAAAAGAATCATCAAAAGATAAATAAGAGAACGCACCACAAGAAAATCAAGAGCATAGACAAGAAGAACAAACAAATATAAAGCAATAAGAAGGTATTTCTCAAACACTCCCCAAGGAGTAAAGGTATATTTCCTCTCATCCTAAATATTTAATTTTAGGTGATCCTTTAAGAGGTATTACAACTAGATGATCATTTAGAAACACATGTGAGCATGCTGCATTTATTTCTGAAATTAAACCAAAATCTTTTGCGGATGCGGAAAATGATGAGTCTTGGATTATGACAATAGAAGAGGAGTTAAATCAATTTGAGAGAAACAAATTGTGGGAATTGGTTCCTAAACCATAACATCAATCCATTATAGGCACTAAATGGGTATTTAAAAATAAAATGGATGAATATGGTGTGGTTGTAAGAAATAAAGCTAGATTAGTGGCTCAAGAATACAACCAAGAAGAAGGAATCAATTTTGATGAAACATTTGCACCTGTAGCTAGATTAGAATCCATTAGGATGTTGTTAGCATTTGCATGTCATAAAGATTTCATTTTATTTCAAATGGATGTCAAGAGTACTTTCTTAAATGATTATATTATGGAGGATGTTTATGTGAAACAACTCGTTCGTTTCGAAAATGAAAAATTTCCAAATCATGTTTATAAGTTATCAAAAGCATTGTATGGATTAAAACAAGCACCCAGAGCATGGTATGATAGACTTAAAAATTTCTTATTGAATAACGGTTTTTCGATGGGAAAAGCGAATACTACTCTTTTTGTTAAGAATAAGAATCAAGATATACTTGTTGTTCAAATTTATGTTGATGATATTATCTTTGGCTCTACTAATGATTTTTTGTGCAAAGAGTTTCATCTTGTATGAGTAAGGAATTTGAGATGAGCATGATGGGAGAATTGAAGTATTTCCTTGGACTTCAAATCAAACAAAACAATGAGGAATTTTTTATAAACCAAGCTAAATATGTCAAAGATTTGCTCAAGAGATTTGGCATTGATGACTCAAACACCAAGAGCACTCCAATGAGCACAACGATCAAGCTTGACAAAGATGAAAATGGTAAAGAAGTTGATATTAAAAAGTATTAAGGTATGATCAGCTCTTTATTTTACTTAACCGCAAGTAGACCCAATATTATGTTTAGTGTATGTTTGTGTGCAAGATTTCAATCATGTCCCAAGGAATCTCATTTGCTTGCTGTTAAAAGATTTTTTTGTCATTTGAGTAGAACTATAGATCTTGGCTTTTGGTATCCTAAAGGAACTCATATAGATTTAACGTGTTATTCGGATGCCGATTTTGCTGGTTACAAGGTTGATAGGAAAAGTACTAGTGGAACTTGCTATTTCCTAGGTCATTCACTTGTTTCATGGTTTAGTAAAAAGCAAAATTCGGTTGCACTCTCAACCACCGAGGCGGAATAAATTGTCGCAGGTAGTTGTTGTGCACAAGTACTTTGGATGAAATAAACACTTAGAGACTCTGACATTAATCTTGAACAAATTCCTATCAAGTGTGATAATACTAGTGCTATAAATCTATTAAAGAATCTCATTCAACACTCTAGAACCAAGCATATAGAGATTAGACATCATTTCTTGAGAAATCATGTTCAAAATGGTGATATTATTACATTAGAATTTATCTCTACGGAAAAATAATTTGCCAATATTTTTACAAAACCTCTTTGTGAAGAACAATTTTCAAAAATTCGGTATGAACTTAAGATGATGAAATTTTCACATTAACATCCTTAATCATGTTATTGAAACTATTAAAATTGATTGATTAATTTTTTTTTTTGTTTATGAAGTGTTTTAGCATGAGAAATGAGTGATATGTTAGTAATTTCAACCATAAAGTGTTATCATATCTCAAAATTGTGATGTATATGCATGATGAACATGTTTTAAATTTGAGTTTTTATGATCTTTTGGATGTCAATTATATTGATTCATGCATTAAAATGGATTTTGAAATGTTTCAGGATCACAAAATGGTCTTAGAATCGTTCAAAATTAGCCAGAAAGCAAACTATGTGCAGAGGGGCAAAGAACAGGTGGCTAGCCGCCTGCCCCAAACGGCTAGCCACTTGGGCGATGTCCCAAACCCGAGAGCAAGTGGCTAGCCGCTTGGTCACGGGTTCTCCCTTTTTCTTTCCCTTTCACTTACTTTCTTCAACCTCTCTTAATTCTCTCTCAAAGCCGAACATATCTCCTTTATTTCCACTTAAAATTTCTTCATTTCTAACTCTTTTTCATGCCAAGATCAATCTTTCAAACCATTACCCATGCATTTAACCTTCATTAAACACTTCCCAATCATCATTTCTTCACTTGTTCCTCTTTCCCTCTCTCACGCATGAATAGTACTCCTCCATTTCTCTCTCAAATCTCTTCATCTCTCACTCATTTTCTTGTTAAAATCAATCATTCAAATCATTATTCATCCATTACTCCTTGAATTTTCACTCTCAAAACAACATTTCATCAATTCTCCACATAAAACCTAAAATCAAAAACCCAACTATACCCGTTTATCTCTCTTTATTTTCAAGCTTCTTTTAGCCCATTTTTTATCCAATATACATCATATATTATCTTTATTCATCTCTAGAATCGATTTTCTTGGCTCAAAACGCATCAATTTCCCTCACAATTTAAAAAACCTGAAATTGGGTATTTAAGCTTGTTTTTGTTTCAACAATGACGGGTGGTGAAAAGTCCAAGGGCAAGCAAGTGGCCAAAAAGCGCAAGGAAGACTATGGCGATTATTCAGAGTTTATATTGACTCATTTTCTGCGTCCCCTGCTTTAAAAATGATTCCTCGATAATTTCATGTCAAGGTCAGTCACTCCTCTCTATTTTGTTAATCTTAGTAATTTAGCAAACTTAGAAATTTGTGACAAAACTCTTAGTGATTTTCTTATTACTAAGGGCTGGAAAAATGTATTGGTTGTTAAGGAGCAATATTATGAAAATTTAGTCAAGGTTTTTTTATTCAATTGAGAATGTTGTTCAGAAAATTTGTCGACGACGTGACTTGTCCTCTAAGTTTTGTCGATCCCCTTTGAAATCTCAAGCCCTGCCTCTTCAAATTAGAATCCTTCATTATGTTCTTCACCATGTTATAACTCCTAGGTTTGGACATACGGATGAAGTTAACAACTTAGACGTGGCCATATTGGACTGCATTCTCGAGGGTAAGGTGTTCAATGTTGGTTATACTATCCTTCATCATATGCTTAGCACTCCGTGTATAACCAAAAGATCCCTTCTTTACGCTAGTATTATTACCCACATTCTCAAGTATTTCTGAGTACATATATCCGAGCCAATCTTTTTTAATCTGAGGGAATTAGGAGACGAAGCAATAGCAAATTTGAGGTTTATATGGGTGGAAAATAGATGGTATAAAGACCGGAGATACAAATTAAAGGTTACTAAACTTGCTCCTAAAATTCATCATTTTTTAACGATGTCCTTCCACCACACAAGCTCCCTGATCTCAGTGCTCCACATTGCTCACATCCTCCACCTTCCAAGGGCCCTTCCCACTCTACTTCAGTTGTCTCTAAGGATCCGATACAACAGCTGTTGACTAAAGTGGATTCTCTTTCCGACCAGCAAAGAAAACTTCAATCCCAACTTGAGGCCTTTCAAATTCAGTCCATTTCGGAGTAACAACGACTATTTGCGCAGCAGCAGCAATTATTTGATTAACAACATCACCTCTTTGCTCAACAACCACAGCTTCTTGATGGCCAGCAACAACTTTTTGTAGCTCTTGGATTTCCACCACAATCCTCTTCCTCACATCCACCATCTCCTTAGAACTCTATTTTATTTTCAGTCATTTGTCACTATGCACTACATCTCTACATGCATTATTACCTAGATTGTGGATTGAGGATGCTTGTTATTTGATCTTTGGATATTTTATATTTGGATGATGTTTTTCTAGATCCTTGGAATATTACAACCCTTTGGTTAATTACATGCTTAATTCTTATATGTTGTTTGATTAATCAATGAGGTGTTTTTTTTTTCTAAGCATGGATTTATAGTAATTTTGATGATGAAGGGAGAGAAGTCATGTATTTTGAATTCGGAGACAGGGAGACAGGTAATACATATTTTGATCTTGAAGTCTTTGTGTATGGTTTTGAAATATTAAGGAGGAGTACAAATTGTTATAGACCATATATTCAAGGGGAGTTTTATCTTAAATTCGATTTATATATTTAATTATGTATGTCATGTATTAAGGGGGAGTATAAATATCAAAATACATGAGATGTTTGTCATCATAAAAAATGGGGAGATTGTTAGCCTAAAGGGCTACACATAATGTAATTTTGACGATAATAAACATGTGTCTTAAGTGATTTAATAAATATTGTATTTCACATTTTCACTAATTTTTTTAAGGATAATATTTATTCAAGTGAATCAAGTGAAATCAAGTTCAAGACACTCAACGGACACGGCGAAATCAAGAATAAAGTTTAGAGCTCAGCGGATAAATTATTGCGAAAAATTCTTGTAAAGCCGGTATGATTTAATTGATGCATGATTTAGCATTTGAGAAGCTAAAGAGTTTATTTAAATAATTAATTTTCACAAACTAAAAGGTTCTACACTTATAAGATAAAGTATTTTGTGGATTTGAGTGATTAGGATTAAAATGAAAAAGTTTTACAATATTTCATTTTAATAAGTATTCTTTTGAATTTCGAAGTTGGATTTATTTGCCAAAATTTGAAACATTTTGGGCCATATTATAATTTATGAAAATTTGAGGATCTGAATGTAATCCAAACGTTTGAAATCCAAAATTGGATAGAGAGTGAGTGGCTAACCGCCTAAGGTAGCGGCTAGCCGCCTGAGGAAAATCTCATATTTTCCAATTTTGGACTAAAGTGAAAAGTTTTGAGAATTTTAAAAATATGGGTATTATGCTAAATTTTGAAAAGGACTTCTTTAAAAATTATTATTATATTTGAGCCCATATCATAATTTCAGAAAGTCTTGGGAATGAGAAGTATTATTTAGAAATTCTGAATTAGACCTGTTTGTAAAGTTTTAAACGTTATGGGCCATAGTGTAATTAAAAAATATTTTGGGCAAAAAATATAATTTTGTGAATAGTATTACTGTACCAAATTCAAATTTAACGGTAACATCACTGTTCTGGGTGGCTACTGTTAACCTAAATAATTCTTCATTGATTTTGATGATAACAAACATGATTAAGTGTTAGTTAATCTTTTAAGTGTTCAACATGACTTTCTCTATCTTTAAACAAGTCTCATAATGAATAGTAAAGATTTGGAGTCAAAACAGTTTTCTTGCAAAAATAGCTCACTGCAGCAGTTTTTATGGAAAACGGCGAACCGACATTTGTAATAAACGGCTCGCCGATTTCAAGCAGAAATGGAGATCAGTCTCTGGACGTAAACGGCACACCGATATGTTTGGTTAACGGCTCGCCGATATCGAGCAGAATTAAAGATCAGCCTCTGGACACTAACGGCGATCCGAATTCTTGCTAACGGCTCGCCGACTTCGAAGCGAATTGAAGATTAGTCTCTGGACACTAACGGCGATCCGAATTCTTACTAACGGCTCGCCGACTTCGAAGAGAATTGAAGATTAGTCTCTGGATACTAACGGCGATCTGACATCTAGATAACGGCGATCCGACATTTTGAAAATCAGCCCCAACGGTCATATTGACCAGTCAAACGGCGATCCGATATCTAGATAACGGCGATCCGACAGTGTGCAGACAGTCTATAACGGCTAGTTTTTAGCTGCAACTATAAATAAGCTCATTCAAATCCAAACAAAGGTTGATCACAACACAACCATTGAGCTTATATTCAAGAATACAATCTTCATAGAGCTTTAAACACATTCTCTCTTCATCTATTCACACATTGGGCATTGATTTATAATCTTAAATATTGTGTGAAAGAAAAACAATTTGTAATCTTTTACTTTGAGTGATTGTAAGTGTTGGGATACACTTGGGATTAAGAGATTGGGGATAATCTCTTGTTGTAAAGGTCCATTGACACCTTGGAAGTCAATTGTAAGCGTTTGAAGCCTTGGGAGGCTAGCTTAGTGAAATCCTCAAGCCCGGTGAGCTTGGAGGCGTGGACGTAGGCGGGGATTGCCGAACCACGTAAAAATCATTGTGTTTGTTTTCTCTTCCCTTACTCTTTTAATATTGTGCATGATTGAATTTATTGTTTTCAATTTGATTAAGGCAATAGATTAAATTGTTGAGCAAATTGTATTGCATAATTTTTAAAATCCCAATTCACCCCCCCTCTTGGGTTGCATACTTGTATTTCAATTGGTATCAGAGTAAGGTGCTCTTGTGTAGACTTAACCGTCTAGAGTTAAAGATCAATAGCAACCCAAATTAGTTCAACTTTCATGGAAGGCCAATCCACCACTAGACCTCCATTCTTTGATGGTAATGATTATCCTTATTGGAAAATTAGGATGAGAGTGTTTTTACAAGCCTTAGATTATGAACTATGGAAAATAGTTTGTGATGGTTCATTCATTCCTAGGAAGAATGTTTTAAGTGAATTGGATAAGAAAAATATGTCTTTAAATTCCAAGGCTATGAATGCTTTATTTTGTGCCTTAGATAAAAATGAATTTCATAGAGTTTCAAATTGTTCTAATGCTTATGAAATTTGGAGAAAACTTGAAATTGTGTATGAGGAGACTACGAACGAGGAGGAATTTCATGAAGTGTCGAATTTGGCACTTATGGCAATTGGAGATGAATCGGATGATGAACTTGATGAGGTAAATGATCTTCCTACTTATGATGAATTACATGATGCTTTTAAAGAATTGCATGATGAGTGGATGAAACTTGGTAAAAAGAATGCATGCTTTAAGAAGAAAATGCTAGAACTTACAAATGAAAAGGATACCATGCAAGAATGCATTAATTCATTGAATGAGAAGATAAAGGAATTAGAATTAGAAAATAAAACATTGCATGATGAAGTTGCATTATCAAATGAGAAATTTAGCACTTCACACAAGCATCTAGAATCACATGTAGATAACTTGAAAAATGAAAAGGATGCTTTACAAAAATGTAATGATTCATTAGATGAAAAGATCAAAAAATTGGAATTAGATAATGAAATGTTACATGATAGGATTGTATCATTTAAATGTCAACAAAGTATTTCGTATGAGCATGAAAAATCACATGTTGATAAATTAATGAAAGAAAATGATGTGCTTAAGAAAAAGAGTAATGAGCTCAATGAAATTGTGTTAAAATTCACAAGTGGTCAAAAGAACTTAGAAAAATTACTAAGCACTCAAAAATGTGTGTTTGAGAAAGGAGGACTTGGATATAAGCCTAACTTGAAACAAAAATATTATAAGAATTATTTTGTTAAGGCTACCTCCACAAGTGATCATAAAATTGTTTGTCATTATTGCAATCAAAATGGTCATATGAGTTTTAGTTGCCTTATTAAAAGAAAAGTGTATTATGGAGTAAAATGTGTTTGGGTTCCAAAAGGAACCATTGCTAACACTCAAGGACCCAAGAGCATTTGGGTACCAAAGGGCACAACGTGAGTATTTTCTTTGTAGGTACCACAATCAAGGAATGGTAGAGAAGTTCCTTGATGAAAGCTTGTGAGGATATTCACTTGAGTATGAGCTAAGGGAAAAAGATGAGAGAAACTTGTTGTTGATGATAATGTAGATGAAAAGCTACAAGAAGATTATCAAATGATAGCCAAAAGAACACACCACTTGAAAATCAAGAGGAGCAACATGAAGAAACAAATGTGGAGTAAAATGAAGGTACTTCTCAAACACTCCCTAAAGAGTGGAGGTATGTTTCTTCTCACCTTAAGGACTTATTTTTAGGAGATCCATCACAAGATGTAATTAGTAGATCATCACTTAAAAATATATGTGAGCATTTATAATAATATATTTGATCACTTGTTCTTAACTCATAATGATGGCTTATCTTAATAGCTATGTTGATTTTGATGATCTTATATTGCAATTATACTCTTATGTTTTGCTTAAGATTTGAGATAAAGAATGTGCATTAATGATTACATAGTATTTGATGAAGCATTGATCTATGACTTGATGCTTTAATTTCTATGGAATGCACAATCGTAATATACATGTAATGTGTATGTATATTTGAAAATGTATGAATTATGTGTTGCAATACATATATATATGTTCATGAATCATGCATTGAACTGGCACTCAAATCATTTTGGATCAAATAAAATGATCTTGGAATGTATTAATAAGTAGCCAAATATCAAAATACATGTGCGAAATCATAAGTTGTAGAAAACGAATTGCCGTTATTTCAATAAACGGCTAACCGTTTTGGGCAGAAACAATGGAACGCTTTCTGGAAACTATCGGTTCGCCGATAACTGTCTATCGGCTCGCCGTCCTGATACAATTTTTTTTGTGTGGACACCTTGGATCCTATCGGCTTGCCGTTATTGATATAAACGGCTCACCGTTTTCTTTAATTTGTTTTGAGTGCTCTCTGGACTCTGTCGGCTCGCCATTTTCTTTATAACGGCTCGCCGTTATCACGCGTTACTTGAATAGTCCTTTGTCTTCCTCCTCATTTCGGCTTCCCCTTCTCTCTTTCTCTCTCTTCAGCCCGCGACTGCACCAGTTCTCTACTCTCAAATCCATCATTTTTCTTGTTATTTTTCATCAAATTGAAGCATTACAAACCATCTTATCTTCTCTAGAACCTTTTTAACCGATTCAAATCCTTCTCTTTCATCTAAAATTGAATAATCCCTTTTTGAAATCCTAGAACCAGCCGAGCCTTCCTTGCTTAAATTAACCCAAATCTCTTTCTTTTTCAATCACATTTTCACCTACAATCACTATCTCATCTTTCAAACTTCATTTCCATAAATTTTTTTTTAACATATCCATGGCGGAACGACCACAAAGGCGTGCTCGAACCAAGCACACTGCTCCACGCCGTTCTAGTCCACCCAGGTCTCCTCCTCAAGACTTCGAGAGTCTTCATTTTTCCGATGCTATCTCTTCTTAGCGTTTTCGTGAGAGGTTCATGGGTAAACCCGTAACTCCCTCTTTTTCTCTTAACATTTCGGAGTTCTCGGATATTTCTGTTTGTGGTCACTCAATTACTCAAATGCTTAGTCATTGGAAGCAAGCTCTTAGCATTGACGAACCTATTTATGAAAATCTTGTTCGTGTTTTTTATTCTAACATAGATTTCTCCTCTACTGGTCGTAAAGAGCTTCATACTTTTGTCGGAGGAATTCGCATTGAACTTGATGAACCTGTTTTATGTAGTATTCTAGGAATCGCTTATGGAGGATTAGATCTGTACACCACTAGGAAAGAATTATCTTTTAGTAGTTTCCGTCATGTGGATGGTGTACGGAACATTTGTCGTCGTCGGGATCTTTCCGATGACATCTGTTCTTTGTCCTTTAGGTCTCAACTCCTCCCTTTTCAGATTCGAATACTTCACATTATTCTTCAACACATGGTCACTCCTAGACAGGGTCACACTGATGAGGTCACTAGGCTTGATATTGGTCTATTAGACTCTCTTATTCGTCGACGCCATGTGAGCCTATCCTACACTTTTTTGTGTCATATGCTGTCCACCCCTAAAGTCTCCAACCGATCCCTTCCTTATGGCAGCATCATCACTAGGATCCTAAACCACTTTCATGTTCCTATCGTCGAGCCTGTTTTTCTCGAGACTCGTAAGCTCGGACGAGATATTATTTCTGCCATCGGATTCTTTAAGAAGCGTGGGAAATGGGAAAAGATCTCGTCCTCCAAAAACGAAGCCACACTAATTGCACCCGAGGATGATCGCATGCTGAATGATGTCTACTCCGAGGATGAGCTGCCTGATTTCCGTCTTGGGGCTAGACCGCGTGTTCCTCGCCGAGCGGCAGCACCAGCAGCTCCGCTTCACCAGCAGCACCAGCAGCAGATGCACCTCAGGATGACGAGCCTACCGAGACTGCCGTACCTCCTGCGGCATCAGCTATTCCTGAGGACCGCTTCCAGTAGCTTCTCGACCGAGTGGATGCCTTGTCCCAGCAGCAGCAGCAGCTTCGATCTGACTTTGCAACCTTTCGGGAGCAAATTTCAGATCAGCAGATGGAGCTCATTGCGGGCCAGCGTCGCATTCTCGGCTACTTTGGATATGACCCCGGCAGCTCGTCTTCACAGCCTCCATCTTAGATTTCTCTGCCCCTATGTCTTTCGCACAGACATTTTCTCATTTCATTTGCTGCATGTGTATAATATTATGTGTTTTGTGTTTATGTGTTTTGTGTTTATGTGTTTTGTGTTTTGTGTTTTTGTGCTTATGTTTTTGATAAATTAATGATGATAATTCATGTTTGGGTTGTTTTTAGTATTATATTAATTACCTTGCTCATTCTGGAAGTATGAATGAGCAAGGTAATTAATATAATACTATGTATTATATTTTTAGTATGGCGGTTGGTTGATATGGTGGTATACTTATATGGAAGTGCTTTTCGCTTTGACTCTATGTATTATTAAGGATATTCTCACATTTCAGGGGAGATTCTGCCAATTTTTTTTTAAACCATAAGTCTTTCATCGCGCCTCCTTCTTTTTGATGATGAAGGGGGAGAGAAATGAGTTTATTGGTAATTGGCATAACTGTTTTTGTTCTTGGTAATTGGCATAACTGTTTTTGGTAATTGGTAATTGGCATAACTGTTTTTGGTAAAATAGTATTGTCAATATTTTTTTTAATCTATCTGTCTTGTTTTTAAAGTTTTGAGATTAACTGTTAAATGATTTTTTTTAAGGAGTTAACAAATCTTTCAAAATTTCACTTAGGGGGAGCACATATTTAGGGGGAGCAAAATTACACTAGTATTGTTTTTGAAAAGTTTGTCATCATCAAAAAGGGGGAGATTGTTAACCTAAATAATTCTTCATTGATTTTGATGATAACAAACATGATTAAGTGTTAGTTAATCTTTTAAGTGTTCAACATGACTTTCTCTATCTTTAAACAAGCCTCATAATGAATAGTAAAGATTTGGAGTCAAAACAGTTTTCTTGCAAAAATAGCTCACTGCAGCAGTTTTTATGGAAAACGGCGAACCGACATTTGTAATAAACGGCTCGCCGATTTCAAGCAGAAATGGAGATCAGTCTCTGGACATAAACGGCACACCGATATGTTTGGTTAACGGCTCGCCGATATCGAGCAGAATTAAAGATCAGCCTCTGGACACTAACGGCGATCCGAATTCTTGCTAACGGCTCGCCGACTTCGAAGAGAATTGAAGATTAGTCTCTGGACACTAACGGCGATCCGAATTCTTGCTAACGGCTCGCCGACTTCGAAGAGAATTGAAGATTAGTCTCTGGATACTAACGGCGATCCGACATCTAGATAACGGCGATCCGACATTTTGAAAATCAGCCCCAACGGTCATATTGACCAGTCAAACGGCGATCCGATATCTAGATAACGGCGATCCGACAGTGTGCAGACAGTCTATAACGGCTAGTTTTTAGCTGCAACTATAAATAAGCTCATTCAAATCCAAACAAAGGTTGATCACAACACAACCATTGAGCTTATATTCAAGAATACAATCTTCATAGAGCTTTAAACACATTCTCTCTTCATCTATTCACACATTGGGCATTGATTTATAATCTTAAATATTGTGTGAAAGAAAAACAATTTGTAATCTTTTACTTTGAGTGATTGTAAGTGTTGGGATACACTTGGGATTAAGAGATTGGGGATAATCTCTTGTTGTAAAGGTCCATTGACACCTTGGAAGTCAATTGTAAGCGTTTGAAGCCCTGGGAGGCTAGCTTAGTGAAATCCTCAAGCCCGGTGAGCTTGGAGGCGTGGACGTAGGCGGGGATTGCCGAACCACGTAAAAATCATTGTGTTTGTTTTCTCTTCCCTTACTCTTTTAATATTGTGCATGATTGAATTTATTGTTTTCAATTTGATTAAGGTAATAGATTAAATTGTTGAGCAAATTGTATTGCATAATTTTTAAAATCCCAATTCACCCCCCCTCTTGGGTTGCATACTTGTATTTCAGCTACCCGGATAAATCAAGCGGCTAACCGCTTGGTTGCGGGAATTTGTCTATAACGGCTAGTTTTCGGGTTTTCGGGTTTTAATTATAAAAACTCAACTCCAACTTCATTTTAAGGACTAATGCAAACATAAACAACATCATATAACACATATTGAGCTTCTATTTCACAAATCATCATTTATTGAATCATTATTGTGCTATTATTTGCATATCCACTCTTAAATCGAGTTTTGTTGTAATTTTTATTTTTTATCAAATTATGAGTATACAAGTGTAAGAAACACTTGGGGTGAAGAGATAGGGGAGATAATCTCTTGATTGTAAAGGTTCATTGACACCTTGGAAGTCAATTGTAAGAACTTGAAGTCTTGGGAGGCTTGGATAGTGAAATCATCGAGCTTATTTGGCTTGAAGGCGTGGACGTAGGCAGGGATTGCCAAACCACGTAAAAATTCTTGTGTTTTTTTTCTCTTCCCTTACTCTTTTATTATTGTGCTATATTAAATTTATTGTTTTCAATTTCATTAAGGCATTAGATTAAATTGTTGCGCGAATTGTTTAGCATAATTTATAAAAACTCAATTCACCCCCCTCTTGGGTTGCATAACTTGCATTTTAAAAGTGTAGTGGCTTATGGTGGTTCGTGGTGGTTTTTGGCCGTGTTTAGTGGCAATTGGTGATTGATTTTGGATGTATGGCTCAAGGGGAGTGTGACAGTGGTGCTGGTTGACAATGGTGAAGGTTGTAGGCGGCGGGTTTTAGGGTGGTGGCTTTCAGGATTTGGTTGCTTTCACACGATGGCTGAATGGCAACGGTTGAAGGCGAAGCTAGCTGGGATTTGGCTAGTAGTGGCTGGTGAGTTTGATGGCAATGTTGGCTGGTGGTGAAAGTGGCTAAACGGTGGTGGATTGCTTAGTGGAGTCGCGGGTTTGGATTGGTGATTTACAGTGGTTCAGCCGGCGGTTGAGGCAACGATGGCTGGGGTTTGGGCACTGAGTGATGGTGAGTCTAGTGGTGGGTTGAATAGCGGCTATAGTGGCCGGAGATGGTGGCGGCTAGGGTTTGTCAATTTGGGAATTTTTTTTTTTTTTTTGTGGTGGATTTGGTATGGGTGGATCTAGAGGATTTGGGTATTGAGGAAAGATGTGCGAATCGCACATAACCACTCTGATACCAATTGATGGAGCAAGGCATAGCAGAAGCGGAATTGATAGGGTAAAAAGCACTATATATTGTTCTGTACTAGACCAAGCTGACGTGATCAAGTTACGCTCTAATCGAAGTGTGGTTACATCTCGTTCTAACCCAAATGACTCAATGAGATTTTTAATAACGCATTTAAGCGAGATTAGATGACGTTCTAATCCAAATGACTCTACAAGAGAGATTTTGATAGATAATCGCAGGGGGAGTTATAAAAGGGAGAATTTTATTGAATAATTGAATCTGAGCTATCAAAATAATAACAAAACCTCTCTATTTATAATAGAGTAAACCTACTTCACTAAATTAACTTAAAAATGGAAACTAAATCACAATTATAATGGAAATAAAAGATACTTTCCTAACTTAATTACATCTCATACTTTAATTGACCCTAATAAAAATAGAAAGTTCTAAAATAATAAATATCATAATTGACTCTAATTAAAATAGAAAGTTTTAAAATAATAAAATTCTAGAGTTTTAAAATACCTAAAATAACTTCCTACATCATTATCTATGCTTATTTAGTCTACAAAGTCAAATATTTCAAGGAAGTTCAAGGATAAATCACAATTCATAGGTTCAAGTTTCCAATTTTATGTAAAATTTTGATCTACGACTGATTTACTCAAGGATTTTTGGGTCAAAATGAATTTCTTGGCAAGTTTTATAGTAGTACATGAATTTTAGGAAAATGAGGGGCATTAACTGAAATTTTATGAAAATTGTGACAACTAAACAAAGAAATGACAAAGGGAAAACTCAAAAGCAAACTATAAATAAAAAAATGAAGAAAAAATAAAATGAAATTGACATCAAATTTAGAAAACTTTATGACTAAAAAATGGTTGATTACCTCTAAATATAAGAGTTCTTAATTATAATATAATTCGATGGGTCTGGGGTCGAATTAACAGAGAATTTAAAAATCCAATTATTAATTATTAAATGAAATTAATTGTAAAAAATAAGTAAAGAATAAATAGTTTAAATTAAAAAAAAAGTTGAAGTTACGTGATCCACTCTTAGTATTCAAATCATGGTTATAATACTCTCTCATACTTATATTTTACACCTTTTAGCAATTTGAAAATTATGTGACTTAGTTTTTAATTGACCACTTTGAAATAAATATAGTGGTTAAGTTATAATGTGCTACAAGCGTATTGGATTATTCCCACATGGTATTGGTGTGTCGACATTATGTCTAGACACCTATGTAGATCTAGGGAGATTTAGATTTACAAACAAATATAAAATGAAAATAACTAGTAGAAAATATAACCTATAAACATGTAACTAAAAATAGTAAATTTAAAACTCACTTGAGAGAGTAATTAATTACATAATTTGAATTATTGAGCTTCACCTTTCACCTTAACTTAGAAAATCAATCACTCATATTGGCAAACAAAACACTCATTTCATTTAATGAATTTGTAAAAGTATAATATAAGAAAATTGAAAAGAAAAGAGAAGAAAGAAACAAATCTCTTATTAACTACACTTTTCCCAAAAATTCACTATAGATTTAAACCAATTTTCTCTTCAAACCTCTAAAATCCACCACTCATTTGTGAGATGTCTAGGCAAACTCTGAGTTGATCAAATGTGGACATCTACATGATATTTTTTTGTGAGATTGCAACTACAACCTTTAGATGAGTTTTACGAATGTAATCAAGGGTCTAAAATTGTAACCATTATGGAACATTATTTCAACCTAATCAATGACTATAAACGAAGTCAAATCAAGACCCTTCATTGCATCTTTTGTCAAGTTGGTTGAACTACTACATTGATAAGTGTTAAATTTAGTGCAATGAAGCACATGTGAGTTCAGACACAATAAACAATATCATCTGTCAAAATTAATGTTTGATCGAAGGGCTAGTAATTCTTCTAAAAGCTTATGAGTCTTCATAATCTAAAACATTTGTTTCTCCGATCCAAGCATCGGGAATTTAAGGATTTACCTACAATACACAAAATCATACTTAAAAACAAATAAAAATAAACAATTCATAAAATGGGTTACAAATTCGGAAATGTGATTAAATTGTTAGTGTTATCAACACTGTTAGTGAAAAATGGTAATTTTAACCTTTATTAAATATATACTTTATAGTATTAATCAATTCGTTAATATGAACATGGCTCTTCCAAATCCTTCAATCAGATCTATAGGACCTGAGAGTAGCATTCACTTTAGATTCAATTAATGTTAAATTCATAAAGTATTTCTTATTACAAAGAATAGTGCGTGTAGTTGCACTTTCAGCTAAAAATATCTCTTCATCATGCAATCCCCTTTAAAAAATTCATATCCAGAGCAAACTCGTGCTGATAATAAGTTGTGGATCTATGTGGAAGTATTCTGAGTAATTTTGTACAAGAAGAATATGAAGATTGGAACGAAATAATACTATATAAATATTTTTGAGAAAACGAACAAGCAATAGATTTCCATTCCTTTCAAAATGTGCGCAAGTCTGCAGTTTACAATGGATGGTGGCCCATTTATAGCAAAGCTCCACTAGCCATTTCCTCTACAAAATCAAGCGGTGTAGCATCGGTTCGGGTCTGATTTGTATGAACATAACAAGGAATATGTTGCTAGACGGACCTAATGGACTGTCAGGCTTTTAGGCCTTGCATATAGGCCCATTTAAGCCCACGTACATAAACAGTTCAGTCTGGACTTTATATTGAGAGCTTTCAATTGAAGCACTGGAGCCATTCTTCCTTTTTCTTTTGTAAAAAAAAAATGAAAATAAAATAAAGGTTACTTTTGTACTTCTATAAAGAAAACCATTTTAACAACAATTACTTTTTGGACAACCATTTTTCCTTTTTCTTTTGACAAAAAGTAAGGGTTAAACTATTTCGAAAATAAACTTGATAGTGATAATATAGTTTTTTTGTTTTAATATTACTCCCACAATTATAAAGAGATTCAAACCTCAAAATGAAGTGTCAACTGAATTAAAAAATTCGTAAAGATGGTGATAATAATTTTAAGAAAACAAGATTGAACACAAATTGACTAGTATTATAAATAAAAACATTGTTAATATTAAAAATAAAAATAAAAATTATTACTAACTAGTTGTATAAGTAGGGACGTCCTTGAATTAATATTGAATAGATTTATAAAACTTTATAAGTCTAATTATCTCCATAAATTTTCTCTCTAGAAAGAATTAACAAAAAAATATGTAGTAAAAAATTGACCGTAAGTGTGATCTTTTAATTTATAGTAATATTTCAATAAGAGAACTCATATTTTTTTTAAACAAAAGGATTCTTAAAAGAATAATAAATATACACACTCTAATACGTTATAAGACAAAATATATTATATTAAAATACATATTTTTTTTCTAGCTCCTAACTTACCTTAATAATGTAAGATATTTTTTATTAAATAATAACTCTTTTATTTATTAAGATAATAAAAAATAGGAGTAGGCAAATTTAACTTCCAATCAAATTTGGATCAACCCTATTGAATTTCAAGTTGATTTGATTGGAAAAAAATAATCTGCGTGTAATTTGACTATGATCCAATCGATTGAGACCCTATATCCACATCTTATCTGAACCTAAATTTTTTGAATTGGATCGGGTTATTTATCGACACGTATTAAAAATGAGTAATACTACACATTTTAAATTTTTTATCTTAAAAAATTATCCCAACTGATATGTTATTTATCAATTGGTTGGTGAAATAATATAATTAATTCATTTGAATCTTGTAAAGATTATCAATCACTCAATTATAACACATTATTTATGATAATTTTTTAAAATAAAAAAATTTAAAATATATAGCACTGATTAAAAAGTGTGTAAAATACTAAAATGGAAACAACCAAACCGAAACCATACAAAATAGAAAAAGAAAAAAGAAATTTCCGAAGAGAATAATATCATGAAGAGAATATAAAAATAAAAGAAGCGGCGAGTGAGAGTTGAAGTTGAATCACATCACATGGACGCGGTTTCAGATAAGCACCAGCTGTCATACCGCGGCCCCCAACCGCCGATTCTACCCAATCAACACCATTAACCACGCAACAATTCTTGGCATTTGTGGGTTCCACTTTATAAAAACACAAACATAACTTTATGTATAGGATTTTGATACCTTACATGTAGCAGCTTCTTTATGTATAAAGCATAAAAGGTTTCATTTACCCACCCTACCTTTTTCTTATAAAAAAAGTTATTTTGCAAGAGTTGTGATCCAAAATTTATCCTTAAACTATAATTGTTAATTAAGAACCACAGTTATTTAATCGTAAATTATGCCTTTTATCATGCAAGAAGATTATGAGCAGGGCCAATTAAGGGCTAGGATGGGCTCTGCCAAAGTTTCTATTCCTTTTTAAAAGGATAAATTTTGAAGTTGTTTTATCTTAATAGCCCCTTCTAATTTTTTCAAAATTTCGATTATGTAAAGCGAAACTTCCCTTTTAATTTTTGTTTATCCATTTTGTCCAAATTTCCGATGCTTATGCTTTTTTAAAATTTTTTATTCCTTTCCTTTTATACCTAAATCATGATTTCTTTCCAATTTATTCCCTTTTATTTCATTAAACTTAGTTATTATTTCTCTTTTGAATTCGTCCCTCTTTGATCAAATTTCAAATTGCATCATTTACTATATGCAAAAGTAGTAGTGATCGTTGTTTCATACAAAATGTGAGATTGATTCTTTTCTATGTATAAGTAAATCCACTTCATTTAGTTTCAATTATCTTAATCTCTTATCACAAATTAATATCTTATTTAATATTGAAATTAGACAACTGTAATTTTAAGCGACGGTATTAAAATATTGGATAACCATTAGATGCTGTAATTTAGAAAATAAGTTGAATCGATCTCATACTTAGATTAACTATTTATTATCAATTTTTATTTTATAGTTATAATTTTTTTCTCAATACCATTACCAACCAATGACCTAATCTAGAAGGTTTACTACCAAAATTTTTTTTTGGTAAGCTTCTAATTATAAATATAAGATTGTAATGTAAAAGAAGTATCTTTTATACGAAGTTTGAAATTGGATTATATTAGGAAAAAAAATATGAATCTTATTCTATTTTGATTTTCTGGAAAAATAAAATAAAATTAAAATTTTAAAATCCTTTAATTTCCCTTTCGGGTTTAGGAGTTCTTTTACAAAACCAAAAGATTAAAAGCGTAAGCAAGCAAGCACATGCCTTGAGAGACTTTCAGTGGGAGGCAGACAGTTCGGTTTGGCTGCTGAACTAAAAGAAAGCAACGGCAACTCCCTTCATTCAAAAAGAAGAAAATCCAACCAACCCCAAAAGAAAGAAACAAACAAACAAACAAAACAAACAGACACATGATGCGCAAAAAACCCCAGGTTTCCATCTGCGCCGTCGTCCTTCTCTTGCTCCAGCTGACGACGACGTCGTTGGGCGACGACGGGTCGGTGATGCTGAAGCTAGCTCAGTCGCTGCAGAACCTACCCTCTGACTGGTCCAGCACATCCTCAACCGGGTACTGCAGGTGGACCGGCATCAATTGCGACAACTCAAACCGCGTGACAAGCATAAGCCTCGCAAAAAGCGGACTCAGTGGCACTCTTTCGCCGGAAATCTCATCCCTCACGCAGCTGGAAACCCTTTCTTTCCAAATGAACAACATTGCCGGCGCCATTCCCTCCCTTGCCAACGCGACGTCGTTGCAAGATATCTATTTGGACAACAACAACTTCACCAGCGTACCCACTGGCTGCTTCGACGGCTTAACGAACTTGCAAGTGTTGAGTCTCAGCGACAACCCAAATCTTGCCCCTTGGTCTTTTCCTAATGAACTGACCAAATCAACAAGCCTCACAACTTTGTACATGGATAATGCCAACATCTTTGGTCTAATCCCTGACTTTTTTGATTCCTTTTCAAATCTGCAGAATCTGAGGCTTTCTTACAACAATTTTACTGGGTCTCTGCCTGCTTCTTTTGCGAAATCTGATATACAAAACCTTTGGATGAATGATCAGCAACTGGGTTTATCGGGTACTCTCGATGTGTTATCTGGGATGACTCAGTTGAGGCAAGTTTGGCTTCATAAGAATCAGTTCACAGGTCCCATTCCCGATTTGTCTAAATGTGAGAGCTTGTTTGATTTGTCTTTGCGTGACAACCAATTGACCGGTGTGGTTCCAGCTTCTGTTATTTCGCTTCCCGCTTTGTTGAATATTTCTTTGCAAAACAATAAGTTACAAGGTCCTTATCCTGCGTTTCCTAGTAAGGTTCAAAAGGTTAGTCTTGATCATAATAATTTTTGTAAGAACAGCTCAGATGCGGGTAAGCCGTGTGATCCGCAGGTGACGACGTTGCTTCAGATTGCCGGAGATATGGGATATCCGGCGATATTGGCTGACTCTTGGGAAGGAAACAATGCTTGTGATGGTTGGCCATTTGTCACATGTTCACAGGGAAGGATCATAACCATTAATCTCGCTAATCAGCATTTGGCAGGGAATATTTCGCCAGCATATGCCAATCTGACGTCATTGAAGAATTTGTATTTGCAGCAGAACAACTTGACCGGTCCTATTCCTGATGGCTTGACCAAACTAGCTTCCCTGCAGAATCTTGATGTATCGAATAATAATCTTTCTGGGAAGGTCCCTGATTTTGGGAGTAATGTGAAGTTTACTGTGTCACCTGGAAACCCTTTCATTGGCACTAATGTGGATACGACTCCTGGGGGAGCGGGGACTCCCGGATCCAAACCTAGTGGTCCCAGTGGGAGTCCTGCTGCATCAAGCAAGAGTAAGCTGTCTGTAGGTACAATTGTTGCTATAGTTGTTGTTGTTGTGATTTTCATTGCGGTTGTGTTCTTCGTTGTGTATAAGTTTATTGCTAGGAGAAAGCATAGGAAGTTTGGTAGGGTAAAGAATCCAGAAGTTGGGAATGAAATGAATAAAAATGGAGTAACTGGTGGTAATGGTACAAATGGGTATAATGGGGTTCCTAGTGAGTTGCATAGTCAAAGCAGTGGAGATGTTAGTGATCGTCGTTTTTTCGAGGGTGGAAATGTGGCGATTTCAATAGAGGTACTTCATCAAGTGACAGATAATTTTAACGAAGCTAACATTTTGGGTAGGGGTGGATTTGGTGTTGTATACAGAGGGGAATTGCCTGATGGGACTAAAATTGCCGTGAAGAGGATGGAGTCTAATACAATGGGCAACAAAGGATTGAGTGAGTTTCAGGCTGAAATTGCAGTGCTTACCAAGGTCAGGCATAGGCATTTGGTTGCTCTCTTAGGTTATTGTATAAATGGCAGTGAGAGGCTATTGGTGTATGAGTATATGCCTCGGGGAACTTTGGCACAACATTTATTTGAGTGGCATGATCATGGATACACTCTACTTACATGGAAGCAGCGGGTTACGATTGCACTAGATGTTGCTCGAGGAGTGGAGTATTTACACAGCTTGGCACAACAGAGTTTCATCCATAGAGATCTGAAGCCTTCCAACATTCTCATTGGGGATGACATGAGGGCTAAGGTTGCAGATTTTGGTTTGGTTAAAAATGCACCTGATGGGAAGTACTCCGTGGAGACGCGATTGGCTGGAACATTTGGGTATCTTGCCCCTGAGTATGCTGGTATGTTTAGCCTTTGATTTGGATTTGAAAGTCCTCTCAGTATATTTTTCATTTGCATAATGCTAGGTTGCTTAAATCATTTTTTGAAGTGATACTGCATATGCTTTAGAAATATTAAATTTTTGCAAAAATACTGCCTTGATTATCATAAATAGTACTTTAATTCTTTAACCTTTGTTACCTTTCTATTCAATAAAAGTAGGAGTGACCTGTGGTTTGTATGTGAGTATTCAAATTTTTGCCTACATGATACCTTGAAGGTTTGGAACATATCATCTTTAAACTTTAGTCATGTTTTCCCTAGCTTGTTCTAATGCAAAACTTCCTCAACATGCTTTTTGGTCTGTGACGTTTTAGTTCTTCAATGTTGAGGAATGATAGAGGATGCAATATTAGGCATTAGCATGAAGATGACTTGAACTATCAGAATATCATTTCATGTTAATTACTATGGCAATAATGTGGTAGTACCTCTTGTTAAACTATCTTAGCTTAATCATGAATCTTCATTCGAATTCAATAAATTCTCATTACAGAACTTACTTTGTACATTGTTAATTGATAAATGACTAGTTCGTCCTTCAAGTTGGATGTTATACATCTATAGTAGGGTAGGATCCTCTTTCAATCACTTGTATGAAATTTTTTGTTGTGTCGCAGACTTTTTTGTCCTTTATCCTCTTTAAAGTTTTCCTTTTGTTCTTAGATAACTTTGAATGTTACTCTGAATAAATTGTTCAAGTTCAAATATTGATTGTGTCTACTTTATTTGTTGTCATATGACAGCTACTGGAAGAGTGACAACGAAAATTGATGTTTATGCATTTGGTGTGGTTTTGATGGAAACCATCACTGGTAGGAAAGCATTGGATGATACTATGCCAGATGACAGGGCTCATTTGGTTACATGGTTCCGTCGGGTCTTAATAAGCAAAGAAAATATCCCAAAGGCTATTGATCCAAACCTCAACCTTGACGAAGAGACAATTGAGAGCATTTATAGAGTGGCTGAGCTGGCAGGACATTGCACTGCGCGCGAACCACAACAAAGACCAGATATGGGCCATGCAGTCAATGTTTTGGGTCCTCTTGTAGAGCAATGGAAACCTGCCACCCGTGAAGATGAAGATGGTTATGGTATTGACCTCCACATGAGTCTACCTCAAGCTCTACAAAGATGGCAAGCTAATGAAGGTACGTCAACAATGTTTGGTGACGTGTCTTCATCGTACTCCCAATCCCATTCGAGCATAGCTTCAAAACCCTCCGGATTTGCAGACACATTCAATTCAGCAGATTGCAGATGATGACGAGGTAAAAGTTGAAATGATTTTGAAGAAACAATAGGATGCCGAATCATTCGAATCAAATGGGTGACCAAAAGAAAATAAAAAAATTATGATTATATAGCTAATGATCCTCTTTGTTGTATTTCTTGCTTTATCTTTGATTGTGCTAAACCTGAACTAGTAGAGCTGTTGTTTTTGTTATATTCTTTAAGGCTAACAGATTGGTTTGGTCTGATTGTGAGCAGTTCAATCAAAAAGGGGGAAACAGTTGAATCCCCCTATTCTGTATTATATATATTCTTTGACTCTTGATAGAAATGTGTAATTATTGGTTTTCATTCCAGGAAAATTTTTAGTGATTTGATGTTTTCCAGGCTGTGCAAAACAAATACAACTTAGGATGCCATCCTTGCCAGCTAAGATGTTTTACTTGCTTTCAAATTAAAGGGAAAAAAAAAGGAAAAATGAAGAAAGTTGTTTTGAGGAATTGAGAAAGAAACGGGGGTAGAATTAGGTGAGATTGAAAACCCAAGGGCATGTTTGGCTGATTGTAAAAGTTGGACTTTTTCTCGTTGAAAGAGAAGATTCTTTAATGCTTCTCACGTTGTGGGACCCTTTAGAAATCTCTAACTTTCTTTGTTTATTCACTAAATTAATTAAAATATTAAACTGAAATGATAGTTTAGATTCGAAACCAAAATCAAAAGACCAAATTTAATTTGTTTAGGATGGATGATAACGACGATGGCTTCAATGACTATGTTGCTGCCAAATATCATGTGAAGTCGTTTATCAATAGACTTGACTTAAAATTTTAATCAAGGAAAATTGAGATTGAGACGGCAGAACACGTAGAGCTAAGCATCAATCACAGTCGGGGCCATTTGTTACGCGCCATTTGACCTTGCAAAATTGCAATATAATCATCCATTTTGGCCCATGATTGTTTTTTAACTTTAATTACACATCAATCTGTATATATTAATAATAAAAATAAATAGAAATTTTGTGAATCAGTTTTGTAATAATTACTAAAAAAATTATTTTTAACTTTAGTTACACATCAATCTGTTAATATTTATAATAAAAATAAATAGAAATTTTGTGAATCAGTTTTGTAATAATTATTAAAAAAAATTATAAATATATATATATATATATATATATATGTATGTATGTATGTATTATGCAGAAAAAAATAAAAGGCGTTTTTTAGTGTATATAAAAGAAGAGATCAGATGAAAAATGGAATTAATTTTTTTTTTGTTTCTTCGATTAATTGGCCATTCGCTGGGAGTTTCAGGCTTAACACCAATATTTTAACAATAAATCCAATAATTCTAAGTATAGTATGTGACAAGTATGAATTGATTATTCTTTCAAAAATTTACAAGAAAGTGAATTTGAACCTTAAAAAAAAAATGTAGGACATCAAAGTCTGTTTTATGTCCAAAAATTAATTGTGCCAAACATTTTTTTTAAAATAATAATTAAGGGGTTAATAATTGCTAATAATTATGTTATTTGATGTTGACCACTCAAAAACTAAAATAGCTAGCGGGTAATCATAATGAGAAGTAGCTGAAATAATATCGAATCATCTAAACGACCTGCCTTTTCTTTTAAATCTCAACTACTACAAGGAAGCTAGGCCATCCCATGTGCTGAAGCTAAACTGAAAGCTCATATTTTCGTTTAGTTGAAGTTCAAACCATTTCTTTAATTCTTTTCAGCCAACAAATAATAGGAATGTGGAGGATGTCATCTTTATTCAATTTTTGGGAACTAAATCTAGCTTTGATGTAGACATTTTGGATATGTATGTGGACAAATTATTTAGCTTATGTATAAACACTGTCCAATATTTTTGGAAAACCTTACCCACCACAACTAACCATTATTTAATTATAGGTCTTAACAGAATTATGTTAATGTTTTTTTTTTCACCCAAGCATTGATTTAAGGTAGTTTTGGGGCTTTTTGTTGATTTTTATGGAATTATATGGGTTTGTTCTATATTAAAATAAATAAAAATAATTTTTTTTAAGTATATCAGTTGGATGTGCCAAATCTAATGGTGAAGCGTTGTTTAGAAGAGCTAATTTATATTATAGTTTAAGCATGTTATGTACACATATATTTCTTTCTATACTTCAAAAAAATTATAATGATTCAAAAGATTGTTTCTCTCTATACTTCAATATGGTACAAAATATGTACTACATCCAAAAGAGTCTTTTTTTTTCTTTAATTCATCAACTACTTTATTAAAATAAAAAAATTTGCTTATGATAAAATTTCTCTGGTAAATAGATTTAGGCAAGATATAAAAATGTATTCAATATATTGCGTTTTGATTTATTTTAATGTAAATTTTGCTTTGTTTTAAGATAGTAATAACAATAATAAACAAAATAAATTAGTTTTTTTTTTGTGATTGCAAATGGTATAAGATTAAGGAACTTTTTTTTTCTTTACATGAATATCTAACTTATTACTTTTTCAGTTGCACTAGTTGTATGATACACACACCCACTATCATTTTCTAGTGAGAACATCTTTATCTTGTTTAAATTACAATGTCATTAAAAGATTAAAAAAAATACATTCTTCAATGTAATTGAAATCTGTGCTTTTTTTTTTTAAATTTTAGTGACATCCTTACGAGAGAATTATATATATATATATATATGCTCTTATGCTAGTGAAAATAGAACATGTACTCTCCCCCTCATCCTATCATATAACTTTTATAAATTATTAATGTAGGGACCATATAAAATTTATTAATTTATAGATATATAATTAATTAATATTTATTAATTTACAGAATAATTTATAGTGTAAATACAATACATTTGATCAATTAAAAGCTCATTGTATTTTACCAGTCTAGTCAATTAAAAATGAATTAATCCATTAATAAAGAATAAACTAACAAAAAAATTCAAATTCCTACAATTTGATGATTCAACCACAAAACTTCTAGAAGTACTAAGTAAAATTACAGATAAGATCCAACTTTATTTATATTTGAAGAAAAACAAGTAATAATATAAAATATCATAACAATTATATTTATAATTTTAGTAAATTATGACTTTATAATATGAATGGTGCCATAGAGATATAAGTATTTTTTAAAAAATAATATTTTATTAATTTATAAAAATTATTAATTTAACTTATTGGCCTAAGTCAAGACGGTAAAAAATTATTACATAATAGAGATAATTAATTTATAAAGTAATAATTTATAGAGATTATATTGTATTTCTACTATAATTTTCTACCTTTTCACTAACAAATTATTGACAAAGAATGCTCTATAACCTGCTTGGTGTATATAGCAATTCCAAGAAATAAAGGCAAGGCAAAAGGAATAGCAGCCACTAGCAAGTGGAAATTAATGCAATAGAAAGGACACTACGATTTTTCTGCCGTGTTATATATATCAAATAAAATAAAAACTATATATGTTTTGTTGCATACTTATCAATTTCTTTAATATATGAGGTGTCAATACCTTGCATCATGATATACAATTAATACGTAGCTTTGTTGTAAGATTTTGTCATTTGAAATAATTTTTAGTTGAAATGAGATGTCACAGTTGGGATAACACATTATATGGTAGAACATATTAGTTTTCAATTTTGTTTGGAATTAAGGTGTCGTAAAAAAAAAAGATATAATTATGAAATAAAAGTCAATATTATATAATAAATATAATTTTTAAATAATAATTTTCACAAAATTAATAAAGATATAAACATAATAAATTTTTCATCATTCAAATATAAAATCAAATTAACTTATCTTCGAAACTACAATAATTAGTGTTTACTCAATATTTTAGTATTATAACTTTTAAGTTGTAACTGTTCAACCTCAATCCCAAATAAGCTTTTCATGTACCTGTATTATTTTTAGATTTGTACTTAGCTTTTATTTGCATTTTTCCAAATTCGCTTAAATTGGCTTTCCCGGAAACAAGTGGGACATTATTGAACGCTGCGTTTTAGGCTTAGTTTGAA